>VZTQ01009345.1:55584-86129 GCA_013400755.1 Pelecanoides urinatrix
CAGGGAGCGGGAGGCTGCCCGCCCGCCGCCGGCCTGCCCCCGCCGCCCCGGGCCCCCTCCACATCCCTCAGTGGGGCGAAAAAGTGCCTCACTTCGTTACTGAGGCAGGGCAGGGCCGTGGGGCAAACAGGCCTCTTCATTTATCGTAGGCCGGGGATGCGCTAATTTAATGGGGTGGTTGTGGATGGGGCCGAGGAGGGACCCGGGTGTGCTGTGGAAGAGCTGCTTGCCTGAGAGGAGGTTTTGCCTGGTTCACAGGGGCTGGTGGCTGCGGGGTTGGGGTGGTTGGAGAGAGCGACGTACCTAGGCCTGAAGTCAATCTCTTTAACGTGCAGTTTCAGGGGTCTCAACACTGTTGAGTGGAGAGAGAGGTGCTTAACATTTTTTTTTGTTGTTGGCATCTTTCGTATTCTAGCACTCCTGGTAACGTCAGAGACACCTTTCTAGGATGGAGGTTTCTGATGGCCTTTGTGTGCAGATGTGGCTTTTAAGTTAGCTGTGATTTGGTCGGTTACCCATTGTCGCGTTCTGAGTCACTCATAAGGGAAATATTCACAGTGAGAAAATACTAGCTAAATGCTATTTGAGTCTTTTGTTTTTGTCTTAAGCATCTTCAATTTCCTGTTTCATTTCATTGTCCCTCTCTCTTTTCATTTCCTTCTACAGCAGCTACATCCCACCTGCCCTCTAAGTGACCAACAGAGAAATAATACATATTAACAATGAAGTTTTGCTGCATAAATCACAAAGTTAAGAAACTTTAATGGAGGGAGAAAAAAACTGCATTTCTTTGAGTTGGTCTCTCTGGCTGCTAGGAGACTCCAGCTCTCTGCAAGTTCATGCATATACCTTTGGGGACTTTTAGGAACAGTTGGGGGAATTTTTGTTTAACCGATTGAGCTTGGTACGGTGTTTTAAAATGAAGTTCTAAAGCCGTAACAATCAGCATGTCATTTGTGCTTTAGAAATGTAGACCCATAATCTTTTTGTTTGGTGCATCTGTTTTATTTTAATCTGAAATTTGGTCCATCACAGTGCATTCCCATTTAAGCTATACCTCCTGGAAATACAACTTACTGTGTTTTGACTTATTTCCAGCTTCTGGGCATTGCTGGTACCGTGAACACTATGTAGACCTATGTGACATCCATCCAAACCCAAACAGAGGTTTCAGGTCTTAAACCTTCACCACAGGTCATGAGTAGTATCAAGCTGTGTTGTAGGGAGTAATGGGCTACTGGACCAAGCTCTGGAAGAGGTGTAGAGTCTCAGATTTTCACAGATAAGAATGTCTTCTTAAGGCATGAGTGTCTCATGAGATGAGGTAGAACTGTTCCTGGCTTCTGGGGATTTGGGTTTCCTCCCCAACCCCCTAGGTATTTAGGAATTCAGGCAGTTGTAAACAAGGTTTTTGATGTGTTTATGAGTAAAATAGAGGTGTTGCATTCACAAATTATTTTTACTGTGTTGCTAATAGAATACTTCCATGGTTGGAAAATGACTTGGATGTCCTATAGATTTGGAGGTAAAGAGCAAAGTCAGCCTAATGGGCATTATGAATTGAATCATATTTTATTTCCCTTTCAGTCTTTTTCTGTTCTCTCTTTCCTTACCTCCATAGTCTCTTTTATTTCATTTGAAGTTTCCTGTATTGGTTAAGTACTGATAAATGTCTTGCTTTGGGAGATACCACTTCTCAACTGTGGTTGCAAATTGTCTTGGTTCTACTAGGTAATTTCTTTTTCTTTTTCCTTTCTTTATTTTCTGTGATATTTTCATCTTTCATCTCTTTTTTTTTTCCCCTCAATGTGAGGACAATCAAGCAGTGGAACAAGATGGTCAGAGAAATTGTACAGTCTCTGTTGTTTGAGGTTTTCAAGACCAGACTGGAGTAACCTGAGCAAACTGCAATAGCCTGGTCTGACACCAGAGGTGACCCTGCTTGAGCAGGAGATTGGACTAGAGACCTCCTGAGGTCCTTCCAACCTAGTTAGCTTATGATTCTGTGATCTCCGTTTTCCATTTAATTTTTCCCCAAAATAAAGCCTTCGGGTTTGGCCTTTTCTTCCCGGGGTATTACATTCAATCATTGTGTTTATAAAGATGGTAGTACAGTACCAAAGGTTATGGCTGCAACTTCTAGGAACTGCCCTGCAGCAATGAGAATGTGTATCACATGTCAATTTGTTTGTTTTAAAGGAAAGATAAGAGGATAAAAAGGAAGAGACCTAATTTTGTTTTCAGGATTTCAAGTTTAAAATATGTAGATGTTAACTGTTTGGCTAGTAATTCCTTAGATGATGGAAAGGGAAGAATTTGGGAAGGGAAGATGATCTAGAATATTCAAATTTCTTAAATAATTATTTTAGCAAAAATGGTAACTATGCTAAAAGAATATAACCACTGTT
Source organism: Pelecanoides urinatrix (assembly GCA_013400755.1). Taxonomy (NCBI): domain Eukaryota; kingdom Metazoa; phylum Chordata; class Aves; order Procellariiformes; family Procellariidae; genus Pelecanoides; species Pelecanoides urinatrix. The sequence goes on from VZTQ01009345.1 coordinate 57,993, forward strand.
TATTTTATTTTTTAATGTATTTCAGTTTAAATTATGAAAAGATGTATACAAGGTTCTGGGCACACTAACATGTAATTAGTGGTACAACAAAATCCCAGCTGGCATGCTGCCAGCTGTCTTTCTGCAGAGAAGCTCCTTTCCACCCCTGCATCATTCTGGGAAGGATACCCTCATCCCTTTCTTTAAACCCCTGAAAAACAGATCTACAGTATTGGTAGCAGGTTACTGAATGTGCGGTATTTTAGAGAGCGGACAGGTTGCTCCCTGAATCTTCTCAAAGAATGACTTGATGCTACCTGCCCCCTTGCTTTCAGAGAGGGCTGCAACACAGTTTCCACCTGGAGATGAGTAGACTGCAAAAGCAAATCCCAGGACGCTGCTCTAGTATTTTTGCCACCATGATTCTTACTAAACACATTGCTGTACGTCTTTGTAGGTGGCCCACAGTCAAAGTGAACTTTTGAAGTAATCTAGCTGTTAAACTGGGCTATATATCCATAAAGGGAATATATTGCCATCAGTATATTCTTTACATGTAAGTAGTTTGAATTCAGTGGCCATCATGAAATTTTAGCATTTTGTCAAACATTCTGACAGAGTAATGTCTAAGGGTATATTTAAATCGTAGGGCTTGGAAAGCTGTCCTGTTGTTTAGCCATGCCAACAGCCAATGTGTTGGAGGGAGACTGAGGGTTCTCACCACTCTTGTGCTTTGGTTTCCACTGAAAGAAAAAGCTGGTTACTTGTACAGGGAAGTAGCAGCTTCATGCTCGGATGTGTCCCTCTTTTCTGGATACTTGGGGAGCTGGGAGTGTGAAATGTGAGAGTGTACCTGCTCTTTACTAGAGAAGTAGCTTTTGAGTACCTTGATCTCTACTTTGTACGTGAAAGAAGTGGTGTGGTGGAATATGCCATGGTGTGGTCTAACAGCACCATTTGAAAAATCATCTTCAGTTGTTTTTTTCTTTTACTTTTACTTTTACTTTTACTTTTCTTTTACTCGACCCAATTTCTTAATTGAAAAATTCTATTTAAAATTAGGAAATTCATTATCTGGCTTCATCGTGGCACCATGTATATGCATATGTAGTTTCTTCAAAATTATATCTTCCGGGTGTTAGAAGGCTTATAGTAAAAAGAACTCATGATATGACATTATGTGATAGTAGCGGTAGGCTGTATATCTGGCTCACATGAGATCTGCTTTTGTATGCAATGTGTATTTGATTCTGTTTGCTCACTAGGTCTGGAAGGAAGAACTTATATTTAAGAAATAAATATTGTATGAGCGTTGTCCTTAGCCAATAGTAAGACAAGATGTTTGGGAACAAAGAGCTAAAGTCTGGACACCTGTCTATTTTCAGACTAGATGTTCTTACATTGGCAGCCTTAAGCAATTGTTAAACCTTCCTTGATCCGTGAACCCCAGTCCGGTATTTTTGGTCTGGGGTTAGTAAGTACAAGATGAAACCACCTGTTCTTTCCTACCTGTATCCAAATGATTTGAAAATGTGAATGTAACTGATTTTTAGGGTATTTCCTTCAGTATACCTTTTTTTGTGAAGAATCCTGTTTGGTCTTAAATACTGAAGTTCAGTCAGCTATTTGCAGTATACTGTGTTCAAAATAATGAAAAGATCTTTTAGGACATTTTATCAGATGCAATAACAATACCACACAGGAAGAAAAAGTACCGAAATGAAACTAGTTATGAGTGAATAACATCCATAGTGGCATGTGCCATGTGATTGTATCCATTGGAATTCTGTCTTTACCCTTCTAAAATTAAATATATCTGTACTGTCATGTATATAACTTGCTTACTTCAAATATTTTGCTATGTGAAAACAAATACTGAAATGCCGTTCACCTGTATCTGCACCCAAAAGTAGGGATGGAAGAACGTGGGGATGGAGGGAGCAGGCAATAGAGAAACAGCGACAATTTGCTAAAAGGGAAAGGAGAAGGCTATTGAGATGAAAGGATGAGAACTTGAATTTTTCCTATAACCATATAATGCATACTATGGATAAGAGCAATTTCTTCTTTAAGGTAGCCTGTGGTTTGGTTTTTTTTTTAATGTATAATGTGGAAATAGGGTTTTGTCATCATGCTATGTGTATGGGTGTTCATGTCCTCTTCCTGTCACCCATTTTAGCTTTCACAGATAGTAAAAGGTTCAAAGATAATAATTCTCTTAGAAGTGTATGTGCCACTTTTTGTGTCCCAGCTCTGGGAAAAGTTGGAAGGGGAGTTGACATTTTCAAAGAAGAGAGAATTGGTGTTGAAGAGAGTGCTTGTAGGTGGCCAGCCCTGGGAGGACCTTCAGGCAGTGCTCACATGATCTCAGGTGACAAAGTCAATAGGCAGTGAGAAAGAAGTTGGAAGCCAGACATCACCGATTCTAAGGATTTGTCTGATTTTTAAACTCTCTCTATAAGTCGTAGGTAGGAATATCTGCTTTATTTTCCTATTCATTTTTCTCTGAAGTAATTTTTCAACTGCCTTTTTTGTCTACCAGAGCATTTATAAGCATGTTTTCTTGACTTTGTGATAGAGATTATGCTGTATACAGTGAGCTTGCTTTATAAACGAGACACAGATTTCTCAGCTTTCGATGTCATGTAGGATCAGCTACTTTTTAAAATTTGTCTTGATTTTTGTAGGAAGTGCAAACGTAGGAGCGTCTTGTGGTTAGTGTGGATATCACAAACTGGGATTAGACCTTCTTCAAACTTTTTTTTCCCAAATACACCGTGGGTCTTAAGTTCACCAACTATTGTGCTAGCATACTTCCATTTCAGCAGAAGCTGCAAATTTAGTGGTTGGTGGTGGTTTAGGCAGTGTAGTGGTTGCTGAACATACCTGCAAGTTCAGGAAGAGAGAGGAAGAGAAAAGGCTGACCAAATGGATCTGAAGGGGCTCAGTGTGTGAGTAATTTTCTATTCAGTCTTCTTCCTTTAATTTGTCTTTGCTTCTAAAAATAGAGGAGAGATTTAAAAGCAAAGACACTACATTCCTCCCTCAGAAGGTTGACACCTGTGCTGTGGATTTCATTGCTGCTGTAAAGAAAATACTCCAAGGAAATGTCAAGTGGATGTAGCCCCAAAACTCCATGATATTTTCCTGTCTCAAAACCTGTCTTTGCCCTGCACCCAATATTGCTTAAAAACTCTGGAGCTCAAAATATTTTCTAGAGAATGTATTAAGCCTTTCATGTTAATAACAGGTTGTGATCAAAGAAAGACCTCATGATGTGTGTCAGAATCAATGCGGGAACTGCAGGGGTGGATTTGTAGTCAGGGTTAGGGAGGGCTACAGCCTCCCCATTAGCACAGCTTGGTGTAGTGCTCACTGCGAGTCACATGCTGGAAGGAGTTCATGCACAGCTCCCTTCCTCCTCTTCATCTTTCAGTTGATTCCCCCTTGCAGAAACAGGTGCAAAAGGGATTGGAGTCCAAGAGTTAAAATTCTTTACACGCACAGCAGAGTCCCAAGGCTGCACTGGGCTTTGTGTTGCTCTACGGTAACAGACACGTGTAAAAGCCTGTGTGTTCCCTGGAAAAATAAAAGTAGTGAGAACAACAACAAAAAATTGCATAAAATCTCGAGAGCAAACATGCTATACTTTGAATAATCTTGCTAACCACCATGTCCAGAAGATTCTTGGCTTGTCATCTTTATTCTGCATTTTTTGTGGGCATTTCTGCTCATTTCAAGTAGAGAAGTAAACAAGCTGGTTCTTACATTCCACAAACATTTCCTCCCTTCCTCCCTTGGATTTATATACATGGCGATTTGTTTATTCCAGACCACCTCTTAAAAATAAGAATTCTGATCTCTTTAGTCACAACATGTAAGTATGTGAACTGAATCCATTATGGACATCTAAAGTTCACAATATTTTCTGTTCCCAGATCAATTAAAAAAAAAAAAAAAAAGAGGCGCTGGGTAAAAGGGTAAATGGGAATTTCATTAGAAGGATAGGGCTAATCTTCCTACACATCAGATCTATAAATAAGCAATAATGAGAAAAGCATAAAAACGACAGAGCCTCTCTTAATAGCCAGTTGATAATTATCTGCTTTCTTTCCCCAATTTAGAGTGTCATTTATTAAAAAACAAATCAATAGTGATTTGGCAGTGTTTCATATCCTGAGCCTTTTCTCATAATTATTGATTGTACTTACCTTATTTATTCTCTATTCATTCGTATGTATTTTCTTAAGAGTTACTAGCAGCACTGTCATAGCCATTACCAGAAATGGTAAACATAAAATTATTGTTTTGTTAATTCACTGATTAGCTTTTGAGTAACAGTTTCCAAAGGAAAGAAACAATATATTTGCAAGAAGCATTTTAGAAAGTGTCTTTTTTTTCCCTGAGGTCTTGAGAAATGCAGCTCCCAGGACATTGCAGTAAACTTACTATCACTGTGCTAAATGTAGCCATTGTAAGGCTTCATGACCTCAAAAAGTTCACCAACATCTCTGAGGCTTCAAGCGTTTCTAGTTATGCTTTGGTCCAAGTAGAGAAAATAGGTCAAAAAATTAGGCTTAGAAATAAATAGGGGAAAGCAGGAAAAATTGCTAAGGAGGAGGAAGTGATGAATTCAATTATGAGAAAGAAGTTGGAGCAGGAAGCTTGAGCATGAGGATTAAGAGAACATACAACTTGTATGGATATTATTTCAGTCTTCATTTGTTAGAGAAAGACTATTAATTTGTAGTGTTCTTTTTACAGTATCTGCATATTTTTAGTGACAGCTTACCAGTTTCACTTGTACTAAGGTTGCTGTGACTTATGATCCAGCACAAATAAAGGTGTCAGAAGTTCTCCCTTATTTTGTGCCTTTGTATAATTTCTATTTATTTTAAAAAATCAATTACTGCATAATGTCAGCTCCTCCAGCTGGGAGCAGCAGTCCAAGACCTCCACCCTGTTGCTTTATGGTATATACAAAGATAGACCAATGGTTCAGGCTTGGTTTTTAAATATTAGGCAGGAGATATGACATAGGTGCGTATAGGCAGGAAAACACAAGGTTATACTGACGGCACAGTCATCATGATCAGGAGTTTTAGTTTACTGACAGATATGAAAAAAAGTACTGAAAAACTTTGTAGAAGCTTGCAAGGAGCTCACATGTAGAGCTCGTCATGTATGGAGAGACACCATAGGAGAAACCACAAAAGCACTCTTCTGAAAATGCAGCAAGGGAGTTACAGAGACAGGGGCTGACCTCTTGAATCTGAAAGAGAGAAAATAGACAGAGTAGGAGTAGACTCTGAGAGACTTGGAAGAAGATGAATAAGTTATGTTTGCCATAACAGCTAAAAGAGGAGACGGACAAGGATGCATAGGTGAATAGTGTTTGGACATGAAGCAGCAGCCTGTGTGTTTAAAAAGGCCAACTGAGACCAAGCACATGGGTACTTCTGCAGTCCTGAGCCCACTGTTTCCTCCAGCTAATCGAGGACAGTGTCTCTTGCAATCATAGAATCATAGAATCATAGAATTACTAAGGTTGGAAAAGACCTCTAAGGTCATTGAGTCCAACCGTCAACCCAACACCCCCATGCCCACTAAACCATGTCCCTAAGCACTTCATCTACACGTCTTTTAAATATTTCCAGGGATGGTGACTCCACCACTTCCCTGGGCAGCCTGTTCCAAGGCCTGACCACTCTTTCAGTAAAGAATTTTTTCCTAATGTCTAATCTAAACCTCCCTTGGCGCAGTTTGAGGCTGTTTCTTCTCGTCCTATCACTTGTTACTTGGGAAAAGAGACCAACCCCCACCTCACTACAACCTCCCTTCAGGNATGTTGCAGTCATCATTGTGATACTTTGGCCTGTAATTACCAGGGCCTGTAATTACCAGGGCCTGTAGTGACAGGACAAGGGGGCAACAGTTTTAAACTGGAAGGTATAGGTTGGACATAAGGAAGAAATTCTTTACAGCGAGGGTGGTGAGACACTGGAACGGGCTGCCCAGAGAAGTTGTGGGTGCCCCATCATTGAAAGTGTTCAAGGTCAGGTTGGACAAGGCTTTGAGCAACCTGATCTGGTTGAAGATGTCCCTGTGCATGGCAGGGGGTTGGATTAGATGATCCTTAAAGGTCCCTTCAAACCCTATTCTATGATTCTATTTTATACTAGTTTTGACAAACTTTTCAAAAGTGCAGTATCACTTACAAGCCACGCTTGGTCTAGAGTAAAGGTCCAGAACAAGGTCCCAAGATCTTGCTTTCTCCTTCCCCCTCACTTTCCAGAAAAAAAATCCCTAAGGAATTTTATTTCATGAACGACAGAATTGAATTTCATGAGCAGACTGTTACTCTGTGGGAGAGTGTATCATCTTCTTCATCTCTTTGGATTTATTTATACTCTGGGATCCATGAACTGTGTCTGCGGTAAAGTCAATAATAAGATCTAACCCACCTTTCTGCTCTCGTGGTGTGTCCGCTAGTTGTAGTTCACATCACTGAGCATAAGAAGGCTTAGTCAGTGCCACCCCCTCAGGAATGTCCAGACTTGGCCTGACCTTGTGGAAATGACACATTTTCCTCAGTGCTTCCATGTGTCAACTCAAGCCCCAGAGACAGCCAGCTGTCTGTTGGATAGATAATTGCTAACATAAAAAAAAAGTATTAGAAAAATACATGTTAATAGTAGTATATAGCAAAAAGGCTCTTCTGATTTCAGTAAAGAACATTAACATCTGTTGGCTGCTTAACATCGCCTGTTTGCCTTTGGCATGTTGGGCTTTATCTTAGCCTAGTGTAATAAATGGAAATGTCACCATTAAATTAAATGGCTCCAGGTCAAATCCATCCAATGATTACTCTGAATTTAAGTTCACAGTAATAGCATTCTTTGCATATTGGTACAAATTTTCTGGCAGCGTTGCTAAGTTTCCAGTAATTGTTTGCGTTGCATACCTTCATGTAAATTTTTGTAAACTAACGAGAGTCATGTCAGTGATTTATATAGGCAAAGCTTTTTAATAAAATGAAGATCCTGTTAATCAGTAAGTACAAAAGCAGTTTGCATGAAAACAAAATGCTTTAGGTTATTTATAAAACTGTTCAAAATGCATTATAAAATGGTTTTAGTGAATTAATGTCATCTCATTTTTTTCTCCCCAAGGAGGCTTCATGATTATAGATAACAAAAGTTAACTTCAGGATGCTAAAAAGGAAACAAAGTTCAAGGGTGGAAGCCCAGCCAGTTACAGATTTCGGTCCCGATGAATCTTTATCAGACAATGCAGATATTCTGTGGATTAACAAACCAGTAAGTATCTCTTTCTGTAGTTACTAATTTTAAGTTAAACATGACTTGTTGTGTTGAAATATGACTTCCACAAAAGATTCTGTAATAGATATTTGTCAGAAACAAGTATTGAGCTATAGTTGCTAGTCTACCAGTTCATTTTTTGCAAAAAGTCCAAAACTAAATAAAAAGGTTTCTTTTGGTTGTTGCAAACTGATGGGGATGATCAAGCAGTGTTTGCCAACCAGTTAATCTACTGATTGTTTTTTTAAACAGCCATCCTTTCAATGTCTCTGGTTCCTAACATGTTTATTGAAATTAGAAGTTAAGTTTGTAAAATGAGCTTTTGAAAAAGATGTTAAAAGGAGCACTTAATTGCTAAAGTGGTAGCCAGCAGTTGGCATTTTTGACTTTCAAATTTCTCCTTTTACATCACTTATGAATATAAAAGTGTATTTTGGCTGGTTATTTTGAAGTACAGCTCACATTTTTCTGGCATCATTTAACCTACAACCTGCCCTAAGAAACTGATAGGTGTAAAAGTGTCTGGCAACTTGAAACTGGGGAAAGCTTCATTGGGAGTGGAGTTATTAATAGAATGTGCAGTATTAAGAAAATGCCTTTACCATGTAAATATGGTTGTAATGATTAAATTATTTATTCAGCAGTCAGTGTGCATCTGGGATTCCTGTATTTTGAATGATTCATGTTTTTGCAGAGAAGGCATTTTTGCATTTCTCTTAAAGTAGTGTATACATTTTTACTTTGTAAAAGCAGAAGGTCAGATATTCTGAAATAATACACGTTGTTGGCATTACATTCATTTAATGGAACCATCATCTCATTTGCGGTATGGATGCCAGATCCCCTCTGCTTTGCTGCTGAGTTTTAACACCTAAATCATCTACAAGACACTACCTATATATTAATTCATGCTAAATAATCTTAAGCAGATTATTTGTATTGACTGCTGTAATAAGCTCAAAATGTTATTGCAGAAATATATGTTGCATTATTTACCTATGTTTCTCAGCACACAGCACACTGTTTTTCGATGGAATAATTTTTTTCTTGTCACGCTGATGAACTAGTTGTATATTGCGTAGCATGTGTAATACTGACATTTTACTGTGTCAGAGAATGGTTTTTGTCAGACACACTTTAATATTTATGTTAATTTTTTCAGTTGAAACAAGGTTTGAAAGAAAATGGGTGTTAAAGGGACATAAGAGATCATTCATCAGGTGCCTTCCACTTCCAAATTATTCACTTGTGCTCAGAGTATGCAAATGATAGAGCTATTCAATTCGGGTCAAATATCATTACACTTAAGTGAGCATACAGTGAGTATTAAATTAGGTGAGTGTTCTTAAATCTTCTTGATATCAGAAGGCCTGAGATGGTGTAAATGAGTGTAGAATTTTTCCTCAGATGAAAAATTTTTATAAATACACTTTAGTTCAGTGTTTTTTGTGTGGAGAACTTTTTTCTCGCTGAAGTGTCTTTTTTTTCTTCTTCTTGTTTTGAGAGAACAACCTTACCAGCTGATTCATTACAGTTGTCTGGCTTCAAGATGTTTCAATGGTGTTTTGATTTAAAAGAGAAAAAATCCAACTTTAAACCCCAGTATTGATACATTCTGCTTTTTCGTTAGACCTCCCACTGTGACTGGCACTGAATTATCAGTCAGCTTTATTGATAACGATTATAGTGGGACTGAGACCTAAGTAGTCATAGAAATGAACTGTTCTCTTACAGCAACAAAACTTGTTTGGAACAAAAGTGAATCCTGATGTTAGGAAGTAGCTTTCTGTGACATAGTCTTTTTTGTGTTTATTCTTTTCATAAATGGAAGGATGCTTTTAATCCCTGTGCCTCTCACTTAATTTTTGGAATTGTAAACTGATTTAAAAATGAGTTCATCTAAGTGTGGAACTAAAATTTTCCACAGATATTTTCATTTAATATATTCACTCAATTTATAACATCAACTAATTCCACTTATTGTCTGCACATAAATGTGACAAGTTGTCATTTGAAAAGAAATTGGATTACAAAAGCCGCAAAGTAGAAATGATCGAATCCTGATTCTCAGTTTCCTGGCTCTTAAGTATTGGTTTCTGAATTATACAACCTTCCAAATTAACTAATAAAATAATATATGTGTATATATATATGCATATATATGTGTGTATATATACATATAAAGAAATAAAAGTCAGGAGTGCTTATTTTTGAATGAAGACCTTTAATATGTGGATAGTGATGTAAGAGAAAAATGCAAACATGCATTTACAAAAAGTGCCAGTAGAAGTTATGAAGGCTAAATATTTGAGCTTTTCTTGAACATCAAAGCAATCTCGCAATGTCTTGGTTTTTTTTCAGTGGGTACACTCTTTACTACGAATCTGTGCCATCATCAGTGTTATTTCTGTTTGTATGAACACTCCAAAGACCTTCGAGCATTATCCTCCTCTCCAATATGTGACATTTGCTCTTGATACTCTATTGATGTTTCTTTACACTGCAGAGATGATAGCAAAAATGCATATCCGTGGGATAGTTAAGGTAAGCATTTAAACAGTATTCTACATGTGCTTAAGAAAGTGATCTCAATATATGCTGGTGACATTTGATCTTTGTTTTTTAACTTCTCAGCTCTTTTTGCTATGATTGTTTTTAACTGCAGGCAACACCATGGTGTATAAACTGAAAAGACAGATTGACAAAGATGCAGCTTTACTGCATATTTAATCCCCCAAAATATAATACCAACATTCATAATCATGGTTTCCTACTAAGAAATAGATAGTTTCATTGTATTAATATAAACAATAAAAGGAAAAATAAGCTACATGGACATTAGAAAGAATATTTTGTAAAAGTCTGGAGATCCATATATGGACTTAGAACTTTGATTTTCATTTCAGAAGGCTGGATGTGTTGTGTTGTGGTTACTTTATTTAAATAAGAACATATGTCTTACTGTGAGCTAAATGAGAAAGTTATTTTGCTTTACTGAATTTTTTCCTTAATATAATGCATGTTGGTAAACAAATGCTTCTGTTATCATATGTTTACTGTTGTTGCTGGCCTAATTTGTGTAAGTTGATATGATATTGGAGAATGTAAAACTGCAGGCTTTTTCAGCAATCATTATTTTGTACCATTTTTTTACTGATTATTTCCAGTCTTCTGTAAAAAGATACAAATTCAGCCTGCATATAGAAAATCCATCTGCAGGCCTTATTTGACAATACAATTATGTCCTTATTGCACAGAATAGATAATCAGTGTGTTGTCCTTCCCTTTCACTCCTGAAAGTTCTGGTGACTCCAGAGACGTCTGAGGTTGTACTTAGCTTTTCAGGTGGTTCTGAGTTTGCAGATAGCATTTTTTGTTCACTGCCAGGCTAAGCTATTATGTCATCATACTTAATGAATATTAACAGCAGAAGTTAAAGTATCATTAATATTAATATTTAGAAAATTACTGAAATGAGATGACTCTGAGAAAATCCTTGTGTGTTGTGTAAGGGCAAAGGTAATCCTTTGTGAAGTGCTATTTCTGGCCACTACCTGTACTGTTTTGTTCGGATATGTCCATTAAGCAGGTGAAGATGAGGACACAGGATCAGGAACGGGGAATCGGTGACCGGCGTGCACATTTGAACAGTGTGGGAGTAACAAGTTACTATTAGAGCCAGTACAGACTTTGCAAAGAAATGGGCACATAGATATTAGAGCAGAGAGGGGGAGGGGTGGCCAACAGTGTGACTTTTGTACTAAGCTTGATTTTTCAACCTTTGTGTATGGAAATAGCAACTTCATTCACAGTTGACGCTTAGGGACTATGAATAATATGTTGCTACATATTCTAATGTCTCACTGCATTGTTTAAATTTGTGGTTTTGTGTATATAGAACAGAACAGAATAGAATAGAATAGTTGGAAGGGACAGTTGGAAGGAACCTACAATGATCATCTACTCCAGTCTACTCAACTACCCCAATTCAGGGCTGACCAAAAGTTAAAGCATGTTATTAAAGGCATTGTCCAAATACCTCTTAAACACTGACAGGCTTGAGCCATCGACCACCTCTATAGGAAGACTGTTCCAGTGTTTGAGCACCCTCTCGGTAAAGAAATGCTTCCTAATGTCCAGTCTAAACCTCCCCTGGCGCAGCTTTGAGCCATTCTCACATGTGGGTACCAAGGAGAAGAGCTCAGCATCTCCTTCTCCACTTCCCCTCCTCAGGAAGCTGTAGAGAGCAATGAGGTTGCCCCTCAGCCTCCTTTTCTCTGAACTGGACAAACCTAAAGTCCTTAGCTGTTCCTCATAGCATGAACTTATCTTTGATCGTCATATGATGAACTTGTCTTTGAAGCATGTCTGATGAGTTTGTCCACACAGAATGAATAGCTGTCTGGAGTTGGTTCCATTGCTTTGATTCGTGTTACACATGTATAGATCACAACACAGATTATTTCATTTGTACACTGACATTGTACTCTTTGTTTATTAGATAAAAATACAGTAGAATAGATTAGACATAACCACTGTTACGCAAAGATAGATTGTTTAAGTAGAAAATGGCTGCATTTGTTGTTATTTTAACAACTGAGGATTTGCTTACAGCTTAATCTCTTGTAGCATTCATCGGTGAATATAGTTACACTGAAATGAAGTGCTTTCATTGGTGCTATTTATGGAGTCATAGAATAACTTAGCTTGGAAGGGACCTCCAGAGGTCATCTAGTCTGCTAGATGCCCAAAGCAGGTCTAGTTAGATGACGTTGCCCATGGCTTGGGTTGTCCAGGTGAATGTCAGACTCCTCCAAGGATGAAGATTCCACAAGCTCTCTAGACAGCCTGTTCCAGTGCTTGACTGATCTCATGCAAAAATTTTTTTTCCTAATACTTAATCAGAATTTTCCATGTTTCAGCTTGTGTCCCTCGTATCTTGTCTTACCACCGTGCACTTCCAAGAAGAGTTTGGCTCCATGTTCTCTGTATCTTCTGATTAGGTAGTTGTAGGCAGCAACAAGGTCTCCCCTTTGCCTTCTCTGCTGAAGGCTGAACAGACCCATGTCTCTCACCCTCTCCTCTTACATCATGTGCTCCAGCTCTCTGACCTTCTTGGTGGCCCTCTGCTCACTCTGTTATGTCTATGTCCTTCATGTACTGGGGAGCCCAGAACTGCACTCAGCTCAAAATTAGGCTTGTGAATGTGGTCTCACAGTTGCTGAATAAAGGGAAGGATGGCTTCACTGGTCCTGGTGGCTACACACTATTCATGTGAATAAGAGAGAACTGTAGGAAAAGGATATGGGCTTGTGTTGTGTATAGCAACTTTCATGAAACAATGTTAGAACTGGATTGGCCTTTTATATGTTATCAAGTTGTTTCTTTGAATGCTAATCAATGAATAATCCTTTTTTAGTGAACTATTTGACTTATTGTTTGGATTATTGATTCTAGGGAAAATATTGGTTAAATATTATAACTCCGCCAAGAACATAATGACCGATGCATTTCCAAAGATCAAAGTGAAATAAATCAAAGTAAAATAAATCAAAGTAAAATAAGGCACTGTTTAGAAACCTGTTAGCATTGATTGAAGATGTTTGTGTATGAAACGTCTTTATATAAGGAAATTTGTTTATGAACTGTAGTTTTAATTTAAATGCATTCAAGAATTTTAGTGAACATAGGATCAATGAATGTATTGCCATATGGTTCTACTGAACTTTACCATAAATCAGTATTTCTGTAAAGGTCTTAGGAATTGAAATGCTAATAAACTTTCGAACCATGATTAATGCAAAATTTTAGTCCAGCGAGAAAGCTAATTTATGGAGAAGGTAGGCACCATCCACTTAAGTCCCAATTAATAACAATGCAAGTACAGCTGAGTTAAGAAGATTTTGAAAATGTTAAGTCATGTCTAATTAGAGGGCAAATGAGAAATTTACTTCCTTTGGTTCCCAGGGGTTTTTAGAAAAGGAAAGTAGGTTCTGAAAAAACTAGCCTTTTGTCTGTAAAAAGTTTCCCTTTTCCCTGTGTAAACTAAGTGACAAAATAAAGCGATACATCCATCCAAGTGTTTTGTTACCCCAGAAGAAAGTTAAACTGAAATGTTGCTGTGACATTGTGCCTTTTATTACTGATGTTTCCTTCTGAATAACTGTTGCCGTGCTAGTAAAATCTATTCAAAATATGGGCTGCCTATGCCTTGTGAGTGTTGGTTGTTGCTTGTTCCATTTGCAAAGATGATACAGAGGACTCTCTGAATTACAAGAACACTTCTCATATAGATATCCATCACCTACAAAGAAAATAGACACTGACATGTTTAGAAAAGGAACACAAAATATTGAAGAAATCAGAAGATGACAGTATAGAATATATCTACTACAGGGTCCGAGGTCCTTTTGTTTTCAAAATAGTATATTAATATTCCTTATTATTGCTATCATACACTGTTTGCTTCTAATAGGTGTTATGATAGATTGACTCCTCGGGAAGAATTGAAATGGGTATAACAGATGTATATTCAGTATTTAGGCACTACCTGGGAAGAAAGTACTGAAAGGCTTGTGATATGATAATCATATTATAGTTTTTGGTATTGCAGGCTATTGTTATTTGTCATGAACAAGTGAACTAATGCTAATAATATGTCTGTCTTTAACTTGAAACTCATCTCTGAAAAATGAAATACAGGCTATAATTTCTTACTGATTGAGGTCTTCTTAAATACAAAATTCTAGGACAGTCTGCCTAATGTTGGCTTGCTGCATTGTATGAAATGTATGTACAAACAGTAAGACAACTTGTAATGGTTTGCGAAGTTTTCTATGAGATAGAGACAGAGAATTAGACCAAGTCAGTTTGTTTCTTATGACGTATTTTTATGCTTCTATTCTAAATTATGTTCTAAATTGAAGAATGATGGCCTGTGATAGAGCTCACTGTGAAATCATAGAGCAGCTCAGGAAAATACTGTGTACACAATATTAAATCTATTTCAAATAGATGAAGTCAGTAAATACATAATATCACTGACTAGAGAGTAACTTTCATGAATACTACCTGGCCTCCAACTGACTAGTTTGATGACATTAAAAGTTAGGTGTTAATTACTTCATCAAGCAAGTTATTCAGGTAGTTACAAGAGAAACTGTCATGGCTTACTATTTTGATTTATGTTTAACCTATTAAGTTTTTATGAGCAAATAATTTTGAATATGGATTTCAGTCATGAAAATATGCTGTAATAAGTACAGCAATATTTTAATACTATTTTTAAAAAGTATTGCATTCCTAGATATGTAAGTTTTCATAGTTACATATTTCTCTGCAACCTTTCTATGTAGATCACACATTTTAATGATTTCAAAGCATTGCAAATTCTGCTCTCTGAGTAGCACATGAATTAATGGATGATGTGATATAGCCACATCAGTATTTTTGTAGGAATAGCTTATGAAGCATGTTAGCAGATGTCTACTAAATTGTGTTACAGACACATCTTAAAAAGACCTAATGTTTTAGAAATTAAAAAATTCTGATCTCTTTAAAAGTCATTGAAAAAAATTAAAAAGATTAATGGTAAATATCACAGACTTTCTGCACATTAAAAAAGCTGTAGAGTGTGTAAAATAAAAAAGGCCATTTTAATAAAATGGTGAATGAGGTTCTTTTAGCATTACCACATACATATTATTTCTTTGTCTCAGACCTAGAAACATTAAATAGAAAGTACAGCTCTGCTTCAGGGGTGATTGAAGGTAAGAATAAAGGCCAGGAGACCTCTTGACTTTGACTTGTTAGAACATCAAAACATGGTATGTGGGGAAAGGCTGCGTGTTGACACAAATTTTACATGAGATTTAATGACACCAGAATAGTGTGGTTAGGAATAGGAATGTTTTAATTGAATGAAATCAAACTTCTGTTTTCAACTATTTTTGACAATAGAGCATGAACAGTAGCCATCACTGTCATGGACTTAAAAGTCTCCCAGTCCTAATGTGATGTCCAATCTCATCATTTATTCAGTTCAGTGAATAATTCAGGGGTGTTTCAAAAGATTACTTAATTTTATTTTATTTTTTATTCTCTCATGTAAGATGGAAATGCATTAACTTAAACCATCTTCATAGTGTAGTGTTTTCCCCAGCTATACTTAGGTATGTCTGCTCAGCAGATACAGACTGAATCATAGTATCTTGAAACACAAAGCTCCACTGGTGCCAGGGTGGCTGAATAGCACAATATGGTATCAGTGATTTAGCAGAAGTCAGGGATCTCTTTTATGTTGGTACAGTGAACAGTGATGGGTTTATTATCAACTATCCTCTCAAAGAATACATTTACTTCTTTGGCAACCACTTTTTTATGTTCTAAGTATTAGTTCAGAAATACTCTGTGTTACTTGGAGTTTATCAGGAAACACATAGTAAGGTGATGGTCAGAATACCTGGAGTATGAAGATTTGCAGACATAGGCAAAGTCTAGGTAAGTGACTGACCTCTGATTCACTGGGATCATAAAACTGGAACTTCCACATTTAGCAGGAAATTATTTTACTGCCTGCTACTGGTGATTTATATTTGTATAAAGAATTTAAAAGTTTAACTTTGTGTGCAACCATAATATACTTCTTTGGTTTTATGGATGAAATTACATCCTTCTAAGAAATAAATGCAATTTTGGCCACCACAGTACCACACCATGTACCGATGTATAAAATGTAATAAATTCAGTGCAATGGTAAAAGTTACTGAATTCAGTTTGACATGGGTATTTTCATGATCTCTTCAGTTCAGAATTCCACTTTCTTCAATTGATCCTGGATTTGTTTGCATGATCTTTATTTCCCAGAATGTAAATAGAGTTCAGTGACTCTTTGGTTCTGATTTCTTTCATGTCTCAGGCTCCTTGGTCAGAAAGAGCTCTGCTATAATCAGCTGCATCAAGGAAGTATTAAATCTGTTTAAATGAAAGCAGATCAATCTCCTTCATTGTGTCTTGAATAAGATTTAAACTGGTCTCCCAATTACATGCAGTTTATGTCTACTGCATAACTTACTGATAGATTGGCAGGCTTCCGAGAGCACCATGAATTAACTAATGTTTGTGTCTGTTGAAATAGTTCATGAGTCAACTTGTAACCTAACTGACAAGACTCGCAGTCCCTCAGAATCAAAGCTCATATTTACGTGCCCACTCATATGTCACGTATGAACATGACTATGTGCTTGACATAGGTCTGTTCATTGATTCAAGGACAGTTTCCAAAATGACCTCCTCATTGAAAAAAGGAGGTGGAGTGGAATTATAGAAATGAAAGATAAGTCTCAAGCCTAAACAGATATGATATTAGATGAGCATCAGACTTCTGAAAGAAAGCAGGGAGCCTAACCTGTGACGGAAGGACTTTGTATTTCTTTTAATCAGTGTGATGCAAAAATTACCTTCTACTTTCTAATCAGGTGTCTTCTGAAGGTCATCTCACATGGGTATGAGCGAGGTAAGGATACCTTACTTTAAAGGTACCTTATCTTTATGAGAAGTTTTTACTTTCAGCCTTTGTTTTAGGAGATGGAATAAGGAGAGAGAGGGAAATATTCCAGGTAAATTGCTTTTATTAGACACACTTGCTCTGGTGGCATTATGTATAATAAAATAACCAAAGAGGAAAGTGTGCCAAAATCTGAGAAACTTTCAGGAAACTCTGTCCATGATATGAAAGAATTCATGTCCACTGCAACAAAAAGGAACCAAGTAACAGATGTCTCAGGTGAAAATTCAGCCTTTAGGGAATGAGAGATGAATGGGTATCGTTTCACTCCATGGACATTGTGAGGGTGTACGAAATTATCTTCATTATACCACATCCTCATTGCGGCTACTAATCACAGTCATGATGGTATTAGAAAACCTACCCCGAAATCATGTTGTGAAAAGGAGGCGTGGTTTATCCTCTTCCTCCATTAGAAGAGTAACACTGTAAAACAAAAAGTGTGAGAGTTCTCTCTCCTGTCTGTTGAAAAAGCCTAGCTGACGCTTATTTTAGTATCATCATGCTGAAAATTAGAAAAATTTTTATATAGCACAAGTAGTGCACTGAATTTAGTAGAAACGTCTTGCTTTTCACTGTGCAGTTGTGACACGTCAGCTAACAAAGGAGATTATAGAAAGTCAGAAGTAATGGTCCTTGACATTTCCCCCATTGTTAAATCAATTACCTTCATAGCAAAACTTTTGTACTAACTGAAGTAGTTGCGAGTGGATTTGTCAGACTTTATTTCAGTAGCACTGAGCGCTATCCACTGACTTCAGTATTCCTGCAAGGGGCTGAAGTGAATGGTTGCACCGTTAGCTTTCCGCACTCTCTCGGTGAATTCATGCAAGAACTGAAACAAGGCTTAATCATCTACCAATGCAGTCACAGATAGATGGGAGCCATTTCCTTTGCTTCTGTCCAGTACTAAAGGCCAGTTAACTGAAATCAGTGGCTTTCAGCATGCCGGGTGTTCCCAGGCAGCGTTAGCCCTGTGCAGAGAGCACATTTTCCTCGTTGTTTTTCTGATAGGTGGTTTGGTTGCTGTGGTTGCTATCTGTCTGCTCAAGAGGAGAGAATCACGGACAGAGCAGGCTGGAGACTTACCTGAGCCACGTGGGCTTAACTCTGTACATTCAGTTCTCTGCCAATATAAGGAATTTTCCACCTGTAGTGCAAGCAATGTGAGGTGGAGACGGGCTTTTTATGCTGTGATGAAATGCTCCGGTTGCCATCATCTAAACTGGGGTCTGCAGCTGTTTCCGTTTGCATATTCTGACACTTTTTAATCTTTGCTTGCATGAAATAGATTTTTGGGCTTAAAATATAAACACTTTTAGTAGGATTCATCAGCGCTAATTTGAGAGTCTGCAATTGTCTGTAATTAGTTGTTTGTGTCTGAAGTAGGCTCTCCCAAAAGGTAATTTATCTGGCCTGTTTTCCTCCAGTGACTGAAAGGGAAGCTTCAAGTACCTAGGCTGACACTTAGCCTTTAGGTATCTCACAGTCAGCGATTACTCTAACCCATTATTATAGATTTGTTGTTAATGGACAGGTGGGCACTACAGAAAGTATACAGACAACTGGATGCCAGCTGCTTCTTTAACACTTATGGCATTAAGTCATTTATGCTTAAATGAGTTTCTTCTGTAATCATCCTAATTGAGAAGTTTGTCTTGAGTTGTGGATTACAGAACTGTTGTTTACTGTACCTTATTATGAGTATCTGTTTTGCCTTCTTTTCAGTACTTTTAATATTAAATATTCCACCTTCACCTAACAAGAATGGAGAAATTACAAAATGAGTTTAATCCTTCTGATAAATGATGGAAATATTAATTGAATTGTGGTGAAACACTGTCAGCTGGCTCACCAGCTTCTAGTAACTTTGTCAAGGGACTTTCTGCTGCATTACAGACTGAAAACAAAAGATGAAATTCTGAAATTACTGCACTCCGTGACTTTAGATATGCTGTATAAATGAGTTAAAGATCAGGAAGTTGTGTTGTTTTCAAAGGTCAGACAGTAAAACAGGATATGTGGCTCCTATCATGCCCTGTCAGCATGCTCTGATGGGCTTGTGGTGCCTGGTGGTGAAAGCTCAGTCTCGGGATGTGCAAGTCACAAACAGGAGTGAGAACCTTGAGCTGGAGGGCAGGGGCATAACCAGTGGAATCAGTGGCAAGGATGAGAAAATGACGAGATGCTTTGATTAAACAGGGTGTAATTATGTGGAGGGAAAAAATAGAAAACTACTTACCTGTGGTAGTAGAAAGCTCACAGAGCAAACATGAAAAAAGACCCAGTTGATTTGAGTTCCCCCTTTGACTCTACTTCTTGGGATTGTAATGTGAAAATTATTTGTCTTTATGACAAATTATTTTACATATTTATATTAAAAAAAATAGAATTCTGTACTATGTATAATGCTGTTGGAAACCTAGATGTGTAGTGCAGATCCCATGCTATTCAGTGTTGGCAAAGTATATTATTTCAATTTGTCTTAAAATTGAACTTTAAAAATACTGGAGTATTTTGGAGGTGGCAGCTGTGATTGATTGTTAGTTTTAAATATTATTTCATAGTAAACAGTATTGATATCCGTTATTTGACTAAGACATTAGTCTACAAAAGTTGATTCTTCTGTCTTACCTTTTTCCCATGTTGGTCTGTTGCTGTTTTGCTAAGCGCGTGTGTCCATCGCAAGGACGTTTGTTCCCTGCCTACTGGGATCATGTTGCTAGTGAAATGCTGCGATGCTGTTTCCAGTCACAGGAAATTAGAAAAAATTAAAACTGATTATCATGAGGAAAACAAATACGAAGTTGCCTGCAGCATGCTGCTAGTTGGGTGTTATTGCCTGTGGGCCCGAGAAGGTTAGAGACCATGGCACTGGAATATACGCACCTGTTTCTATGGTTACTTGTGCCTGGTTTTGTTGGAGTGTTTATTACAGGAAAGTAATGACTCATATTACACAGTGGGGCTTTTTACACCATTTTTGCACATTAGAAAATCAAAGGCATTTAAATTACTTAGTGATCTTACATAGGCAGTATTTCTAAAATAAAAATGGTAATTTTTCTAACCAGTCAATGGGTCATAAAAATTTTTAGTGAGAAATAATTTTTGGGCATGGATTGAAGTATGTGTCCATATAACACTTAGTGACTTACCATGGTGATCAAAATTTAACCTTAAAACTGCTAAGAAAAAGTATACAACATACTGACTTTCATAACATATTTAGAAATTGCTCTTTCAATATACAGACCAAGTAGATGAACAAAACTTTACTTTTCAGTAATGTTATATTTTTCCCTTTCTAATAGCACTTTCAAGGATTACTTTACTGTTTTTCTTCATGAAAGCAGCTATTATCAAGGGATATTTTTTAAGTATCACTTCATGTCAGGGTAAAATGACACATATACTGGGATAGCAGTGAAATCAACATATTGGATAACACATTATGTATTCAGGTAGGAAGAGAGGGAACTTCATCCCTAATGTGCCTTTCTGTGTTGAAACTTGCATTTTCAGGGAAGTCTGCTATAATTACACAATTTTATTTTATTTTATTTTATTTTGTGCCCATGTTGTCTTCTCTCTTAATTTGAGAGAATAAAACAAGACATCAAGATGAAAAAAGTCTTAATGACATCCAAATCCTTGTGGAAGGGAATAAGAACATTTCTGTGCAGCTGTATTTTCATGAAAATTACAAAATTTGTGTGGGGTTTTTAAGGCAGTAAGCTGAATGTAAAATTTCATTTCAGAGTATTGTGTTTTCCACCACTAATATAAATATTGCTTTCTTACAGCTATATTAAGATTGTTGTTTCAATAAACTTTTCCTGGTCTGTGTAGTATAAAATGGATTCCCTAGCTTTTAATAATGGTAATTACCAAATAATAAAATTCTCTTTCTGAAAAGAGCCTCCTCCTTGTCTATTCCAACTTTCATCATCGTGGCTTTTTTCTGTTGAAGGAGAGCTGTGGATGATGATGATAAATCTCAGTTTTGTCATGCTGGATGAGACTGTTTGCCTGTCAAATCTCCCTATTCAATCTCCAGGCAATATTTGATGCTTTAGAGTGAAAGCTTTCACCTTGAAATGTTTGGATCTAAATCCACCGATTATATCCACCGTAAACATTAAGACTGGAGGAGGGCAGAATACTGCTGGATGAAGCACAGCAGCATTTAACACATAGCACCTTCTCAAGGCTGCAGATTACTTCCAGGCATAAGCAGACATCCATGCATGTGGAACTAGATGTAGAACTGGAGTCTACCCCAAGGAACTGGCATCTTGAGGAGATTGTCTTAGATGCACACAACCAGAGAAAAGTCTGGGTTGGAAGGGACCTATGGAAATGGTCTGGACCAACCCGTTACTCAAAGCAGGGCCTTAATTTGGTTATCCAGGGTCCTATCAAGCTGAGTCTTGAATATTTCCGGCAAGAGAGGTGCTAGCATTTCTCTGGGCAATGTGTTCCAATGTTTAATTGTTCTCACGGTGAAGATTTTTTTCCTGTGCACTTCCTGGAAACAGTGAGTGCTGTTCCAGGTAGGGGGATCCTATTAATCCTCCTCCTGATCAGCCATTTTTAGATTTGCTGAACCCTTTAGACATCCAAGGCAGCCAAGTCAGCTAGTAAGGCAATACTTATGGCACTGAATACAGTTGGCTAATGAGCAGGTGGAAAGGGAAATGAAACTCAGGCTTTCAGTGTAGTAACCCATAAAATCTCACTGCAGGGCTCGTTGGCACCCAACTGCAGTGGTAAAGCGGTGTATCAAGAAAGCATCAATGTAATACACCAGTGAAGCTCCCTTCCCCACGTGTTCTGTAACCATACCTACTGTTGGGTATTTATAAGAAGGTATTGGAATCTGTCATCTATTGACTATATATGAAGGCTTGGGCAGCTCTGAATAGTGGACAATCTGAATTACTTGTCACTCAGCTGAACTGAGATGCTCCACAGTGCTGATACGGGAGGTTTGTTGAGGCATTCCTTTCCATTGTTTTGTGGAAATGGTTATTCCCCTTGATACTTTTTGTACTTGAGGAAGGGAGTGTTGTGTAATGTTTTCGTAGAATCATAGAATCATAGAATCATTAAGATTGGAAAAGCCCTCTAAGATCATCAAGTCCAACCATCAACCCAACACTACCATGCCCACTAAACCATGTCCCTAAGCACCTCATCTACACGTCTTTTAAATACCTCCAGGGATGGTGACTCAACCACTTCCCTGGGCAGCCTGTTCCAAGGCTCTTTCAGTAAAAAGATTTTTCCTAATGTCCAATCTAAACCTCCCTTGGCGCAACTTGAGGCCATTTCCTCTTGTCCTATTGCCAGTTACTTGGCGGCAGAGACCAACCCCCACCTCGCTACAACCTCCTTTCAGGTAGTTGTAGAGCACGATGAGGTCTCCCCTCAGCCTCCTCTTCTCCAGACTAAACAGTCCCAGTTCCCTCAGCCGCTCCTCATAAGACTTGTGCTCCAGGCCCTTCACCAGCTTTGTTGCCCTTCTTGTTTGTTTCTGTTTTGTTTTTAAATTTTCATTAACAGTTTTGGTTTAAAACACCATTTTTTAACCCCTCCCAATTCCCTCCCTCCCCCCTTATTTTACAGTAAACACTGGTACAGCATTTTAAGTGAGTAAAATGGTCCTTGTTTGTCTGTTTGAAAGTCTTGATTCTTACTTCACAGCTGGGATTGTTTCTTTTTGGTGGGTTTTTTTTCTTTCTGTTAGAAACAGCGAATGAGATGGTGAACACTATAGTTTAAAAACCTCCCATTACAATATGAAACATGAGATACTAAGTTTGGTGAAGTTAATTACATAAATAAACAAGAATCTAGTGTGCCTTAAAAATACCTCTGAGACTGTTTTTTAATGAATGAAATAGCCTTACATCCTTCATTGGTAATTTCTAAAATAATCTGAAAGTCTCAACAAATTCACTTAAAAATCTTTTTTTTTTAATTTTTGCAAATGATGAAGTAGTGGTTCTGTAGTGATTATAGCTTTTTTGTAATGATAGATTGGAACTGTGTGTGTTGTGTGTCTGTAACATGCATGGAATCACCCTCTAATCCAAAGGAGCAGCAAGAGCTGCGTTTCATTTTTTTAATTATAAATAGAGTAACTTTGTTTTCTGTGCTGTAACATCAAGTGGTTTTCCAACGTTTATCTAGCATAGACTACAAGATTACTACAAATATTACATTATATGTTATGACAAAGATAAATTATGCACTATGTAATATGTTACTCGGAAGCATCTGATGGTGGAACAGTTCAGTACAATATATGAGTAGTTACAAATTGAACTTGTTTAACTCAGTGACGATAAAGTGATATTACACCCACTATAACCGTTCAGAGTTAAGCTTCACACAGCAATTCTAGTTCCATTGGCTGTTACAAATCAATTGCTGTTACGTAATTGATAACATATTTTAAAAAGTTCCTTCACTGTGAATGAAGACACTTTATGAGAAAAAGAAGACATACAGAAATGACCAGCTGTGTGTCATCCCTCCCTTATTGTTTCTGGGTTTTTTCTTTTAAAAAAAAAAAATGTTGGTTCATTTTGAAGTGATACTATCACTGTTGCAGAGGGCTAACTTGGAAGTGACCATCCATTTTCAAATATGCCAGTTTTTCCTTGGTTATTAACATGGTCTTAGCTAAGCAATCCACAATTCCCTTCATTTCCTGCATGGATCATCATTTTACAGTTACAGAAGTACTTCGTGTTAAAAGATGGCTAGTATATAATTTGCTGGTTGTTGCATAATAAAATGCTTCAGGTTGAATTTTTTCATGTCATGCTGAGTAGAAAATGGACTTTAAGTAGGCAGTGTGGCTGAGAGTCTGTCTGTCTGTCCGTCTGACATTCTACTTCAGTCAGTCCCCAGGGCAGCTGAAGAGTTGCAAAGCTCTGAAGAAGGAAGAAGACACATGAGCACATTTGAGAAATAGTTTTATTTGGGGGGAACAGAAGAGGACAATTGAGAACAGAAGTCAGAGGCAGCTTTTCTTCTTGATTAGGCTGTATCTCTTAATTCTTTTTCCTGTGTGAGGAAAATGTTGAAAGTGTTTGGCAGGTTGGGGGCTGGGCTGGATTGTCCGCATCATTCTGCTACTGAACAGACCTGTAAACTGCAGGTTTTTAAGGAAATAGGGCAAGTTTGAAGTTGAGCCAGAAACATAAGGGATGTATGTGTTCATGTGACTGGGTAGGAGATGTGTGTGTATGTACATCTTTATCTGCATTTGCAGCGGGGAGAGAGAGGTAAGGCAAGGTGCTCCCTTTGACTTGCGGAAAACAGACTTCTTTCACCTTGAGCTCTGATTTCATTTTCTGTCCCACTCCCACCTCTTGCCTAGCAGCATTTGTGTGGAGTAAGGGAATAGGGGAGGGAGGGTGAGCCTTGTTTCCCTAACTCGGCTATGCCCTCTTCTAGCTTCCTCCTTTTGCATTATAATGACCATAGCGAAGAGGGAAAAAATGATACTCCCGAATTCTGATCCCCTCTATTCCTTCTATTTCCTCCTGTGCATTTATGCTGCTCCTAAAATGCCAGTAAATGTCAGCCTCCACCCCTTAATGCTTATTTGTAGTGCTACACAATGTAGCCCGCAGGGTGGTCTGAAGAATTTGCTAGAGTTGCTCATGTGCTTTATTTACAACCACCACATGCAGGATCCAGTGCCCGTGATAGAATAGCAAAGTAGCTGGTTGTTACTGAGCTTGCTGGTCTCTTCACATTTGTACTGTCTTTCATCCATCCTGTTTGTCAGAGACTGTGAGGAAAAGTGGGAGACTAAGGTTCTCCTAGTGACAGATGATAAACCTGATTACTCAGAGCAAATGTCATATCACTTCTTTTATTTAGCTTTCCCACAGAGGTGGCTGGCAAGGGGCGGGAGGGGAGGATTCAGAGAACAGATTGTAGTCAGGAATGAGAGAAAAAAAGAAACTCCTGAAGGCAAGCAGGGAGGCAGAGGAGGCTTTTCACTTGCAGGGATTTGCTGTTCATCCTGAGGTGTTCCTGAGATGTTAAGAGATAAGCAGGGCAGAAATGACCTAGGAGATGACTGTGCTATCATCTAGCTAAGCTGTCTACCTTACCAATGAGATACTGAAATTGCTTAACAAAATTAGCAGACATAATCAATCTTCTAGCAGATTGCTTTATGCCATTTGGATGTTGATTTCGTAGAGTATTTTGTTTTCAGCAAGGTTGATAATGGAATAAACTGTTATTAAAAAATTACAGTCTGGCTAGTCTTCCCTTCTGGTATAAGTTAAACTGTAATGGCTCTCATGGAGTGACTACCTCAGGTGTTATTATTACTTCTGTCTGTGGTTCTGTATGTATTTTGTATTGGCTCACATTTCCTATGAGTTAGGTTATAATTAGTTATAATTTTTTTTTTTTTCTGTGAACTTGCGTAACGACTGTTTAGGGCACCTAATACTGGCAGTTGATATTTTATCTTTAATGTGCTGGTTACAATTGAGAAAGTGTATCTTCCGGCATCTTAGTGGTGCTATTGGGGTATTAGTATTGCACGTGAAAATAAGAAATGAAGAAATGAGCTAATACATTATACTCAGTTAATGTAATGGTGCTAAAATCAGGCAAAACCTGGTCAAATAAGGAGAATGTAGGGAGAAGGGAGGAGATTTATTTGTTGGTCCTATTTTCGAATAGGTAAAGAAATGCTACGATCTTATGCTGAACTTGAGGTATTCTTCCTTAGTTATGGCAACATTGCCATAGAAAATTAAGTTTGTTCTTATAGGGCGGAGAATATTTTAATTACAGACCGTTATGTCAAGCTTGTCTGTTCTTTTGGGATGTGAAATTTCAGATTAATTCAGATAAGCATCTCTAAGAAAGAGGCAGACTTTTGATCCATTCCACATGTGTGGTTTACCGAGAAAGCCATTTCCATGGTTGTGTACTAGCCTAACAGTGATGCTGACCTGTTGTAAATAAATACTGAGGGAAAAGATGGAAGCATATTAGGAGAAGCTGTTTGGGGAGACTAGGAGGGGTATTACAGAATAATGAATAGGCCTCTAATTAACAAAGAAAAGATTGATAAATCTAACAGCTAAGCAGCATTGCTCCTTTGGACTTCAGATTTTTTATGTATCTTAAAACGCTTTGTGTTTAATAACTGTTAGTTACTTACCTAGTCCACTGAGTTCGAGCGACGCCTCTTAGTTTGCCTGGGAGAGGCGTTAAGTGAGGGCATGGTTTACTGTGCAAAAGCCTTCCGAAGGCTGTCCCAGGCCTGCAATCATGGACTGCATAAGTGGACTGGCATACACTGCTCTGTCAGGAGCAAATGATTTTATTGTCTAGATAGACTGTAAGTCATGTTGCTGGTGAAGCTTTCAGGACTTGCTGTGCAGATCAAAGAATCCACTGTCCACTGTAGGCAGTAGGGAGTCAGCAACTTTAATGACTTGAGGAGGTTTGGATTAGTCTCAGCATGAGGCTTCTAGTCTACAGTACTAATCCTTCATCTTTTGCAAATGTTTAGATCACATTTCAAAAACTTGTAAACCATAATGTAAATGGTCTGGGATAGCACATTCACAAAAAAATTCTAAAACAAACTTCATCAATAATTCTCAAATTTCAGCAGACATGATGAAAAAAGGGTGAGGGATTAACACATTGAAAGACTTCAGCTATTTTATGTAAGATGTCACCAGATGTATTTAAATTTCTTGTATCTGTATTCCTTTCCAAGTCTAAGAACAGGCTGCCATTGACGGTAAGTGTGGAATTTCAGCCCAAGGCTTTTTTCAAATGTGAATGAAACTCACTGTTCATTGCTATTAATATGTGAGTGCTAGCCTGTGTGCAGTCATAATTAGATTTTTCATGGAAGTAGCACTAGAAGTTAATGTCAAGATTCATACTAAAAAGTATATTCTGTTTTTCACA
Source organism: Pelecanoides urinatrix (assembly GCA_013400755.1). NCBI lineage: Eukaryota > Metazoa > Chordata > Aves > Procellariiformes > Procellariidae > Pelecanoides > Pelecanoides urinatrix. The sequence goes on from VZTQ01009345.1 coordinate 84,837, forward strand.
TTAAGCAGGACATGGTCCTGCCTTGAAAATGCTTCCAACGCCAAGTAACATCCCATATGCCAATACACAGTATAAATGCATTAAAGATTCCCCACCATGTCCGCTGCCAGCCAAATGACAAACACAAAAAGGATTTAGCCAAAGCCTCCCTACATGCAAAACAGAAAGGGCCAAAACTTCCCCCAAAATGTGTAGTTTCTACAGATGTAATTCAGGTGCCCTAAGTTTCTGTGGGTGATCCAGTGACAGTCTCCCTGACAGGGAGGATGTAGCAGGGGAGGCTGGCCTGATGTTACAATGAGAGAAGTGCGGTGGTGGAGCAGCCTGACTGGTGAGAAGACTGGAAAGGGTCACGACATCATCCTTTGTAAGGAGAAAACAGCAGAGCTGCTTCAATCGTGCCACACGTATTGTGGAGAGAAAAAGCCATTTCTAAAAAAAGATTTGGCTTTCAGTGAGTCCTTGCTGGGTTATTCAGAGGAGGGTGAATACAGGAACTCCCACACGAGTTCATACTCAGATCTGTACAGCACAACTCGGGGAAAACTTTTTGCTTTAGACAAAGGGTGCTTAAGAGATGAAAAGTAAGTTTCAAAGAGTTCTTCAGCGAGAGGAAGACCAATCAGCATCTTTGTTCAGAGCCACAATTGAAGGACTCAAGTTGCCTGTTGATACAAATCTCACCCAAGATTTGTTCACTAAGAGGGAACAGGGGGAGAGGAGAGAGGGGTAAGAGATCTAGGGTGCTGGTAGCTGATCTCTGCAGAGTAATAACATGTATCTGCTTCACAGTTACTGAACATAACTACTGAAACATCTGAGTTTGTTCAGCCCTGTGTGAAGAGTTTCTGATTAGCTGAGACTTTACTTAGGAACTAAGTCTACTTTCTTCAGGAAGGACAGGTTAAAATTATGACGGAAAGTTCCTGTTCTGTTGCTTCCCTGATTTGCAATCTTCCTCCTCTTAATTCTTGGATTGAGGAGAACTTTAATATCCCTATGTGTTAGAAAATCCTCCATCTGAAAATAGCATTGAAGTTCTCTGTCCTTTATTTCTGATTTGAAAATCACTTACAGTATTTTCCTTATATCCTTACTTTGTTCACTTCTGCCCTGAAGAATTTTTGCAACGGAAATAAATTTTTTTTTTTAAAAAAACATATTTTGTCTCTACACAATATATCTTGCTGTCACCTACTGCAAGGAATGATAAATAATTTTTAGGATAGTGTATGTCATTGAAAATATTAGATTAAAACAAAACATCTTGTCTGTTGTCGTGGTTTAACCTGG
>VZTQ01009346.1:0-45354 GCA_013400755.1 Pelecanoides urinatrix
CTCTTCTCTAGTGAGCCTGGTATCTCCTTTTACAAATCTTTCCTCTCAGAAAACAAAAGCAAAAAGGAGAAAACACAGTTTTCAAGCTTCATTAGTATTTCAATATTGTTCCTGTTCTGCAGCCCATGGCTGATTTTCAGAGTTAGAGAGATTTCTGAAAAACAATGCATAACGTATTTATTTCCTCTGGCTACTTGTGAAATCTTACTTTAATGACCATGCATACTAGAATTATTACCACTATACTTCAGGATTTCAGTAGAAGAGATTAATCCTTTGAGCTCTTTCTATTAAAAATGGCTTTAACTTCTGAGGAGTTGCCTGTGATTGCCTTATTATTTTTTCTTCAAAACTCAGGGACTGTTTGGTGGTTTTACGTCAGTATTCTTAGTTCATTTCTTGCACTAAGATTGCCAGTCCTGAAACAACTGTCAAGACCATTCAAGTGAAATTGCAAATTTTCATTTCAAGGTTTAGAAGCTAAGCTGTTCTTTCTTTTATTGCTTTACAACATGATGCTACATGCTGTGTTATACAAGAAAGTGATATGAATAGTGAAATACTTCATTCTCACTTTTTAGTCTAAGGGGTTTTTTTTCCCTTAGCTGAAAAACTTGTACTATTCCTACCCCTTTCTCGAAAATAATAAGGTCTAAAAAGGACAAAAATATGCAGGTTTTAATTTTTTTCCAATTCCATCAAAAATCTTGAATTTGGGTAAACATTTATCATCTTCAGCTAATGAGTACTTCATAAATGCAATTCACTAACAGAGTATACCCCTTGGATAAGGAGCAGCAATGCTTTAAAGCAAATGTATAAAATATTTTGTTACTTTTATCATATCTTTTCACCCAATTATCTGGAGTTACTCTCATTTTCTTTGCGATATAATTTTGCTTATGTCTCTTTCATCAAGCTCTCAGTCCCTCTGTTGCTAAATGATAAGCCTTCCCAACACTCTCTCTAGTAAAACAGGGGGCTCAGCCAACAGCGTTACCACAGGAGCACTCAGTAACTCTCTTCTACTGAAAGTCATGCTGGAAGGAACCTGTTACCAGAACTCCAACTGCAATATCTTCATTACATTCATCACTCTTGTTTACATTTGCTCTCATTCAAACAAGAGCATACAAAAACAGCAATAAAAAATTCAAGTAATAAAGAATAGTTAATGAGACCTAATATAGACATACCTCTAAAGTAGCAAATTCCATTCCTCTTTAAGAAAAAAAAAACATGATTTTGGTACAACTCACTTGACTTGAATAATAACTATAACGTATTATACTGAAGATATTTTTGGAAATTGTATCTATGCAACACACTGCAAGGCCAAATGTGAATTTACATTCTATCCTGTACTTGTCATTCACCTTACACTACCTGAACTCTACCACTAATCCTTTTCTACAGAAATTGTATTAATAGGATTTCAATACGGAAAATATGTGGAACACTAAAAAGGAAGGAAAGAAGGCTGTTTTCATTTTAAGTATACATTTCAACTGCTATGCAGAAAAACTCAGAAATGGATTAAAAAGCTAACAGTGAAACTTAATTATCTTCTAATATACATTTAGATCAAACAGAAATTAATTGAGAGAGAAATGGGATTGAAAAGCATGGTAAAGGCTTTGCTATCCTCAAGAAACACCAACAAAAACTAATCCCTCACACAGACACAAATGACATGAAAAAGGCACTAACGGTAGCTTTAAGGCATGAAAAGAGAAGTCAGTGGTAGACTTAAACTAGATATAGAGATCCAAGGAGAAACCACAAAAGAAATTTCAAAAGTGCCGGTGATAGAGCTGGATGTTCAAACACAAGACTAGAGCAAAAATCAAACCCCAACGAAACCCTGCAGCAGTCAGTCATGAAGATTGTCAGAGAACAAATGTATGCTCTCAAGATAAATTCTAGATGCCAATTAACACACAGCTTGAAGAGTTCTAATACTTGAAAATACCTGCTGAAGATAATCCACTATCCACTACAATTTCTGTGTAGTATCATGTTTCCATTCTTCTCCATTCTCCTCCATTCTTTTGACGGTTGGACTCTATGATCTTAGAGGTCTTTTCCAACCTTAATGATTCTATGATTCTGTGATTCTAGGATTCTTATATACATGGGCAGAGTTAAAGATTCACTTCTAAATAGCATTTTTTGACCAAAACATGGAAGGGGCCAAGGACATGACTGATGCCAGTGGCATGCCAAATGCCATGTCTCCATGCTGAATACACCTACTGAGAAACTTTGTTTAGAACAATGGATCAAACAGGAGGAGAAACACAGACGGTCCAGGGAATGAACTAAAGGGAACATGTCTTTTATAGACTTTTATAGCTCTGCAGGTTTCCAACACTGAAAAGTCTCAATATAAATTCATCAGAGGTTGTTATAAACCGCAGGTCAGAATCAGCAGTCACAGCAGCAGCAGGATAACCAAGAAGTAAATAATGCTGAGAAATACTTCTCTCCATGCCTGGTGCATTTCCTGAAATTTGAGACAAATTTGTCCATTAGAACCAAAATGACCAAAACTAAGAAGTTGAACCAAAGCACCTGAATCTGCTGTTCAATTCCTTCTTAGAGTTGCAAGACACTTTGTTTTAGTTTTTTCTCCAAAAAATTCAGTAACACAAACTTTGAAAAGAAGAAAAAACGTGAGGTCACTTAGCAAAATGAGTATGGCAGTTCTAAAAAGAAACCTAAGGGATCTAAGAGCCCTACTCACTCTCATATTACATACCCAAATCTGGTTTTGCCCTCCAGTTAGTTACAGATGATACTTTAAAAAAAAAGATGCCAATTTGTAGATGCAGAAGAAAAGCTCCAGACACCCATCTTTTACATTCTGGCCTATTTCATGTCCAGTTTTTAGATTAAAGCAATAGTAGACAGTTTTCCTATTTGTTATGACTTTGGAAAAAGAAATGGTTCTGTGTCTGTTCTGAAGAATTGCCTACTCTTACTGACTTTAGAGAAATGGTATTGCCTACTTCCTCATCAAGCCACAGTACTAAGCAGGTCTTCTGGCACCTCTAAAGCTCTCCCAATAACTCGAAAAGATCTTTTAGCCTCAGGAAAAATCAACTAATGCTACAATGACTTTGCTTTTCACCTTGTTCTGACAGCAAGTTAAATGTGAAGTTTAGAAACTGGTTTGAATTGTATAATTTAAAGAAAGGAAGTTTCTACCAGCAATGAACAGACAAGTCATGGCTTAGAGCCAAATATGTATTGATTTATTTCTCCATGTTTGAAGTTCTGTTATGCTGCAATGCTATGTTCTTCGCTGTATGTACTGGAGGCATAATAATGTGGAATTTCAAGGAACTAGAAGTATGCTGGAAAGGACTCGTTACTTTTGCAATTTCTCTGTCTTCTACCTAAGACTTCTACTTACAAAGCGTCCTTCCTCCTCTGAGTCATTTAAGCCTCAACTGCATATAGCATCAGACTTCAGGAAAGAGCAGCTTCTTCAACTGGACTGCTGCTGAGCAAGTGCTCTTTGGACACAGAGTGCTGTTCCCGGCTACACCAAACAGACAGTGTAAGATCAGTTGATGCTGCGACACAAATAAAAATAAAACTAAAAACCTTCACCTAAAAATGTATGAAATGTAAACATGAGCACTGTTACTAATATTTTAGTGAATGACAGCTTTTGAAAACTACCCACATCGATCACTCTTCTAGAAGGAGAAACAAGAGACAAAGACATTTACCCAGAGACAGCACATATTTATTTATGCTCTTTTCTGTTTCACAGTCTTCTTTTACTGTTACTGAATAGAGAGTGTGAATGTGCACAATTCCATACATGTGCACCACCAGCGTAAGTGTATTTTGGCAAGTCTGCTCTTATTTTCAAAATCTTGTTCAGAAGCACTTCTACCAGTTTGTTAAAGCAGTAAAAACCTGTGCAGAAACTAATGCTTCAACAAGGAAGTGGCTTATGTGAATTGTTTACACTTTTTTCCTTATTCATTAAAGCAAACAAAAAAATGCATATAGAGAAACATAGTCTTGTTAGCTTGTAGAATAAGTCAGCTTAAACCACACCTCGCAGTTACATCTACATTACAATGTGTTGCTGACGCAGTGATGTAAGGACAAGCATGAAAAAGCACACTCCCTAGCTTACACAACTTTATCAGCAAATCCTCCTGGTGTGAGCATAGCTAAGTTAGCAGGGGAGTGCTGTTGGCAGCTTAGTTAATTTTGTTTAGCATCAGTCTATACTTCCCCATGCATCATCAGAAAAGCTTCTTTTTGTAAATTACATTGCACCTCCACAGAAAAGTCTACCTGTATAACCTTACCAGCAGAGCTACATTAGCAGAAGCTCTCTAGAACAGACAAGCTGAAAAACAATTTGGTATAACTAAATGTCTGCTGAAACACATGCATATATAAGTTCACCAGCTATCACATAAATAAAGATCTCAGTGTCTTACTTTGTTCAAAATACTGCTAGTGCAAGCTACAACACTCCTAATTTTGATCAGCCAAGAATATGGCTACCGTTCTACATTTTAGGACATACAGAAACTTCCTGGGCACCCTCAATAAAGTTTACTGACTGTATGCAGTGACTTGATTCTGAAAAATGTCCAACAAAAATAAAAGCAAAGAAAAAAAGAAAAAAGAAAAAAAGGAAAGCCCACAGAACACAAATCTCTTGTTAGCTCAGTACATTATTTGCCCATGCTGGCAACAGACCTCTTCCTAACTATAAATTTCTGCATACAATCTTGCATGAAACAAAACAAATACTGCAGTAGGCCTTTTAATATTTCTTCTTGCTCTGAAGTAACAAAAATTCCCATGCAAGTGGTAACTGAAATATTACTGCAAGTTTATACTGCAATCCCAATAGGGCAGACCTTAGTTAATATAGCTGTGCAGACTTTGAAATAGCTAGTTTGGCTGTTCGGAGCAGTGTAACTACAGTTAAGCACAACTCAACATTAACCAATTTCCCAAGTGCTTATTTAGATTCTTGGGAGTGTTTGAAGACTATGCTAATCAGCTGCAGTAGGCGAGTCCCAGTGGTGACTGCAGTGTTGTTGTACTCCTTGAATGACAGCACCTGAACGCTGGCAGATCTCCTTCTCAAACACAGTAAAGAGGTTGACAGTGGAATCTGTGTACGCCCTTAGCTGCCCATGTTACATTTCTGTAACCAAAAAAGTTAAGCAGGAACACTGCTAAAACACATGTTCAGACCACCTTTTCCTTCCAAGTACTGTATAGCTGTGAACTGACCTTCTTATGATACTCTATTAATATCGTTTTATAAGTCCTTTTCAAGGGCACACTCTTTGTGGTCGGATCACCTTAAGTTATGGGCATAAAGAATTGTACCTAAATTACCTGATGGGATCTTGAAAGGTTCCTCCTTCCAAATTCCTTCCATCTCCAGGACCTTGGCAACACAAGTTTGTGTCAAGGATAAAATAAAACACAGAATAAGGAAAAAATATAAAAGTGAATGGAACGGGAATGAAAATAGTGTCCTTGCCGTCTTGAAAGTCAACAAGAGAGAGGGCCCAGCCCAGCTCCAGATTACTTCAGTCCGAGGGTTTAAACTGGCAGCAGCTCTCCACAGCAGCAGAGATATTATGTGACTGTGTACTTCCAGTTCTTCTTGATATAAATGTAGCCCCATTTGCAGCTCAGACTAATTCATATGAACAAATCAATGCAACAGTTATTTGTTTCCCGTACAAAATTCCGCAACACACTGAAAACTTAAGCACAACATACTGAATATAATGAAAACTAAACAATACAGTTAACTTTGCACTGACTTTAAAACGAACCCGAAGTTCCACATGGCTGCACCAGACTGACACAGAAGTTAAACAACGGTACTTCAGGATTCAGGTCAACTTTTACAAGGATGACAAATGGCTCAGGCTATCTAGGATGAAGCTAATTAAGTTTCCCTTTGACAAATATCAACAATGAACAAATAAAAAGAACATAAATATAGTTTCAACATCCATATTAATGCTAATGATAGAATTTATGGATTTATCACTTTTTTGACTATCACAACTGAAAGTACCCCATTTTTATATTCTAACAGCAACAGGTCTAATTTAAATTTATCTAGCTAAGATCAAGCAAAGTTCCACTCATGACCTTGCAGGTTTCATTTTCATTTTAGCTAACAGATATAGTTCATATTACATTATGTTTCTTGTGTTATTCTATCAAAGCTGCTGATACTCAAGGTCACGGTGCATTACAAAAAGCTTACAGGTCCAGAATCTGTAAGAAGGATCCTGTTTAAAGGACACAAGTAGAGAAGATGATACTACCTATAGCATATATATCTATAAGCAGCAGTGAAATTACTAGGACATGCAGCTTTCACTTGTGGATTGTGATCTAGCAAGATCTGTAAAACATTTTATTTCTGTCAGTTCTTAGAAGGTAACTGCAAAAGTAAATCCCAAAGCAAGCAGAAAGCTTCATTAATTTTTATTCTTAATAAATAACTTACACATGAAGTACATACTAAAGAACAAATGCTGTGTTGCAGGTCAGGTCATGTACTACATGCCAGTTTTCGAGTTCATTATGGCAGAATGTTCCCTGAACATATTTTGACATATTAAATTAGTCTTGCATTATGGTGCAGCAAAAAACTCTGTAAGTCAGCGTTGTTTTCTCAGGAGCCATACTCCAAAGAGTAACATAAAACCATGCCTATTTTGTTTGCAATAGTGATGTATCCTTGGATCAGAATTGCTGAGAACTCTACAAATAGGTATAAAGATCCTCAATCTTGTATCATCTCAAAGCAAATAAATGAAGTGGATACAATGATTGGATGAGTCCAATCTTCAGGAGAACTTTAAAGCTGAGAAAGATTAAAGCATCCCCTCTCTCACCCACCAATGTAACTGGGTAAATAACTACAAATAATTGGAAAAAAATGAGTGGAAAATATAGGATGTATTTTGTTATAAAACGATGTTAGATCTAATTTGATTGAAATCTGTCCTCATATCTTCAATTAATGTCTCCTTCCATTCACATGGCAAGTTTTGCATTTCTTCCTAAAGGATACTCCAAATCACTCTTTATGGTTAAATAAAAAAGGATTAGAGCCTGAAAACATCATACCCGGAGTACCATGAAGTAAAAACTGACTTTATAGGAATACTTTAGTTAACCACAGACAGGACCCAAGAGTGGGTCTCCACACTGTCACAGGCACCTTATGAGGAAAGGGAGAGGGAGAGGGAGAGGGAGAGGTTCCCTAGGTTTACGAGCGGCGACAGGCCCCAGACACCGCGGCTGTCAGCTGCTTTCTCGCCGCCTCTCTGCCCACCCCTACGACGACCTGCCCAGGGAGGCTCGGCTGAACGCGGCCCCTCCGCCATGACGGGAAGGGCAGACCGACCACCACCGCGGCCGCGCTCTGCCCCACGGGCCCTCCCTACCCGTCGCCTAACACTCTCTCGCTGCGATTGGGCCAGTCTGACCCACACGGCAGCACTCTCACTTCTGGTTGGCTGGAACCTCCTGGCTGCCTTGGGGGGCGAATGAGGAGCGCGCTTGTTTCCTGGTCCCAGAATGGCGGCGCTCAGTCCCGTTCTTGTGGAAAAGAATGGGGGGGAGTGAAGCCTGAGGGAGCGGGTCTGGGCTGTGAGCCGCGCCGCGGGGAGGGGGATGAGGTGACGGCCGCCATGGCGAGCGACGGGGGCAGGAAGCAGTTCTGGAAGCGGAGCGGCGCGAAGGTGCCGGGCAGGTGAGAGTGGCCGCGGGCAGGTCGGGGCCCGCGGGCGGGGGCTCTCCGCGGCTGGAGCGCAGGGCGGCGGGGCGAGCCTCCAGCCCGGTGGTGCCGGGCCGCGGGGAGCGGTTCTGCCCAGCCCCGCCGCCGCCGCGGGGCCCGTCCCGCTTCGTTGTCTCCCCAGCACCGTGTTCCTGTCGGCTCGGCCGCTGAGGTCAGTGGATCCTCGTCGGTTCTGTGCACTCTGCAGGGAGCGCGTCCGTCGGCCACTGCGCGTAGCTGGGAGGTTGGCGTAGGGCCCCTCCGTCCCTCCCTCGGTTCTCTCCTGTTAGCTCGGTGCCCGGAGTGTTTCAGAGTCGGGCGCCTCCAGGTAGCTGATGGAAGATGGCTGGTGGTCTCGGTGAGCGTTAGTTATAACTTCTACCGGAAAAGTTGTTAAATAACTGAGTGGGTGCTCCCAGCCTCATGTCATGGTCAAAAGAGTTAATGTGATTTTGGGGATGTTTTCCCTGGAAAATTTTGTATGGAAGCACTATTTAGTAGTGATACAAGTTATGAAGTTTTGTGACTTGGTATATATGATATTTTGATATGGTATTTTGAAGTACTACACAGGAAACTGCATTTTATAGGCATATAGCCATATTTTAGTTTCTGCTTGATATTTCAAAATATCATCAATTTTTCAACTTTCTTCCTGAAGTGGGAACAGCAGACCCAGTGGTTGCATCATTGCTAAGAGCTACAAACACACTTTCCCATTCAAAATTTTCCAGGGAATACATCCCCAAAATCACATTAACTCTTTTGACCATTACCTCAGGCTGGGAACGCGTGTTCAGATAATGATTTAGAAATAACATTCTCTGCTCCCATCCCTAAACTGTTCTCACAGTGGAGTAATTCAGTTTCTTACGTTCTTTTTGCAAGAATCATGCATATTCTTGGTTCTCAGAGAACAGTAACTCTATACTTCATACCGTTTACCTGAGTGTAGCAAAATAATCCTGCTCATCCTTTAACTACTTCCATTCTTAGTTACCTGTAAGCACTAACTGGTAGTGGTTTTGTTTCTCTAGTTATAAACTAATTCTTTCAGTCTAACTCTTCTTGTCTTTCTGCACTTCTTATTTTGTAACTTTGCTGAGTCCTTTGGGGGTGAAACACTTTTGACCCTCCTTGATTACACAGGGTCTATGAATAGTTGCAGTTAGTGAATTTGCAGGCAACTGCAGGCACGTGGAAGAATTAGCACTGTGGAGAACGTGCTTTGGTTTTGTTTTTTTTTTTAATGACTTTTAATGATTGTTGTTGCTTTATATTTGGGTGTATTCCCATCATGGTCATTCATAGAGTGTTGGAACGAAAAGGCAGATTCTGTCTGCATGCCAAAATGGAAAGTGACACCTGACCCTCATGTGAGCATAGAGCAGGAGAGCGCAGAGACTTGGCTGTGGAACGTATGGCATACAGTCATGTAGAAAAACTGGCGGTGGACTGACTTTTTGATTTGCATGGAATCACATAAAAATTGGTAGAGTTTATAAACCACTGCCCTCAGTCGTTTCTCGGGATAATTTCAGTAGTTAATACTGCCCCTGTAGGACAACTCTAAGCTTCTCAAAATTTGTTATGACTGCAGTCTTTTTGGCTTGGTTCTATCTCAGGTTTACTAAGGTTGGACTTATTTATATTTATGGTCTGGAGATTGGTTTTGATTTGCCAAAAGGGTGTGTTTGTCTCCTTTTATGTGGTTTTTAGTACACGTTTAGGTAGATGTTAATGTTGCATTTGATTTGCCTCTCGAGTTTTGTAGTAATAATTTCCATTATGAAGCCACATGTAAATTTTGATGTGTTTTCTGTGGAGTTTTTCTAATGATAAAAATAATTTTATAGCTGAAAACTATGAGGAAATGAACTTTTAGTTAGTGGAGAGTTTTATTATTCACAGAGTAACATGCTGTTTTATAATGTTAGAGACTGTAGTGAATAAATCTGTTTTTGGAAGCTTATTTATTTCAAAGCATTTGTTTTTAATAGTCCCATGCCTTTTATTCTCTAACGTGCCATGTTTTGTATTTTTCTTTAAATTTATCAGCCTTGTACTTTAGTAGTGGTTAAGAATTGACTGGATGGGTTTTGGGTGACAAGGGTATGTAGAAGATTCAATCCTTGCAGATGTTTCTTTGAGAATTTTTACTTTTTTGCAAGAGATAAATGAAGAAATGATAAATCAGAAAAGAGAGAGAATTTAAAAGCCACATAGATTCTTATTATGGAGTTAACTTTTTTCTTGTTTTAATTCCTGATGAGAAAAATAAGTCAGCCTAAGTTAGCCGAGGCCTCAAAAAGAGCTCCTGTTTGGCAAATCTATGATTTTTAGTATTCAATTTCAGCTTTATTATTTTTAGTGGTACGTGGGATTTTGTGAAATGGAAAACTGTTGGAACATTTCAGTTCTGTTTATTATTGACTATTTAATGCACAGAAAAACCCCAAATGTTTTATTATTTTTGTGATAATTTTCTCTCTTTTCCTTTAGTATTCAACATGTGTATGGAGCTCAGCATCCACCTTTTGATCCATTATTGCATGGAACGTAAGTTAACCTAATTTTTAAGTATTCCAGGTAATTTGGAACTCCTCTGCCTTCTCTCCTCTTTTTTTTTCCCCTGTTGGCTATAAAGCTTATTGTTAATCTTCCTTTTTCAGTTTTTATCATAATCTTGACTTCCCTGTTCTGACTTCCTGGTGCTTACCATATCGGAAGCAACAAATCAGCTGTTCAGTTCTTAACTAATGTAGATTGACAACTTTTAGTATCTGTTTGCAGTGTCTTATAAATTGGAAATTATATGGTAAATACTGATCTTAATTTAGCAGATGAAGTTTACAACTCAGGTGTAAGCGGCTTTCCTGCATGCGACTGTCTGTTCATGGATTGCCTTTATTTGTCTATCTATAAGAGAAAAGAGTCAGGTTGTGGTGTAGATCATTTTGAGGCAAAGGTGGGCATTTTGCTTGTAAGTGAGACGACAGTAGGTAGAGTAGAATTTACAGTGATTTAAGAGTTTATTGCGTTAGATCATGGTTATTGGATAGCAGAACACAATGTACATGAAAGTGGCAACGTTATGTTAAACATCATTAGTAACCAAATAAATTTCATGCTGATAACCCACAACTAATCAACTAATGCATGTGAATGATTTTCCTCTCCTTATGGCTGAGGTGTTTAGCAAAATGCTGCATTCTGCCAGCTTCTGCTTTTTTTTATATTTTGCTTTATTGTCTTTTTTTTTTTTTGAAAGACAATTTGTTTCAAGCTTTGTCAAGGACAAAGTTGTTTCTGGTTTGTTGGTAGATTTTACAGCTGTTTTGAAACCAGCATTGCTGTTAAAACATTGGTGTATGTGAGAATTTTGGGAAAATTGTATGACCAATGAAATGAATGGCCCAAAGCAGTAGGGACAAAAAATAACATTAGAAGGAAAAGTATTGGCTTGGAAGGAGGTCATACTTCTAGGGGGTTTTTTCAAGAGCTGGTTTGAAATGGCACAAGAAATAAACATGTGCTAGTTAATTTTCAGATGATACAGAGTTGAAGGCAGTTGAAATGGCTCACTGCAGGGCAGTTGAACTAGGTGGCATTTAAAGGTCCTTTCCAACCCAAACTGTTCTATGCTTCTATGAAATGTGTGACGTTGAGGATGGAAGAAAAAGGAATAGGATGAATTGGTTCAAAATGTGGAGTTATAAAGAGATACCCAGTAACAAAACCTAGAAGCTTATTGCTTGAAATGATGACAGAATAGGAGAAAGACCTTGCTGTTTTAGACAATGATGACAAGTTGGACGAAAGTGTTAGTGTTGTAGCACTTGTTAAGAAAGATATTCCTGGTAACGCATAACAGAAACATTACTACATTGTATGAAGACTGTGAGAGAACTTTTTCTGATTTCCAATTCTGGCTGCTTTGTCTTAACAGAAGAAAGTTAAACTAGCACAGGTGGAAAGACAGGGATGGTGAGAAAGGGCAATTAAGTTAATGGCAGTAACTTTTTTTTTTTTGAGAGCAGACTGGGAAACTTTTTCAACTTAGCCTTATTTAGCTGAAATCTGAAGGGAGATGTGATTGCTCTGCATTACTGTAAGTGAGAACAAGTGCCAAGCTGGGCAGGGATACTTGGTTCATCTCTCTTACATGGCGTATTGACAAAAGGCTAGGAGCTCGTCAGGGTACACTTAGAATATTTCCTCTAGTTACTAGTCTATGAGTTAGATAGCCTGTGAGAAAAGTTCTGAAGCAAATTTGTGCTGGAGTGCCTGAATGGGGAGGAATGATAGATCTACTGAGTTTTAAGGTGAGACTTGATTTGTTTATGACAGTGATTGTATTATGTGATTGCTCATGATGACTTAGGAGTAGACCTGATGACTTGATTACTTGATTACCGCTCCTGTGTTGTTATGCAGCAATTGCATTGAAAGGCCTGAAATCTCTACAGAAGTTCATGAAGCAAGAGAAGTGCAATGTGTCCTGTCTGTCTTATAAACTATTCCAGTAGTAGTAATTTTATTTGACTTTGGGGTTGGTCTTTTTTTTTTTTTGGAGGGGGGGTGGGAGTGGTGGTGCCTGTTTTTTGTGGTGGTTTTTTTTGTTTGTTTGTTTTTTGTTTGTTTTTTTTTTTTTTTTTTTTAAGACAGGAGAGGAAAGATTTGTTCAGCTTCTGCTCAAAACCATGAAGAGTCAGTTTTTACCTGCTCTTGTTCTCAGACATATTCAGCTGTATGTTATCATGCGTTGGTGTAGCAGTAACATGAGTGGAGGGAGATAAATATTTGCTACCTGTATAATGTCAAGCATGGACTTCTGTTTTTTGGCCCTATCCGTAGTGTTTTGCTTGCTCCATTACTGTTTCTCTAAATATTCTTTATTTGTTTTTGAACAGCTTGATAAAACCAGGTTCAAAGGCACCTACAACTCCAGTGAAACTAAAGAAAGTCAGCACCTTCCAAGAATTTGAAAGTAACACAAGTGATGCTTGGGATCTTGGGGATGATGATGATGAACTATTAGCAATAGCTGCTGAAAACTTAAATACAGAAGTGGTCATGGAAACGGCTCACAAAGTAATTCAGAATCACAGCAAGTTACAGGAACAGCATAAATTTCAGGAAGAACATCTACAGGAAGAAAAACAAGTAGAATCTGCAGAGCTAACTTCAATTACATGTGGTGATAACAGGCTTGTTAAATCAGTCAGTGAAGGTCATACATCGAGTTCATCAGGTATGTTAAAAAATGAAAAAGATGTTGAAAATTAAATGAGGAGGGCTATAAATTTGCCCTTTAAGACATTAACCCCTTCCCAACCTTTTCTTAATACCCCAGGAAAATATTAATCAATATTGATTTATTTGAGGGAGAAGCTGCATGCCATACACTGAGTAAAGCATGAATAAGCAGTAAAGCATGTGTGTGAGAAATACATGAATGAGGGAAGAATAATTTAACTTTTTTGTTTTTAGCCTTAATACATCAGTTTTGCAAGGAAGTTGCATATTGAATGTATTTTAATGGTTAACCGCACCAAGATGTATGCAATTAGTAGTATTCCTACTATTGTGAAAAATTGTTATTAAAATGCTGCTGTATAAAGTATGTTGGAAAACTGGAGAAAACCATGCATGTGGACTGGGAAGTCCATCCTCACGTGATCTGGTCTGTGTTTTATGTATAAACTTTAAAGTAACATACAATGATTTCCCATAATTTTTTTTTTTTAAGTTTTATTTTAGAATGGTGAGGGGGATAGAAGGAGCTTTCAGTAGCATGGAGATTTTAGAAATCAATTAGCCTTGCTGTTAGTATGATCTCTAATTGCTGTGTTTTAATTGTGGAATACTGCTTGGAAGAGGAATACTCCTCCTGCTAAGTCCAAGTCATCTGAAGTCTAAACTTGTGTTGTACTTGGGCTTACATTTCTCCAAAACGTAATTCTATTTTATATTTACAAATTAAATTCAAGTTATTAGTAGCCTTCTCAGTAGTTGAGGCTAACTGTTATGCTTCTTTTTCCCTTCAGATAATGCTAGTGAAAATTCTTCCATGCAGAGATCACAGTCCCTTCCACAAACTTCCACACCTCCCTTGGTGAGTGGAGTGGCAGACTATAATACCTCAATTACTCCTGCATTAACTGAAAGAGAAGCATCCCGATTAGACAAATTTAAGCAGCTACTTGCTGGCCCCAATACAGATCTTGGTGAGTATTTCTTACAGGAGCTATGAATTACATCTAAATTATTCTTTAATTATACAGTTTTCATGTTTGATGTACTGTTCTGCCTGATGGTTTGATTAGGATCTAATCCTTTCAACATTTAGAATTGATCTTGCAAAAGACAGAATATAATTGAATGCTTGTAGTATTCATGCTTTTAATATGCATTTTGCATACATCCTACTAATATGTAGGGTGTTAAATGGCTTCTTGTTCTTTTCTTTCTCACATTATTTCTTCCTACTGGACTAATCTCTGGAGAAGAAACAAAGTATAATTAGTTGTGTTTAGTGTTAATGCCTCATAATGGAACAGCATGCAGTATGAGAATGATTCTCACGCTTAGAAATATGAATGTGAAAAACGATGAGGCGTGGAAGTATTACTGCTTGTCTACTCAGTGAGCATTCTTCATGTTCACAGACTGATACAGTGGTTCTGTGTCTCATTTGTGAATGCTGACAACATGTTAACGTGAAAACAAATGTATTGTCAGATAACTTGACTGTTGCCTTTGTGCACTGGATTTTAACTGCTGAATAGTAAATACAAGTGCTGAGAGGGTATCACAGAATCAAATAGCTTTGTATCCCAAGTGAAAATATGGAGAAAGTAGAAATAGTACACTGCATTTAGAGAAATTAGCTAGTCACTTAGAAGTAGGAGGTTATGTCAAAATAATTAATGAACAAAATCGACTTTGAGTTACACCATTCTGGAAGATATCTGCAGGAAACTCTTATGGAAGGAAGTAGAAACTGCATGTTTGCAGTTCTTGAATTGATGCTTTCCTGTCCTGTAATTGTCATGCGACTTCTTCAGTATAATATGGTCTAAATTGTGGCTTGATGCTTTTTTTTTTTCTTCTTTCTGTGCTGTGTCTTCTTGTGAGATTGATGCTAGCAAAGGAGAACTATGGAAACAATACTAACTAGATGAGACTTAACACTTCAGTGAGTTATAGGACATTCTTATAAAATGCAACTGTGAATAAACTCTGGGGTGTTAAAACAAATTACATATTTTATAAAAGCTTGAAAATGATAATCAAATATCACTTTTTCTCCCTTTGTCTAGCAGATGTTATGAGCTCTGTGATTGTGACGACATGAAAACTCATACAACTTTTAAGAATGTTGTAATGGTAGAAATCTTTGTTACATAAGGTTACAAAGTCAGAGGGAAGACAAAGTTTAATTTAAACCTATCCATTTTATTTTTGCTGTCTAATTAGATGGGAATACTTTCCCAGTAAATCAAACTTGGGGATTAAAGTAAAATATTTTGGAAGGGAGTGAAATTAAATTTTCACTCTTATTAGGAGTGTAGTCACCCTGACTGTGGTGAGAGTTTAGTCAATGTTATTTAAACAAACTGGTTTTTTTTTTTCCCTGTTGAATTTTCTGAATCTCACACAGAAATATACATAGGAATACAAAACTTTACTATGTTGCTCTTATATCTAATAAGGTCTCAATAGTCTTTCTTGTAGATATCACTAAAGAATGCCTTTTCTATGTGTGTTTGTAGGAAGCTTGTTCTTTCTCTTGCTGTACAAACTAATGAGTACAGAATTTGAAGTTCTGTGAATTAGAATTTTGAGTCCAGTTTTGATTTTTGTGATAGAAATAATTTGAATTTTGTATCTGGGATATATTCAGTAGCATTTCCTAATAAATCTATAAATAATTCATGATTTTATGTAGTGAAAGAAATGAACTCTTTATTGGCGACACACAAACTCTTGATGATCATGAAGCTATTAGTAGTAGATCATATGTGATGGTAGTGCTCGGACTACATTATATGTATATATTAGGGAAAGTGTGTGTATGTGTATGACCATACGTACAGTTCATCAGAATCTGATGTGTGCATGTGTGTATGCATTTTTGGAAGTTGTTTGGTTTAGCTCTGTGTTACAATGAAGATTGTTAAAAAAGGAATCTTGACAGTAGTAGCCTGGGAGACTGTTGTGGGTTGTGTGTGGTGGTGTATGTGTGGTGTTTTTTTTTGTGGTGTGTTTTTTTGTTTGTTTTGTTTTTGTTTGTTTGTTTTATTTGTGTGTGGTTTTGTTTTTTTGATCTTCAGAGTAATACTGAAAATGGACTAAGGTAGAACTAGGTAACAGGCTCCAACCTCAGATTTGTAATGAATAATGAAGGGACAGGTAGCTATTCTGTTGCAGCTGGCTCATTCTCTTTGTGTGTGTTTGTGTGTGTGATGTTGTGGTATGTGTGAATCTTTTGTATTGTGTTAGATCCACAGATAGTTAGGTTTTGTTTGTCATGATGAATTGAATTAGTGGGTAGTAGTCTTGGAGACATTTTACAAATATTTCTGTTCATTTCTGCATATAGTAGTGGTGGTTTTGCTTGGAAGTGGTAGTAGCAGAAGTAAAGTATTTCTGTTGACTTTGTTTTCTGATATAGTTTTGCGTATTGTTGAAAGAGATGATGTGACAAGTCCTTTCATAGCAATATAAAAATAAGTTAATCTGTGGAACTGAAACAGTGTCATGCACATTTTTAACTCAAGGCTTTTCTCTTATAATGTGAGAAATCAACATAGACTAAGAACACAAAGGAATACAAATGACCTTGAAATCCTTTCAGTGACACTTGAGTAACGATTATCCTATAAAGACAATGTAAAATGCAATGTTAGTCCCCTGTGTTAACTAGAGGTTGTGAAATAGTGTGTTCTTTCACAAGAAAACTCTCAAAAAGATGGATTAGGCATATAAATTTGGAAGTGAAGATTATTTTAGCAATTGAAGTCCACTAATAGATTTTGGAGTTGGGTTTGGTCAATAGGTTGGGTATTGTGAAGTTGTGGAAATAGGTAGGTTCTATCAACCCCACCAAATTATGCACTGAGCAAAATAATATACGAGGTATAGTCTGCAATTGGGATATGAATCCACTGGTAAATATTACATAAATATATAATGACATTCTCAAAGTTTCTGTGTACAGTTTTATCCAGCAGATGCTTACATACACAAATAGTTATTAGAGCAAGGCACAATCTGAGAACACAAACTAGGGAAAGGAAGGAAAAAACCAAACCCAGAATTCTTAGAATATAAAAGAATTAATTCTTTTAGATTACTTAACTCTTATTTATTCATAAAGAGCCTATTTCCATGGCTCGAAAGTGCCCTTAACTCATTTTCTAATATTCTGTAGAGCTGAACTAATAAACTCACTCTTGTAATTTATAGTTGCCCTTGTAGTTGTTCTGAGCCTTCCCTTAAGCCCTCCTAACACACTTTAATTCTTTGTCCTGCAGGCATTTTTGTTGTTTGCATGATAAACAGATGCCAATAATATGCCTTATTTCCATTTGGGCCTTTTTATTTGACTATTGCTATGCTGTTATTACCTCTAATATAAATGGGGAAAGTATAATGTGAATTGGATGTCAAGAGTAGTTAGGTATATGAAAAAAAACCCCAGTTCCTATAGAAATGTTACTTATAGGTATATGATTTGTGCTGCAGGAGAGAGGTATTCAAGAGCCCTGACAATACACCTTCAAGTAGTAATGTAATGCAAAGAATGGGGAGATGATATCATAAAGTTAAAATTACAAAATGAAAGCTGCTAAACAAGCTGAACCATGTTACGGCAAGAAATGTGGGCTGGTAAGAAGGAGCCTGTTGTAAGAAGTAGTTTTGGTTGGAGAGGGACTTGAGGACTGATTCTCGTCAATTAGATCACATTGAGGTATACTGGGTGCAAATTCAGGAAGCAGGATAGCTGTGTTTAGTAGACAACTGCAGAATATACTGTAGGGCCTATGTGTCTGTATAGCCTCCCATTCCTGGTACTGCATGCTGGGTTATTCAGAGAGAAAAATTTATGCTAGTTGTTTTGTGCAATCAACTTATGCTTGTGCTTGCCTTGGAGTCTATTTGATGTAGATTTACTTCATTTCAGACCTTGTCTTTCCTTATAATGGACCTTGGGTTACTGAATGAAGATGGGCTATGTGCTTGCAGAATCTTTTGCAGACAATTGGTTGCTGCAAGAGGAGGGGAGGGGACGGGATTTTAACAAAGAAGCGTAGGGAGAGTGTCTCTGAGAAGTTTATCTTTCCTTCAACAGATCACTGTTTACATATTTAAAAGGAACAGTACTGCTATGTCTATCCAGTTTCCAATTTAAGTTGAATTCTATTAAATTTGTTAGACTTCTGTTTTTAAGCAGTCTTGTACAGTGTTTTAGGGAGCTGTTTCCTGTGCAAACACAATGTAAGCAAACTATGTTGATAAAATCAGACTGATTTATAACAACAAACAAGTTATCTCATACTTGTAATCTCAGCATAGCAGATGTATGATGGGTTTTGTAATATCAATTTAAAGACTAGCTTATTAAAGTGCTTCCTTAACTCCCTCTTTATCTTCAAATCAACTAATTTTCAGCTTTTTTTACACACATATAGCTAACGAGTATGTAATTAGATGTCAGAAATATTTTTAAGTAAATCAAACAATAACCAACAGTCAGCTTGGTGTACTGTGTTCTCTTCATTAAATAAAGCTTCATAACATTATAATGCTAGTTATGCAACATAGCACATGTATATAAAATTTTTCAAAGTCAAAATAACTAATTTCTGAAGATGTAAAGTTGTTATGTGCGTCAAGGTGACTTTTCTTTCTACTTAATCATGACGTATTCCAAGTTGAACAAAATAACATATTGTTTTAGCATACTACCTTGGTAAAAATAATAGAAGGCCCTGTGAAAGCACCCATGAAAATGGTAAAGCATTCCTATCTTAGTTTACTCATATTGCTGTATCCTATATTCACCTTCAAAAGCTCTGGTTCTCTGCACTTTTTTTTAAACTCATCTATTCTCGTACTCATTCTAAAAAAATTTCTAAAGAGAAAACCTTTGCAGAGAGCACCACAAGTTGCTGAGTCTCTTAGTCAGTCCTTTGCTATAGAAGTAGTAGATAATGTTGTGAAGTCTTAGAGAACATATAAAGAAGAACTGAACCTTTGATTAATCTGATAGCAAAAATTAATTCCATAATTTTACAGGAATAACTAATGGTGTAATCTCAGATTATCTCATAACAACAGCTGGTTGCCTCTGTGTACTATAATAAAAGTTCTAGGTTGGTTCTCTAGAAATGAAATTTAGAAAGAAAACTTACTAGATGTGTCTTTTTTTTCCCCTGTTTTTTAGTCATCTGTATTGTTGCAGCAACTTGAAAAGTAGGATTTTCCTATTTGTGCTTACAGTTGTTTATACATTCTAGATGTGTATTAAACCTGATTAAATATAGTAATTTTCTTTTATTCATGGTTCATAAATATAGTAGTCTGTAACAGCAATCTGTTATGTCCTTTAAAACTGTTTGTCAAACTGATGTTATAGAAAAGTCTCAATAACTTTACAAAATGCATTAATTGAAATGAACTTGATTAATTTTGTTCCCAGCCTCATTAATTTATCTGCACTGAACTGCATAGTGATTTATCTCTATGCTCCTAGTCCATCCATGTCATCTAGAATTTTATTGCCCCCTGCGGTTTTGAATTATCTGTAGCTGATCACATTAGTGTTTATTCTTCTTCCAGTTCGTTGATATATAGTATAAAGTAAACATGTGTCCTACGGCTGCGTCATGTAACATGCCATTAGTCATATCTATCTTTTCAAACTGTTATCACTGAAAGGTGTCCTTTCTGATTCCTGTTCTGTTCTAGTTAGCTTGTTATCTGCAAAACATGCTTGCCTTTTCAGCTAATAAACAAGACTGATTAAAAAAAGCTCAGTACTCTACCAGTAGGCTTTGGAACATCTTTTTTTCTAAAATAAAAATCTTCTGAAGGAAATCAGTGCTAAATATCCATAAATGATTCCTTACATTGTTTTTTTCAGGATTAATATTTTGTCTTCCTATTTTCTATCGCTTGGTCTCATAACTTGTGGTTTCAGGTAATCAGCATTTATTCTGATTACTGCTTTAGTGGGATATTTCAATTTAAAGGCATTAATTTATTATTTTTCATTGTAACTAGGTGATAATAGGTTCTTGAAACAATTTTGAGAGGATTTTGCATAGTTTGTCTCTGGAGGATGTATTTCTCTTCTTTTGTAAAGGTACTTGATTGACATACTCGTCAACACTTACTATGTAATGCATTGACATTTTTTAACTAGTTTACTATGTATTGGACCAGTCTTCAAATTTTTTTTAGTAAACTTTTTCTTTTCTTCCAATTTTTCCTCTCTGTTTTCAGTACCTTCTCTGATCTCAGGTTTTCAGTGTTTTGTGGTGGGTTTTTTTTTTCCAGTTCCTCTTTTATGCCCCTATTTCCTAGTATTCAAAATACCAGTTAAAATAATTAATTTAGTAATTTGGGACTCTAACTCCTGAAAGGCAGATAATGTTGTTAGCATATATATTAGAGGAATTTTTTTTTTGCTAAATTTACATTTTTTCAATGAAAAAAAGGTAGGAAGTGTTATTATAGAAATTACAGGAATTACAAAGAGTGTAATCTCATATTATCTCATAACAATAGCTGGTTGCCTCTATGCATTATAATAGAATTCTAGGGTGGTTTTTCAAAAATGAAATTAATTTTATTTTCTAAATGAAATTTAGAAAGAAAACTTAGGTTGCAAAAGTTACAACAAAGTTGTAGTACTTATTTGCTATACTGTTGATGCTGGGTGTATAGCTAGCAAACTTTTCTTAAAATGTATCTGTCAAAAATGAATCGTGGGAAGTTGGAAGAATTGCATGATCAGAGATTGGTTATGGCACAGAGTCATATTGAAGGTACTCAATAAATACGATAGTAACTGTAGCTCCTTCCCTTCCTTCAACTGTATCTTCAAGATTATCCACGCAAGCAAACCAGAATAAAACCCTTTTGTATTATGACACTTGTAGTTTAATTTGAGTCATTTATACCTTATGCTTTTTCAGTTACACAGTTTCAATTTTACACCCATGGCTAGAGAAAAATATAGAGCAAACACTTTAATCATATTAAAAAAGTCCATGTTCCTTTAAAATGAACATTGGTTCATTTTTGTTACTCCATGTAATATTCTAGTCTAACTAGGAAAAAGCAAATAACTTTATCATTTTCACTTTAGGATACATTGGTACAGATATAGAAGCCATATACATCTGCCTTATAACATTTTGAACTGTGCTAGTCGTATCTTTTTCCATTTGATTGATCTGAAAACATCAATAAGTATATGCATCAGTCTCATTTGTGTCTCTCGTACACATAGTTGTAAAATTTTAGATGTCCTGACCTTTAAACAGTTCCTGATTGTAGTGAAAGGCTTTACAGTTATACTTCCTTTTGCTCTCACAGTAAGACTAAAGGTTATGTAAATTTATTTTTTGTTCAGTCAGACATGAGAATATATGGTAATAGAAAAGCAAAAATACATTTTTCAGTATCCAACTTGACTGCAATTTAATGCAGACTCTATAATATTAGTTTTTATGTTTAGCATTGTTTGATGAACATACAGTATCAGATACCAGTTGTCTGGCATCATACAGATTAATGCAATTTGAATTGTAAGTATTATCTGATCCCAAGAGAGATCGCTACTGAATTACACGATGTCGTTGTTATACATTTCTGGTATTCTTTGGGACATATTAAATATTTATGTTTTAATTGTACTTACTTGATGAAAACTATTCAACCAAGAAATATTTTCTGGAAGTGAATGGTCAACAATTAGTATCGTAGAATCATACAATGGTTGGGTCAGAAGGGACCTTCAAGGATCACCTAGTTGACATCTGTCAATAGATCAGGTTGACCTTGAACGCCCCCAGAGATGGGGCATCCACAACTTCTCTGGGAGACCTGTTCCAGGGTCTCACTACCCACATCGTAAAAAAATTTCTTCCTTATGTCCAGTCTAAGCCTACCCTCTTTCAGTTTAAAACTTGCCCCTTGTCCTGTCACTACAGGCTTTGGTAAAATGTGTCTCTCAGTCTTCCTTATAAGCCCCCTTGAAGTACTGAAAGGCCGCAATAAGGTCTCCCTGGAGCCTTCTCTTCTCCAGGCTGAACAACCCCAACTCTCTCAGCCTTTCTTCATAGGAGAGGCATTCCATTCCCCTGATCATCTTTGCAGCCCTCCTCTAGACTCACTCTAGCATGTCCATGTCCATCTTGTGCTGAGGAACCCAGAGCTGGATGCAGTTCTCCAGGTGGGGTCTCACCAGAGCAGAGCAGAGGGGCAGAATCACCTCCCTCGACCTGCTGGCCACACTTCTTTTGATGAAGCCCAGGATACTGTTGGCCTTCTGGGCTGCGGGCGCACATTGTCGGCTCATGTCCAGCTTTTCATCCACCAGTACCTGCAAGTCCATCTTGGCAGGGCTGCTCTCAATCCCTTCATCCCCCAGTCTGTACTGATACCCAGGGGTTGCCCTGACCCACGTGCAGGACCTTGCACTTGGCCTTGTTGAACCTCATGATGTTCACATGGGCTCACTCCTCAAGCCTGTCAAGGTCTCACTGGATGGCATCCCTTCTCTCTTATGAATCAACTGCACCACTCAGCTTGGTGTCATCTGCAGACTTGCTGAGGGTACACTCAATCCCACTGGTCTGTGCCATTGATGAAGATATTAAATAGTATTGGTCCCAGTATGGACCCCTGAGGGACACCATTTGCTACTGGTTTCCACTCGGAATTGAGCCATTGACTGTAATTCTCTGGAAGTGGCCATCCAGCTAGTTCCTTATCCATCTAACAGTCCATCCATTAAGCCCAAACCCCTCCAATTTAGTGGCAAGAATGTTGGGGANCTCAGTCTTCCTTATAAGCCCCCTTGAAGTACTGAAAGGCCGCAATAAGGTCTCCCTGGAGCCTTCTCTTCTCCAGGCTGAACAACCCCAACTCTCTCAGCCTTTCTTCATAGGAGAGGCATTCCATTCCCCTGATCATCTTTGCAGCCCTCCTCTAGACTCACTCTAGCATGTCCATGTCCATCTTGTGCTGAGGAACCCAGAGCTGGACAGAAGAACTGTAGCTGGTATCAATAACTTCAAGTAGAAAAAAAATGTAGATTTGCATTATTTTCTTTTAGCAAGGATTTGTTAATTTTGATTTAAGCAAAGATTCTTGTTCCAAGTTCCAAACACTACCTATCACTGAACTAAGTTTTTATTGCAAAAAAAAGATTGAGCAGCTGAAGATCCTATTAACAAACCAAATAATCTTCCCTTTTTCTCAGATCTGAAGAAGGAGCCTGTACCCTAAATTTTTGCCTTTTTTTTTTTTTTTTTGTCAGGAGCTTTGGTATTCAAGTATGACTTGATTAATGAACGGATATGGGACATTGTGGACTACTCAGCATAGCCCTAGTTCTGAGGTTCTGGATTTCTTTCAGGAAATAGTTGCCTATAAATCAAGGAGCTCTTATCTGATTTTTATTAATATCAATTGCACCAGCATAGCACAGAGAGTAAAACTGTTTCTTTTTGTGTTGAAGTCCTCAGAGAGCATTCTAGGTTAAAACCGTTGATCTGAACACCACTCAAAAAGAAATGTGCTCTTAATACAGTCTTTAAAACTCCCATGTTATACTCATGGTAGTAGGTTCCTTTCAGCAAGATGTGGAGTTCTGAACTAATTCTATCTCCGAATGGGTTTGGCTGTAGAGCATTACAGTGGGACTGTAACTTCAGGTGATGCTAAGGGATTACTCTTTAAAATAAAAACCCACCCAAAATCATCATCCAAATTCCTGTGTACACACAAAATTACCTTGGTAGTTACCACTAATTGATCATTGAAAAAAACCCCTGAGAATTAGACAGCATTCTAGTACAAATTGCAAAATTCATTAATTCAAAGATTTTTCGTGTTGGATAAAGTTTTATCAGAGTTTGTAGGAGATCATATACCCTTTATTGTATTGATTTGTGATGAGCTGTTCAAAAATAATCTTTAAGCCTCAGCCATGTGGTGAACAGCACGATTCAGAGGCATATTTTACTCTGAATACGCTGAGAGAAAGAATAGTGCTATATGATGAAATATTCTTGCACTTTTTCTGTTTTGTTTTTTTTTTTTTTTTTGTTAAATTTAGTTTTCTTCAGTGTGCTGTCTCCCTTTCTCTCCAGATAGCGTCATGAAAGCTGAATTTACACAGACACTATGTGCAATCTGCATTATCACAGTAAAAGAGACTTGGGTGAGAAGTTCAGTGTTCCCTGTGGTAGTCACAGATTCCCCAAGGGAGCTGCCTCACCTGCTTCCTCCACCATTGTGCAGGTGGCACAGCAGGGGAGGAACTTACTAGGAATGTCACCAACAAGGCTATTGAGAACTTTGAACTTTGTATGGGCCCTGAAGCTTTTGAACATCAAGATAAGATATTTACATGTTGTAATGAGTGGCACATCCTGCTTGTAAGTCAGTTTACCAAGACTCAAGAAAGTATAATTCATCCTGTATGTTTTCTTGCCACCATCTCTTCCACTGTAAAATAGAAACTTAATTCACAGTTAGTTACTTCACTTGCAGCGACTTAAATTTCTGCATCCGCAGAGAAATTGTCATATTAATGTTTCTGCAAATGTTTTGCCTTATTGTAGGAATTAACTGTCATCTCTAGAAAATGGGTTGATGCTTTGTCCCTCTGACTTCAGCTTCTTTTGATAGTGAAAAGAACCAGAACCTAAATTATAGTGTGAAATTTTCATAAGACTCCCTGATCTTGCAAATACTTTCTGAAACATCAGTACAGTCTATTAAATATGTCTTCTTTGCAGGATAACATTCTTCACACATACAAACAGATTATAATTTGATTTTTTTTTTAATGCGGTATACCTGGAAATTGTTTTGCAATAAAGTGTGTTAGCTTCAAACATAGCTCTAAAGAAGCATCCTTTGAAATTATCACTTAATAGTTCAGGTTTAGAAAGTGCCTAGAAGAAAGACAGAATTGTTATTAATTTTCCTGATTGCAAGATGTAACTGAAGAATTCCTTTAAATAAATACTTACATTTTCTTGCAATCAAGTCTTGCATTTAAAATTTTTTACTATGTGCACTGGTTTTTCAATATGAAAGCCTAATGCCTATTAAGATCGTTATGTTTGCCAGCTCAAGCTGGAACAGAGGCTGGTGTAAATTAAAGGTAGAACCATTGTAGTGGTTTGAGTTTGAGAAGTACATGGAAGAAAGCTTAAATAGGCAAAGTGTTTTTTATGAAAGTGTACTTCGAATTTTGAATCTTGCTTTTATATTTAGAAGAAAGTCCAGAACTGGAAGATATTTATAAAAATATATATAAAGCAGTTATTGCCTGGGAAGGTAATCACAGTGGAGCATATTTCACTGTGTATGTTTGTGCTACGCTGCCTTCCTGATACTGGTGATTGGTTAGATATGCTTTCATATGTGTTTTAGCAATAATGGACATCTACTGTGGAGGTGGGATGCATGTTTGCAGTTAACTGAGAAACCTTACTTGGATTAGAGGTTATGGGCTAACCTTTTAGGAATTTCATGTAATAGAGGTGGGAAATTAGGGAAAAGCTTTTAAACCCTATCCTGAATGTTTAAAAAAATTGTAGCTCTTACTGTTATGAGTCTTTACTCCACTGATTGTATTGGAAATATTATGTTCAGTTTAGGTATGGATGAGGTTCTTTGACAGCTAGGTGTTGGTTCTTGGTTAATGCTGACAATTAAAATGAGAGTATACTAAAATATCAGATGCCTGAAAATGGCACAGAATTCACTATGTTAATATGAACAGAAAGAGCCCAATTCAGTAGTTGAAAGGCAATCTCTAAACTACTTTGGATGACCAAGTAAATTCATTCATTTTGCAAGATTGCCTGCTTTTTTATTTGACTTTCCCAAGCTCAACTTTGAATGCATGTGGAGGAAGTGATCCAAGAGCACAACTGTAGCTTGTTAGGTGTATTCCATGTGAAATTCTTTGCCTGATCAGGATCCTTCTTATTCTATACATCATGGAGTTTATCAGCAGCTTTCCTCCTAAGCCAAAGATATTGAGGGAAATTTTAAGAAGAAAAGAAGTCTTTGCTTTACTTATGTGGTAAATAAACATACATTGTAGGTAAACTTAGTGGTTTTGTTTTTTTTATTATTGGAGGAAGCTCTCTAGTACTAGTGCTTGTGAATAATTGCTTGAATTTTGTGGCTCAGTAATCTAGACAGGTATGTATTAATCCTGATTATTTCAGTTGTGCCTTTCTTGTACTGTAGTTTCACTATGAAGGACCAGTGTCAGATTGCATTTTTGAATGTAGGTATTGCAATAGTTTTTTTTTTTTAAAGTCTGTTTGTTTATTTTGTATTGTAGGAGTCTTTTCTTAATAACATGAAGCTTTAATATTATGATAAGTAAATTTATGCCTGGTTATTTGTTCCAAATGCATATGAATATTTAAAAAAAAAAGTTATGGGGGGATGGAACACAGCTGACATTGTCCAAAAGTAAATAATTATTACTTGGCTGTTCACTTAAAAACTGGATTTTTCTTGTGATTGGTCAACAGACTGCAAAATTCCATCTTCTCCCCAAACAGGAGAAATAAATACTGTCTGTCACTTCTAAATAAGTGGGGTAATTGTCTCCTTTAATTAACTGGTACTTTAAGTGGCATTTCCTGTTTTCTCTCTTTCTGTATAGAGAGATACCTTAGTTCTACTTGGAAAGTTTGTTAGAGACTGTTTGAATGGCTTTAAGGTAAAAATAAAAACAGTTGATGATGCACAGAAATTGAATGTTGCAGGAGAACTATGAAAAACTATAATGCAATTTAAAATCTTCTCCCGGCATAGTTGTTCCCATTACTTATTTTCATAATTTACATTGTTGGCTTCACTTGTTGCAATTCTTTCTTAGTGGTTTTATTAATCTTCCTTTCGCCTTAGTTTTCCTGATCTTCTGTTCACTTGCTTTCTCATCCCTTCCAACACCAACCTCATCTACTTCTGCTTCTCCAACTTTCTACGTGAAATAGTGGACAAGGTGTACTTTCCTGCTGTTTTCTAGCAAAGGTCCTGAAAAGGGTCTTACCCTATATTAACAACATTGGATTGGACTTTATTTTCTATTTTTTGCATGCATTCAGAATAACTCTTTGTTCCATTCAGAAGATTAAGGGCAGTGTTTGCTTGAAAAAAAATTTAATGAACAGCTACTACTCATTTTGGAAACTGGTTGCTGTGGTTGCCATAGTAATAACAAGCCCTTTATTAAAGCTATTTTCTATATGTACTGCCTGTATTGTAATGTGCTGTTGGGGGAGCTGCAGTTCCATGAATCTATGCTCTTGAAAGAATTTTCCAGCTTTGTATAGTTAAATTATCCAAGGAATTTGTGTTATAGGAACATAAAACATGTAAATCTAGTTTATCATATCTATCGTGGAGTTGTTCATGCAGGCCATCACTTCATGTAGCCGTTTACTGTAATCTCAATGAAATAACAGCTGTATCAAAAATGAATAATGCATACAGAGAAATTTTGAACTCCTTTAATATTTCTTGACTTATTTTTTATTTATTTGTAACTGATAGAATGATGAGCTTGTAGTTCCAAGAAAAATACTTGTAGACTTGATTGTTTCCCCTCGTGTGTTTTAGGTGTAATGGGTAATAGCTCTAGTAATAGCTCGTGGGGTTAGAAAGCTGGTAAATTAATGGTATGTTTTCTTTGTAGAATGCCTCATGAAATATTTATGGAACATGAAGAATCTTTAAATCTGCTGCAGTAAAAGGATACCATCCTAAGATTTATTTTAGAATAATTGCTTTAAACTTTCTCTTCTTCAGAGAGAAGAAACGTATATCTGAATGTATTGTAGTAAACCAGATAAAACAAATTTTTCCAAAATGAAATTAATTATATCAATTTGAAGCATTTACATACCACATTATCCCTTCATAATAAGATATTCTAACCCAACAATGTTTCTGCAAAAAAAAAAAAAGGTGTCTCCTAAGCAGAAGTGACAGTTGGCTAGTGCTATCAAATGGAGATATTTTTGGTCTAAAATCTATGGGGTTTTATACATATTTTGATACTTCACGGAATTATGTAAAATAATGAGACAATTGAAAGAGTAGCAATGGGGGTTCAAAGTGTTGCTTCAGAAGGTATCTTTTCAATCTGGGACAGAGTTTATAGACAAGGTTTTACAAATACTGCTCTTGGATGTGGCTAATTTCAGCTCTGAATCAGAAGGTTAAACTTAATTCTGCTCTTGCATTTTTAGCAATTGATCATGTCTGTGATAAGAATGTTTTACAACTGCTCACTTTCAAAATAATTGTTCTGGAATTTTAAGAAAATGTTAATTATATTGAAGCAAGGATATTTTTGCAGTATATGTGTCTGATTTGTAGGTGGCATTAAAACTCCTTTGTAGAATCCTGTGCTGGGGAGCAGGTTCTCCAGCTCATAACTAGGACATCTAATTCCTTGGGAAATCTACAAGGGGAAAGAGTTAGTATAATGATAATAAATTGAAATTATGCTTTGACTAGGGAGAATGTAACATTTCAACCCATGACAAATAGTTTAATGGTTAATTAGATGTTAAATAGAGGACAAGTTTCAAATATAAGTGCAAGTACATTTCCTTGGTACTCTCAAAGTCTTGGTTGGCGGTGGATTTCTTCTGATGTCTTGATTTAAAATGTTGCAAACTATGGGGTAGACATATATAGTCAAATAGATTTTTACAAGACAACGATTTCCAAGTTTGAAACCTTCACCTGTACTTCTATACTGCTACATTCTATGCAATAAAAATTAATAAACTTACTGTGTGGTTGGAGTCTATTTGTACCCTACACAGCAGAAGTGTGGTAGCTTTAGATTTGTTCTTTATTTGCCCCTAATTTCATTATTTCCTGTTTGGCTTTACTGAACACAAAACCAAGAACGCACTAATAGCTAAGGACTAATTTGGGGAAAAAAGGCATGTCCATGGCATCATGGGTATAGAAATGCTGTGAATATTAAAAAAACCCAACCAACCAAAACCCAAAAAAAACCCTCAAACAAATTAACCCCCAAATGAAACCAAAAACCCCAAATAAAAAAAATAGCCATGCGCAAGGGGCAGACCATATGCTTTTGGGGTGATAATCATGAAAGCTTGCTACTATGCCCGATAAGGATTCTTGCATAGTCTCTTTCAGTTGTAATGTGTGCTGTTTGTCACTGGCAAAATGCTAGATGAGCTCACTGTAGTGAAAAGTTAGGACCAGAATTTTGTATGATTTTTGGAGTAGTCTGAGATTGTGGAATTTTGGAGGACTGTGATACAGGACAGCAGTCAGTGTTGGTGCAGAAATGGAATTATCACATACCCAGGGCTAATGGGTTGTGGTGGAATTGACTTAACTCTCCGATGTGCTATCATCTGTCTAACAGTTTCCATACTGAAAGCAATTACTGTACCACTTATGAAAGCAAAAACAGAAACAAAAGCCTTGAGAAAGTTCAGAAGGATCCTGTATGACATGACAAGAGAGTAGAGGAGGTTATTAAATACGATAGGAAGTTATTAAATACAATCCAAATGGTAAAGTTCTGTGTCAAATAAGGAGAGTAAAACAGAATATAAATCCTGTCATGCTAAATGCATGGAAGTGCTTCTAAAAGTGAGTTTGAGAAACAATTTGCAAAAGGTAAAAAACTAGTGTTAAATGCTTTTTTATCAAATATATTGGGAGAAGGAGCATTGCCGAAGATTCTGTAGGCCCAGCAGACAATCCAGGTATAAAAAGAGCACCGAGAGAGGATAAGGCTCTGGCAGAGGAACATAAATAATTATTTAATTTGTGTTCAGCATTCAAGAATGTAGGGAGGTATTCACTCCCAAATCCTGTATTATGGAGAATTAGTCAGAGGATCTGTTTCAAATAAGTGTTATGTTGTAAAACAAAGATGTTTTGTCCTTGGTGTACTTTTTTACTTCAATGTCCAGTGCTGAGATTTTCTTCTAGAAAGAGCAGTCCCTTGAAACCCAGTCCCATAGGATATGTATGTTATTGTTTGGAATTACACGACAGCCCAAGCTATCCATAATTAAAGGAAATGTATGTTCGTTGTGGAATGGTGTCAGGAATAAAACTGATTTGTCTTGAAACTTACCAAAATAAAACATTATTCCTCCTTTCTCTAATTTTCAAAGAATGACTCCTTAGTTCAGTGAGTCCTACAAGTAATTGTTTATATTTAGCCTAGAAGCAGAGATTTCATTTGAAATAGTGTCAAAATATAAATTTTCTTTGTCAAAACTGTCTTTGCTTGGTCCTGAATGTAGAAGGAAAGCTCAGCTGCATCACAGGTTAGAAAGTTTTACTAGAATAAGCTGTATTCCAATTTGTTTGCATAGTTCCTATCTTTGGCCTTAAATCAGTCACTTAAGAGTAAGTCGAATTTTTGTCCTGGATGATTTGTCACTGATTTAATCATATGCTCCACATTTCTGATTCTGACAGTAGATTTGCATCTTTTCTTGTTTTATACTTTGGTGGTTTTTTGTTGTTGTTGGTTTTTTTTTTTTTTTTTTTTTTTTTCCTCTCCTTTTTTTTTTTTGTTTTCTTTTTTTTTTTTTTTTTTTTTTCTCCTCTCCTTTTCTCTTTACATGGGTTGTTTTTAGAGGTTGGTACCCATGTTTGCACATAGATTCCTATTCGGGTCGAGTTAAGGGAGGAGAAAAAAATCAGTAAGGTGAAGGATTAGATAGAGTTCCATGGGGTATAGACTTGAGAATGAGCATTTGATATTACTTGAAAGTAATAAAAGTAGTTTCTGAGTTGCAACTTATTTTCTATTTTGCTGCATATACTATGCTTATTACATAGTTTGTAAATGGTGTGCTTGTGTGTAACAGTAGCCAAAATTTGAAGCTTTGGCAAAATGATTGTGTAATAAAGTAATGTATAAGATCTGTTTCCTTTTAGCCAGACTACCAGTGACACAAATAGATCAGGCCCAGTAAAGCATACTTGTTCATAAATACTGCACAAGGACTAATGGAGCAGTATGATGCATAGTTGGAGATCACTTGCTTTTGAAGACTTGAGGCCTTTGTTGTTATTAATCCAACATTGGAGCTTATAATCATGTTCTGGGTTGGAGGAGAAATACATATATAATTCATAGATGTGTTTAGTTAAGGCAGATATTATCTTTTTTTTTTTAATTCATGAACTATACAAAATACGATTTTTCTAGTGTTGTTCATATTATATGCTTGCTTTGCCTTTACTTGTTCTGACTGATTTCTGCCTTTTTGGCTTTTAGAAGAATATAACCAGTGATACTGTTACTTATGATTTAGTGCTTACTAGCTTGGGGATTTACTTGACATCAAATCGTGGGTGCAATTGAAACTTGTTGCAGATGTGTTAGGGCTGCAGGCAAATATCTAAGCTGCTGACTGCCTTGCTTGGAGGCTGAGCTGACTCCCTAGGATGTGGAGAACTACTGGAGGCAATGTGAGAAATTGCTGCACATAACAAACAACAGGGTGAGAAGCTGACGGAAGTTATGGATAGCACCCTATGGGATGCCTGGATGTCGCAAGTAGTAAAGGGGGAATTGTGTGAGAGATGTCCAAACAGCGGCATTGCATGGAGGGGAGCACTGGGGCCACTTTGGAAGGTGCAGTGTTACAAGATCAACAGTGCCTAGGTAATCGTTTCAGAAATACTAAATTTGGGTATAGTTGTAGCGAAACTGGGACCACTAAGGGAAGAAGTAATTGGAGTGGTTTGTTGATTTGGGGCAGAGAAAAGGAGGTAGAAGGGTGGTGGAAAAAGAAGATCAAGTAATGGGAAAAAGGGTAAGGTATGTGACCAGGTGCTGTCTGGGGGTACCTGTTGGGCAGCTTGTGCTTGATCATCGCAGCTGAAGTTTGACAATAAACCTGTTAAGACCATACAGTACAAGTCAAACTTACTTCGGCTGCCAGGAAGACTTAAGGGAGGAGGGCTTCCTTGGCTAGCAAGGGGACACCTGGGTGGGTGGAGCAAGAATCCTGTTATCACTGGCTTACTGCCTCTTCTAGGCCTGGTATAGAGCCACCACAACATATGGGTATTGAAATACCTGATTTATGGTGCCTCTGGTCATTCACTGCCGATACTATTAGACTGGGTGGTAGTTCTTTGCTTTTGACAGTCATTGGGAGCTTGTAATATTAGAGTTGTATCTTGTCTGCTTTGTAGACTAGAAAATTGGAATTGCAGGTAAATCAGATTAATGAATCCATCTTCTGCTTGCTTCAGGAAAATTGTTGAAGTTGCTATGACCTAAAACTATAGCATATGAATTTACAAATTTGCCTTTTAATTGCAACGCTGTTCTTGATCTCAGACATCTATTATGAAGTTGGCTGTTTCTGTTCTTTGGAATGCAAAGATTTTGTTTTAGCTTGAACTTCTTGGATAAACGTCTATTTAAGGCCAAATAGCAAGATCTTCTAAAGGTGATCACTTAATACCACGATAACATAATAATTTCTCTGTTCGCGAATTTGTGTGTCCTTTATTCTGCTGCTCACCATGTTCCCTCTCCCCATCCTGAAAAATTAGTTCCTCAAAGCTATCACTATAAAGAACCAATCCCCGAGAGCCAAAAAGCCCTTTCCAAATAATAATGTACTCAGACTTTTGTTCTGTTTTGAAATAGCAGACTGTTTTTCATCTTTTCCTATTTCTTGGTTTTCACTTCAGTAGTGTCCATCTTCTCTTCTTTGAAACTTTCCTTAATGAAGCCTGTTCCTGTCCAGCTGTGTTCTGTTCCCCAGTCTTGCTGTGTATCATGGCAGAGCTGTTTGCATTGATTTTTTTTGTCATAGGTATTCTTGGGCTTTCTTCAGAATCCATTAGTGCCTTTTTTCCATTGTTCATGACATCCCATAGCTCTTTGGCTTTAGAACTGCTTTTTGTTTTCTGTCCTCAGTGTATCAGCAGTCAGTCTCTTTGCTGTTGCACTTAATGCATCTCTGTCCCAAGCCTCGGTTTTTATTGTGAATGAACAATCCTGGATGCCATTTTCTATTTAGTATCAGTGAAATTCACGAGTCACTTATTTAATATCAGAATTTCAGTTGCTTATTACATTTCTTTCCTATTGAATCCTTCGTGCTTGCAGTGACAGCATACTCATGATGAAGTATATTTTTTTGTGCCAGCCTGTGATATGTAGTTCAATTTAAACTTCACCCTCTCTCTTAATCAGTGTTTATAGTCTGCACAAGTTCTGCTTTCATTGTTTTTTTGAAACTTCGGTTCACACTGAACTCTAGTAGTATATATATTTTTTTATAATGTTACTGATCTTTCGGTCCTACATTCTTCCAGTACCTATCAACTCCTTGAGATGAAGAATAAGGGAGGAATTTATTGGGATACCACCAAATTCCTTGGAGTTACATGTATAGGCATGCTTTCGTGCTTCTTCCACCCATGCATATTTAGTGTCAGTTAGGTTTTCTTTTGTTTTTACAGTCATGCTACTATCAAGGAACCTTAGTATAAGAGTGAATTCATCATTGTTGTTACTATTTCGTATGTACCTCAGTAGGTGCTCCTTTTGAGGTACCTCTGTGCTTAAAGAAGGGGAAATAGAGAGTTCAGTGCCTTGCCATATCTAGATCTTCTCTGAGCCTAAAATGGCTCTCAGTCTGCCAGTTTGGGTTTCCCTGACCAAAGCTCCCTTGGATTTTTTGTTTTGGAGTTGGGACTGGTAAAATGAGCTTAAATTTGTTTCTGCCTGATAGTGTATGTTTTTATTTCCAGATTAAAGAGCAGGCAATAATCTGCCTATGCCAATTAATAAAGAGGGAGGGGAAAAACTGGCATTACAATTTTTGTGCAAAGAATACTTGCTGTAAATGATCAGTGTGTTGGATAGGGATGGACTCTAAATAAGAAATAAAATAACATGTAATCAGTTACAGTGAGTGTGGTTATGTTATTAACTCTGTAGTATATTTGATCTTACTGTTGTCATAGACATGATGGATAGGCTACAAGTACAAGGAAATACAAGACTGAGGAATCTTTCGTTTGCTGGAAATCAAATAAGTCAGTTCATATTTGGTGTGTTCTTACACTTTTTCCTTCAGTATTTGGTATTCTAGTCTTTGGATTGCCCAAGGTATATGACTGAATTTATCTTTGGTCGTACTCAATATAATCTTCCTAAATAGTTAGGTATTCTGCTGTTTTGGTACACTTAAACAGTAGTATATGTCTAAATATAATTTGCACTGACAGAAAATAACCATGACTTATTTATGTACTCGAGCTTTAACAAGGTGTCACCTTGACATCCTTGTATTTCTTATTCTATAGGAAAGATATAAATTAGTTCATTTAAGAACAAAACTACAGAACAATCAGTATCTTTAAGTCAAAAATGTATTAGGAGATTTTTTTTCAATTTTTCCCCTGTGTCAGTGTATTTTGACTTTTCCAGGGGTTTGAAATGTAGAAAAGAAGTGCTTCTATTAGCACAACTTACTTTTGTAAAATACAATAGTATTTTAAAGCTTATAGACGAAAGACAGTTTCATTGGTGTTGTAAGAAAGTAATCTTTTTTCTTTAGACTGGATTCAAGACTTGTGATAGACATATTCACTTTGATATGATGGGCTTTTAACGTCTTGTTTCTTAATATCTGTTCTTTTCCTCTGCTTTTCTGAGTTTCTGCTGTGTTTTGATCCCAATGCAGCATCTGGTCACTGTTTTGATTGGATTTTGGTGACATAGCCTCACTATTTTATGTGAGATCTCTGTGCAGCCTCTGTTGTCTTGGCTGAGCCTGCTGCTCAAAGTGAGGGAAAACATAACTACTTTAGTGTATGTATCCAGTACTGTCAAGTTTTTCTTACTTGAACAATTGTTGGTAAGCTTATGTCTGTTTGGAATAGTCATGATTGGTTTGAAGCGACCACCCTGAAACCACTCATCTATCTATGACCATAACAATCTTTCATTTCTGCCTCCTGCCAATTTTCCTCTCTCTGTATTTTCTGTAAGAAAAAGAGACGGAAGTATCAATTCATCCAGCTGGAATTTTTTTTGCCATGATTTATTTAACTTCATATTAATGCTGTCATCTCATTTTAAGACAAAATGGATTTTGCAAATATCATTTTTTCTAGCATGTATCTAAAGTAAAAATAGGGCATCTTAATGATCAGGTAACTTCATACTGCAAACTCCGGGTTATTAGAGCTTTTTGTTTGCTTTAGTTGATGCTTCTCTGAGAAACTTCAATTGCTAATTAAGAATTCTTTTTTTTTTTTTTTTGCATTAACTATTTAGCGTCAATACACTTTTAAAATCAGATTCCTTTTTCTCGGAATATGTTATATATTGTTAAAAATATTGTACTGTTTCAGTTGACTATCTTTTCATTCCTGGTTAAAAATAGTTTTCAGTGTGTCTAGAAGTAATTTGCTCAACGTTAACGTACCATACCTAACATGATAATTTGCATTTCTTGATATTATAGATGCACATTTCTTCCAGAGTAGTAGAAGGAGGGTGGGCGTAGGAGGATGAAGACAGTTGTTGCTAATAGGAGTCTTTGTCTTAACAAAAAAATAGAGACTATGCATCTATAAATGGCCAAAGTCAGTCAGTTCTATCCACTCAGAAAGTTCTTATTCTAATTACTTTCTCCGTGTTTCATTTTCTTGGGGTGGGTAGATAGACAGAATGTTTTTAAAGTCTTTGTCGAACTGTAGAATTTGGAAAATATGCATATAATAGACACCAAATTTGCTGGAATATACATAGTTAATTCAAATATATAATTTATTGGAATAAGTATATACAAAGTAAAATGCAGCGTTTTGTTGTTTTGTATTCTATAGCAGGTTGATAACTTAAACTTATGCAGTTTTAACCCATACTTTATACTCAGAGTAAGAAGAGAAAGAGCTACAAGTAGATATCTCATAAAAAATACTGTTTCTTAGGGACACTGTTAAGCATCTCTTGTCTTTATATTTTCCATGATTTTTCTATAATTTTTTTTAAATGACAAACAGCTTTCACAAAAAAAATGTGTGAAGTCCCACAGATTAGTTTAGCTGGGTATGGTATCTGACAAGCAGCTTTCAAGACAAAGGAGTACAACATGAAGAATGAGAATATGGCATGGGATTAAATTCCAGCATTCAGACATAAAGCATCATTCTGTTTCTGTAACTGCAAATCTCATTTTTCATTAGGATCTGTGTAAGCATATTATACAGTAAGTCTGAGTATCTCTTGCATGTTAATATAAGGCATGTATACTAAAAAGTAATGCCGAGAAATACTCCAAAAAGTTACCTTATCACACTCAGTACCTATTATTATAGGTATCCCTATGGATAGTAATTATCCAGTATTTTATTAACTCGTTAGAATTGCCATATAATTCTAATTTCATTGGACTTTATAAGAAGATGTGATCATTGTTGTAAACAACTTTGTGCTAATTGGAATGTATCTGTTTATATTAATTGATAATAGTTTCCTTAGTTCTCATGAAATACTTCTCCTTTCATAGAAGAATTACGGAAATTGAGTTGGTCTGGCATTCCCAAACGGGTTCGTCCAGTTGCATGGAAGCTTCTTTCAGTAAGTTGTATTTTTTTTTTTCTTCTTTCTTTGCATTTAGTAGTAATAGTTTTTTCAAGCATTGCAAATAATTTTACTTGAGTTGTAATCCATCAGTGATACTTGAAAGCATTGTGTCTTGATGCTGAATTGTAATGAAAGTTCTGTTCTTTTGCTCAGTTTCAAGATTAATTTGTCAAACTGAAAGGAGGGGAATGAGAAGTAGTGGTAAATCATCTCAGTGGTATATCTTTATTTTTCAGCCTGGCTTTCTGTGAAAGAAAGGCTTATGTGATAACAGTGGCCTCTTTCAAACAATTTTGATGGAATGGTGGAGAGTTCAAAGACAAGTACACTCTTACAGTTTTCTTGAAAATAGGCACACAGTAGAGGAAACAAAGCCTGTCAGTGTCCTACAAAGCACTTCATTCTGACTTCACATTAAAGTAACTACAAGAAAGGATTAACACTGTACTGAGGAAAAGCTGTGATAGGATCTTATGGGGTTTTTGGCCGATTTTTCTATAGTGGTTTAAGATGAACAAATCTGAACCACTGTGGTCAGTTACCTTGTGGCATTGGCTCTCCTGATGTCAGACCCTGTGAGTCAGTTCAGAGAGACAAGCTAATTAAAAAGCTGATCACTTTTTTGTAGTGTGAGTTTTTGGCTGGCTGAGCTCTCTGAACTTTGCCTGGTGGTCAGAGGATTTTGCAATGGCAGTAGTTTGGCAGTAGGTTGACTGAAATACTGTGGAACAGCACTTGGAGGTGTTTCAGTTGGGCATCAGAGACAAACTTGCAGGAATCTGGTATTCATTGGGTTTGGTGTTATGGAACTGGATTTTTTTTTTTAATCTCAGTGTTTGCGCTATATCTAAAAAGGTTCTTCTGCAAAAATGTATTCCTCATAGGAGTATTTTTCATGTCAGTCTTTTCAGCTGTAATACTTGCAAGGGCAAACAGTTGTGCATTTTAGCTGTAGTTTGTCTGCCTGTGGTTGGGAGAAGAACTTGTGAAGATGTTTGTATTAAAAAGGAAAAAGTTCATGCTGTCTACTCTCCAGAGACTGTGAAAGACACTTCATCAGCAAATCTTCATGCATTTAAGAATTGTTTAAAATTCTGAGATATACACACAACAGTTTAACGCTATTGAATTTTTCAGAGTAGACTTAAATAGCTTTGCTTTTTATAGAATAATTCAGTGGGAAATGTGAAGTATTTTCAGTGACTGAAAAAGTCTCTCTTGCTGATGAGTTCTACTAAATTTGCAACTTAGTTCCTTCTAATGCTAGATGCAGATGTAGCTTCTTAATGGTGGATATTCAAATATCCTGTTGTAATCGAAATTAAACATGCAGTGTACAATTTATTTTAGTTCTGTTTCCAAAGTTGTTGTCTGAGATTTTGGTAATGAAAAGAGCATTTCTTGTTTTTCTCTTGATGTTTTGGATGCCTGTTTTAAAACACTGAAAGTAAAAAAATTGTGGCTAACTCAAAATTGACTTTGAAACACAGTAAGGTAAAGCATAAGGATAGGTTAAGTCCTCTGAATCAGAGGACTGACATGGAGGTTTAGAAATTGGAATTATGCAAAAGTTAATTACAGTCACTTTCTTACTTTCAAGTAAGAGCATGGGCTTTCCGTGAGCTTAAATTTTAGTTTAGTATTCCTGAGGTTCCCAGTCTAGAGAAATTCCTAAGTGTAGAGTTCCCTTGTTCTGTTGTTTTAACCACTCCAGTTTAGGATCCGTTCCAGTTCAATTCTGATCTTTGGCTGTCTTGCCATACCTCTGCAAAGAAACTGTCTTCAGGTTATTTTGTTTTTACTTTAAGAATTAAATAGATTTTTTTTTTTTTTTTTGAGTAAGACAGTTCCGAAAGTGCGGAACAGGGGCTGTTGATGTTATGCATATCTACTGGTCATAGTATATAAAAAAATTACATTATTTTTAAAATATAGCAAAAATGTTAGGTATACTGTACCTAAACAGCAAGCAGAACTATTCAGGCTCACTTCTCTTTTGAATAACAAAACTAAAGATATGGTTGCAAAAGCCTTAGGAGGAAATTAATGAATAAACAGATTAAACTATGCACCAGTTTATTCCCTGATGATATACTCAAACCTTTCCAACTTTTAAAAATAAAAACTAATTTGTAAAGTGAACAGGAAACAAGACATGTCCAATTGAAAGATTACTTTGGTCTTTGAAACTGAATAATGGCAAAAAGACTTGCTGAGAAAACATTGGTATCCTTTGAACAATCACATTTGATCTCACAAATGAATTCTTTTCTAATGGAACTAAGATATCCTACAGGAAAAAAAAAAAAACCAACCGTTGAGAATAAACGGGAGGCAGAATTCAATATTTAACTTAATACAAAACACTGGGACAGGATATTAAATGTCAGACTGAGTCTTGAGGCAAAAGTTAAGCTGATGCAATTTAAAGTAGCTGGAACCAGACGCAAGTCAGTACGTCTTAAAAGACACGGTTTTGCCAAAGCAAGTACCTCTTAAGGTATCTGGAATGTAGTACAGTTTGTACTTATTCTTTTGTCATCTTAAACTAAGAAATTAAAATATACAGGAATAACATTTTAAATGGTTTTAATATAGAGATATTTTGAAAAATCTGTTGATTTTTTAGTATGCTGTGTATTTTTTATTTTTCCCTAAAAAACCCCAGAAGTTACAGAAATGGCATATGATGTTGGATTGTTGCAGGACAGTAATGGAATGTATATACTTATTCTTAAAGTGTTTAATTTTACTGTATAATTAGCAATGTTAGAATGTTAGGTTTACTCCTTCCATTTTTGCTTGTAGTGTTTAGGCCTGAATAAGAAAGTTGTTTTTGTAGTTAAATGCACAGCATTTTATTAGTTACTTGTGATGGCTGTGGCTCATTGTGTAAGTGCAAATATATGCTGCACTTCTATCGGTTTTTTTGATGTTACGAGTATTATTTTTTTTAAGGAAACTTAAATCTGACATAAATTTGATTTCTCTGTTTTACCAATTACCATTAGTATGGTGGTAGCTGTTATTGTGGAAGGAGAGCTTTTGTAATATTGGCAAGAAATATTTTACTTTGACTTGACTAGTGAATAATACGATTATTAGATTTTTCTTATATTGTCTTGGATGTCCAGATCACTTTCAAAGCTATCTATCTTTAGGATGATTCTTAGACAAGTATTTTTTCAGGCCATGTATGTAAAATATGAACGAGCTTTCTTTTTTGCAGTGTTACAGGATATTGGTGTTGAATGTCTGAAATCAAGCGGCTGACAAGAAAGCGTTAACTATTTCTGAATGTTCAGGAAACTTTTTGGTAGCCAGTTACATGAATAATGGTGTTTCTAATAAATGTACTTTACATATAAACTGTACATTTAATAACATTGGTGATATTTCCTTTCGTAAAATGCTGAAATAGTAACCTGAGCTTTTTAGATGGAAAGTAGGCTGAGATGCCAGAAATGGGCATCAAACTGGACAAAAGAAGTAAATGAGAATGGATTCCCCCCCCCCCCCCCCACGATGGGGGTTTTCAGATATATATAGATATATATATATATATATGAATGAGTTCAATGAAGAACCATTCAGATCTATTTTGTACTTAATGCAATAATGTATAATCCCGCATATCTGACACATGACTTCCTTAGTGTGTCCATACCTTATGGAAAATAAGATAATATTTATAAATTGCTTTTGGGAAACAACTAAGGAAATGTATAGCTGGTGTTCTTATATCTGAGAGCCCAATCACTGGTGCTGTTGAGTCTATTTCTGTGATGGAGCTTTTAATAACCTGTTGAGATGAAATGAAAGCTTGAAATTTTTTTTTTCTCACCTGAAACAGTGAAATAAAGTAGCTAAATGTTTTTAAAGCTTTTGAATTAGTACTCCATTGTATTACAAGTTTAACCATAATTTAAACATATTTGCTAATGTATATCATTCCTACTTGAAGGCAACTGAGATATTACACATTTTGTTTAAAAATTTAATAAAATTGCTCCAATAATGGCCACATAGGAATGCAGAAGTTAATGAACTCATATAGCATTACATTTATCTGAACTTGCTTACTTGAGCTTTTCTCTTCAGAAGGCGAACATCATCTTAGAATTCCTGATGAGAAATTGCTTTTTAAAGGTAGAAAACTTGAAACTTTTTCTTAAAAAAAAAAAAAAGCTGCTTTTAGTAAGGTGTTTGTATCTGAACTTTTGTATCAGTTGAAATGATTAGAAAACTGATTTACTAAAGGATTATTCAGATCTATGTAGGCGTGCATGGCACTACATCAGTTTATTAGCTTTACTGTTATGTGTAATCAAATGCCAGCCATGCTTTTTGTAAGGCGAAGAGTAATATCCTTTTCATTTCACTGTTTTTTTCAGGGCTATCTTCCTGCAAATGTGGACCGAAGAGAAAGCACTTTGAAAAGGAAACGCAAAGAGTATTTTGCATTTGTTGAACAATACTATGATTCCAGAAATGATGAAAATCACCAAGATACCTATAGACAGGTAGAACACCTATTGAAGCGACCTTTACCTACAGGACATCTGCTAAAAAAATTGAAGAGATTATTTTTGAAGTTTGCTACTGTTTTTTTCGATTTCTGACAGACAGCTCTCTAATCGTTTTCCTACATTTCAGAAGCAAAAATATGAAATATTTTGGTCTGAAATTTGAAATAGGGGATTTCTTTTAATGTCTGCTTTAGTCATGCTGTGTGGCGCTGCCATTCAGTGCTGCCGTGGTTTTCTGTTTAAGAATAGTAGGGTTTTCAAATCTCTCATTTCCTGTTCAGACCCTCCTTCAAATGAGTGAGGATGGTACAGGAAAGGTATAACAGTGACTGTT
This sequence comes from Pelecanoides urinatrix, assembly GCA_013400755.1. Lineage (NCBI taxonomy): Eukaryota > Metazoa > Chordata > Aves > Procellariiformes > Procellariidae > Pelecanoides > Pelecanoides urinatrix. The sequence goes on from VZTQ01009346.1 coordinate 41,604, forward strand.
TCTTACTGGCTCCATACTTCTGCTTAAAAAGGTGAAACCCTGTATGATGTGCAATAAACATAGATGTGTCAAACTTTCTTGCCCACCCAATCAAGACAAGCAGATAACTTTTCAAGTTTTGTATTAAAATGAATAGTTTGTATCACTAAGTATACGCTAAGCAATCCTACTTCAGCCTTCCTTAGGACAGTAGAAGACAGAAGAAGCTGAGATCTTTCTTTCAGCTTCAAGCCTGATCTTTAGTAGGAAGAAGTATATATGATAGTGTCAACTGAACATGACTTTACAGAAGTAGTAGTATGTATTTACTCATAATTATCCTGAGGTAATGAGTATTCCCAATATGGCTATAATTTGCAAACAATCAAAATGTGATATAAAGATCCTAAAATGTGAAAACAAAGTGTGTGTTTTGTTTTTTTTAAATTTTGCCTTATTGATAGATTAACAATGACTTAAAGATTTGGCCATATGTTTTGAAATACAGTAAATCTATGTTATCCCAAAAATAGTGATACAATGGGATTATAACTAATACTGTAAAACCATAGGATTGTTTTAACGATTGTGTTGTTTACAAAGTGTGCTGTTGATTCCTTTTACAGTATTCTTCTTTATGTCTAATTAGATCCATATAGATATCCCACGCATGAGTCCTGAAGTTTTAAGACTTCAGCCCAAAGTAACAGAGGTAAGAATGATATCTAAAGATATATCTTTTTTTGAAATAATTTTACTAATGCATCTGATATCATAGTGTTGGTTATTAATTAATTTGACAACACTTGCTATTCTGATTTCAGAACTAGCGTAGTAAAGTCCAAAAAATGAGGATATATAAGTATAGGCTAAGAATAACAGCGTAAACATAAGTAGTAAAAGGAAAGGCATCTCATTAATCTCCTGTGTCGAATCTGTCAGTTTTTTCATTGGTCTTATGCCTTTGAGGTTGTTTTCCTTTTTTGCTTTTTATAAGTTTTGTTAATAATGTGTTTTTGAAGTAATCCAGAGCATAGTTCCCATGGGTCTATGTATTTGTCAATCGTTCAAGGTCTGGACGTTCTTATCATAATCTTCCACTTGGGAAATGATCTTTTTGCGAATTTTTAGCATGACTGGTTTGTGTTCCTTATTTGATTTTACTTCTCTGTAAGTTTTATACGTTGAGTACACTATTTAAATTCTGCTACTACCATGGTAGATATACATCAATTAATGATAGATATGTTATTCACATTCGTCTATATTGTTGGGTAATTGAATCCTACAGGGACATTTCTTTGTGAAGTATATAGGTCATAAATAGTATAGATGGCGTGAATCATCCTCTTTCAATTATTTCTTTTAATCTTTCAATTTCTTCTCCTTTCTAATGGTTCTATGTTCTAATGTACTTCCACGTAGGTTCCGTTAGTTTCATTATAGAGCCACACAGAACATCTCCTGATAGTTTGTTAGATGATATGAGAAGTTAAATGCAGAACTAGCTTTCATTTGTTTATCCACTCTTGCAATTATTTGTTTAATGTAAATGCTTCTCCACATGTGTTGGAGAAATCGGTTTGAAGAAATAGCTTGTTACAGTTTTTTGAAAGAAAATGGTATAAGAATACTGCTTTCTAGCTGCTTACTGCACAGTCGTGTTTTACTTGGGCTTTTCTAGGGATGAATCAAAGAGTAATAAAAATAAAGGGACAGGAAGGGAAGCAATACCAGCAAGAAATAAACTATTAAAGAAATGAATAAAATCAGTGTTAGTGTTGTAGCTAGAAATGAGCCAGAAATGAAATTGAAGGTGAATATTATTTCATGAAAAAATGGCTACAGAAATAAGAACACTTAAATACTTCTAAGAGGAAAGAAACACTTGAACTATATCAGCAGTAATCTCATAAATTATTCTAAAGATGTATTTGCATTCAACATAAAGTGGTGGCTTTTTTGGGGTGGATTTTTTTACTTCCTTACATTGCATAATTAAACTGTTCTTAAGGTTTCAGTGAATATCATCTGTGTTTCAAATGAATATGACTACGGTTCAGATGTTACAGTGAATGTGTTTTTGTAGTTCTTAATTTGGGTGAACATACCCCAAAATGATGTTGTTTCCCCCCCGACCACCCCGTGTTTTAATAAAGGAGAGATTAGAGTTGTTTAATTTGTCTCGTGTAAGAATCTGTATATATTCTTGTTTTTAAAGGAAGTTTGCAAAGTACAAAACATTTCTTCAGGAATGACTGCTAGATGATGTATTTATTTCTAAATTAGCTGAACAATTTTAAAACCAACTTGAAAATAGAAATTCCAGGTAAACATCTTCTGTAGAATATATTGAATTTCCCTTCTTTTAACCAAATTATTTGGATGAGAAGTCAAGTAGCTTCATGAAAGTGATACTAAGAAAGACAGTCTTTGGAGAATATTTTGAAATAAAGTATTATTTAGTAAAATGATGAGATTGTCAGATAGAAATAGAAACCTGTAGGATCTTGGACTAGTTTTGTCTTTTGTTTATTTGATTATGCATGAGACAAGATATATTTATATGACTGCTCCTAGGAGATGGTTAATACATTTTTTTTTTAGACAAGAAACTGGATAATAGTTGGTAGCAAGACAGCTTTGTATTTACCATGGATATCTGCTTTTTCCATAATACAGTTAGAAATGTTAGATTAAACTTGTATTGATAACTAAAGGAGATATGGTCAAGGTTTTCCAACATTTGAAACGTATATTTTTGTTAAATATATAGTGTGTTGGGGAAAGCATCCTATTAGACAGTGAAAAGAATTAGAGTTACAGGATAGTTACAAGCCCTTTTTGGTTAAATGATTAACTTGGAGCTAAAGAGTTTATTTGGGAATTTGGAGAGTATATTAATGTTAAAAAGATATTAGTGCAGTGTTTTTTACATGGAGTCACAGTTGAAAGAAGTTTTTTTTTTTTTTTGGTAGCTGAATTATAATAAATCTGAAAATAGGCTGGTTTAATGAAAATGCTGACAGTCAACTTCAGAACTAGCAGACTCTCCCAGAATAAAACACTTCTCTTATTATTGCTTGAGAGTAATTAAAATAAAAAGGAAATACTGTGTCTTAGTAAATTCTTGCTAAGTAAAATCCAGTATGTCAATAGAACTTCAGTAGCAAATATTATCCAGTAAAATTTTGAGTCTGGAATGCAGTTTCAGTTAATTTTGTGGGATTATTAAACGTGAAATTATTTAGGTCTTTTTCTCTTTTAATTGTCTTTTGGCAGATAACAACATTGCTCAGGTATCATTCATTTAATGTGATTTGATTTACTGAGGTCTCATTTGCAAATATTTTTTTCATAAAATCAGCATTGTTTTTATTTCTAGTAATTTGTTCAACTTGTCCAAAGGTATATTTTTCATTGGATATGTGCATCTTAAATATTGCCTTAAAATAAACATGTTTTAAATCCACACTTTTTAGAAACTGTGATTGCTCTCGCAAGTAACATAGAATTACCCCTTAAATTAATTTAGTCTGTTGCATACAGCCCAATATCCCTGCTTGCTGGTCATACTTAAATTTCTGTAGTTTGAATGTTTAGTAAATTAAGCCATGTAACAAGCGTAATTGAGCCACATAAAGTAGATGGACATCTCATCAATGTGATCAAGGCATTGTACAGCTAGATTGCTGCTGCTTTCTTGTTTTAAAAAAAACCAAAACAACAACCAAACCAACCCCCCCCCCCCCCCCAAAAAAAACCCCCCACA
>VZTQ01009346.1:51881-162814 GCA_013400755.1 Pelecanoides urinatrix
TTTGATACATGAATTTTATAATAAATTTTTGTAATTATAAATCTGTATAGTTCCATTTAAATATATACTGAGAAGCAGTCAGACTATTTAAGTAGTCAGTGGAGTTCAGGAATCTTTCAGGTTTTTATTCCAAACAATCTCCTCCCCCTCCCCCAACAAAAACCAACCAAACAAAACCCTCTGTAGAAGTTGCAGACAGCTTTCTTGTTTGTCGGATCAGAGAGCAGGGGAAAGAAGCACAATTTAGCATTTGCTTTCATCTTGATTTCTAGTTAAGAAGTGTTCACCACTCCTGATGCTTTTTTCTTTATAGGTGGGTTTATTCTCCCTTTCCTTCTCTCTTCTAATTCACCTTTTTGTGAAAACTTTTAAACTGTATGTATGAAATGAGCAGGTGTTTAGAAAAAACCAAAATCAACCAAAACCACCACCAACAAAAAAAACCCCACACCAAAACAAGAAAACATGAAACAAGGAAACCTTTTACATGAATGGCAGGGAAATTAAAGTGGAGGGAACATGTTAAACTGGATCTGTGGCTGAAAGAATGGCAACCTGGAATTAGAGTCTGAAAATTAAGACAGCTGTAATCAGACTTCTCTGGTTAAGAGCTCTGCTTTTCTGCAGNTGTTGTTGACCGTCTCTCTTGTTTTGTGGATTTTCAGCATGCCAGGGAAACATAAAACCTGGAGATTAAGGAAAGTTGATTCTCAAAAGAAGCCTGTGGGAGAAGGGTAGATGTTGATGTCTGGGACTTGTTTTCAAAGTAAAAAGTGCAAATGTGTTTCAGCTTCAGGTAGCTCATGTGGAAGCCTTTGATGGGACTCTCAAGCACCTGGATGCGAGTCATATATGCCTATACCTTTCCTTACTTGAACGGGACTGTAAGAGGGCTTTTAAACTAAAGAATAATTTTTTATTTAAACTGGAATTAGAATAGTGAACTTTTAATCTAGCAAAAACTTGAAGTGAGATTGAATAGAAATAATACAGGCTTCATAAACTAAACTTCCTCTCTATTGCATCCTTTGAGGGCAGTTCTTTTATGGGCTTTCTTGAAGCCTGAGCATTCATTGACTGCTGGGGTTGCAGCAAACTATGCCATCTCCATGGGGTCCTTACAAAGTCTCTCCTTTTTCATTAGTATCGAGGCCCGCGCTTAAGAGCAACATAGTCCTTTTGTTTGAGCTCTTCTGTCTCTGCTCTGCTTACCTGCCTCTGCATTCTGGCTTCTTGGGCAGACGTTCTAGGGAAAGAACAAACTTTCTTTTGCTTCAGAAGATTATACTTGATTGAGCAAAGCATATAGCAGCTTTCACTCTTCTGCTTATTTGCAGCATTTTAAAGATGTGTAGCACATTCAGAAGCAAATAATTGAGAGGAAATACACCTTGTCACAGACCTAAATTGTGTCATAGATAAAGTTCTTTGATTTCCCTGCTCCATACTCTTCTCATGCTGTCCTTCCCATGATCAGATATGTTGCAGCCTTAGGAGCTTTTGCAGATCCTAAGCAAGGTACACTTTACTGAGTTGAGGAGGTAAGGTAATGTGATATGGCAGGCAGTTGCCTTATTTCTACATTTTTTTACAATTTTTTTTATTAACCAGTATACGTGCTTCTGAAGTCTAAAACCCGACACTGCAGTATCAGGCAAGCTTAACTCTTACAGAATCTCTTTTTATGGGCATGTTATTAAAAAATCTAAGCTATATGAAGTATTTTTTTCTGTTATTTAGGAATAAATAGAATACTATATTGATAAAATACTTCTTTCAAAGAGGTGAAAAATCATGGGAAGGTGATATAATATTTCTGTCTCTTGAGGAAAGAGGAATTTTATATTATTGGAAAAGCTCCAGAGAGTAAGTGCTATTTTGTTGTAACTACTGTAACTGAATTATATACTAGGTTGGTTTTAACATGTGCTAATACCCTGAAAATGCATCCTTTTGAAGAACCGAGAAGCTTACTTAGCACTTGAAGTTAATTATGAATACCAGTGTTCATTTATGCTTTTGTATGCATATTTTTATATTAGTAACTCTATGATGCTAAATTTGTCCTTGTATAATTTTCAAGTGTCTTGTTTAAAATGTGCTTCTCACTTGATAAATTATCTGATAATTTCTTTAACTCTTTTTCAGATCTTTGAAAGAATTTTGTTTATCTGGGCAATACGTCATCCAGCCAGTGGATATGTTCAGGGCATAAATGATCTTGTTACTCCTTTTTTTGTAGTCTTCGTTTGTGAATATATAGGTAAGAATTGTCTTAATACTGAATTATGAATTGGTACTGGTTTTGGAACAGCATCTTCATTTTAATCTGATTTGGATTAGCTAATCAAAGCATAATTTGATACATGAATTTTNAGAAAACATGAAACAAGGAAACCTTTTACATGAATGGCAGGGAAATTAAAGTGGAGGGAACATGTTAAACTGGATCTGTGGCTGAAAGAATGGCAACCTGGAATTAGAGTCTGAAAATTAAGACAGCTGTAATCAGACTTCCCTGGTTAAGAGTTCTGCTTTTCTGCAGCTCACAACACTACTAACAATGCATTTGTGGCCTTATATATGAATATACTTTTTGAAAACTTTTTTATTTGGCAAACTCTGATATTGATTAAATGCTCATCTCTTACTAGAATATCATTCATAACTTAAATTTATATATTAGTATTTAAGTGTTATAAACATGGTGAGTGTGGTTTATCATTAACGACAATTCATTAATAATTTGGATATAACTATGGATATAAAGGTAATGACAATGTTAATCTTGTTTGAATTAAAACTGTTTCTTTGTATTTCTATTTGTCATACAATGAAAATACACAATGCTTGTGTGTAAACTGGAGCAATGTGTTGTCTGGCTACTTCAGTGAGGCTGTATATAGTGGATTCTTCCTATCTTCTCTATGCAAGATACCCATTGGTGTCTTAATCCAGATTGATTAGATTTAATGAAGGACAGATTATCCTTGAGAGTGGATGATAGACCATCTATTTACTCATTTGCATGGCAATACTTCTGTTGCTTTGTTCGTTTCTTGTTTCATAAGGGGACATTTCATTGCTAAGCAACTAATGAGAAGTACTGCTGCTTTCTCCCTAATCATCTCTTAAATAGGGTAGAGGCCTACTCCTGAGAGTACTTGCAGTTTCTGCCTTTTACTCCCTCATTTGACAGATAATGAAAACGTTCTTAATGATGCTAGAACAGTAGGGTCTCTAGTAGACTTTAGGGTTGTTAATTGAAATAAGAAGTTCAAATGAGATGTGATTAGAGAATTGATATTCCATGTTAAATAGACCATTTAATTAATATGGTAAATAAGTTTGTCTTTACCACCAACTTACATTTGGAGACCCTGGTGATTGTTAATGTGTTTGTCAGTATTTTTGTATCGGAGAACATAGCTGTTCCAGTAAGTGTCCAGTGAAGAAAGACAAAACTCAAAACCTAACAACTATAAAAGATATTTTGCCACTAAAAGCTCATTTCTATATAAAAGCTAATATCTATATAATAAGAAAAATACCAAAATGAAGGTATTTTCTTCATTATAGTAGTGGTCCTGGCTAAGTGCTAACAGCAGTTATTTCCCCCAGTGACATATAAAAACTTTCTAAGATTTGTCTTTAAATAGCTTTTTGATTTGAGTCTTTCTAATATATTGAAGTTTCACTGAGTGATGCATTCAAGTTAGAACGAATAAGAGTGTGCATTTTACTTAAACTTGAAATGGGGACATTAAATTCATGAAGTACTTGAAAAATCCTGAGTTTTGTAATAAAATTATAGAAGGACTCAAAACTCAGACTATGAATTGTGCTTAAGTAATTTAGATAGAAATAAATGCAGAATTTCAGAGGTTTCCTAGAAAAAAATTTTTAAGCTATTAATGTATTTAATATTTACACTAGTAATACTCTGTATTTACCTCAGTTTTTAACCTTAGATCTTATTTCTTACTTTGATTTTAAGTGAAAATTGGTTTGTACCTTAAATTGCTTTATTTATTGCTTTCTTTTAACTATTGATTCTTGTATTTTTCTCAATTTAATGGAAAACTTTGTGTTGCAGTTCTGAGTCACTTGGGTCCTGATTCATGCCATTGAGAAGAATAATGCCTTTTAAATTAGGTTCTTTCTAGAATTAAAAAAAAAGAAAGAGGTCGTAAAGGATTATTAAAGCGTAATAATAAATTATTATTAACAGTGCTATTAATAATAAATCTGTGCTGATTAGATCATCTGATGGTATATCCTGATAATGTTTACACACAGTTGTAGTTTTGTCAAATATTTTGGTGGGAGGAAAGCCATGTTTATTTTAGCTTTATGACAACTGAGAGAGCCCTTAATCCTTAATCTTGCATAACAAGTGTGTGACACATTTATTCTAGTGACGGGAGCCTTTCCGCCCTGCTAAAGACATCCAAAAACCAATTGGAAAATTACTGTTAAAGAACTTTTGAAGGTACAAATGACGTGTATGGAAGTGATAATTTACTTGCCTAGTAACATTTTTTTTTTCATTCAAATCTGAATGCCAAAAAAGTAGGTTCGTGAGTCTTTTTATAAGGACCAAAGTCATACATGTTTTGATGATTTAGTATGGATTGAGGTGCCTAATTTTAGCACATAGGTTCACACATTTAGAATTGAGTGACTGAATGTAGGAATTGAATATATTAAATGTTGAAAGCTTTCTTTCAGTCTTTCCAGCAGTGTAAGTATGATGAAAATGTAATTTGGTAATGTCTCATTAGTTCCCCATTCTGCAATAAAAGCAGAATACTGTAACGTTTTCAGCAAGCTAAAACTTGGTTGTCAAACCAAGCCAGGAGAGGCACAACTGCAATTAAAGAAAATTTTGGAGGGGGTAGGCACTGGCCCTGCTGGAATACAGTATATTCAGATTAGGATTTCTAGACTGAATTAGGAGGAGGAGGGGGAGGAATTTGAACCTTAGATTTCTCATACCAGGTGATTGTATATGTCACTGTCACCTTCCCCCCCGCCATGAAAAACGCTAGAGATCTGTAAGCTTATTCTGCTATAACATAACAGCTTCTTTGGAATTTCAAACACTAGTGGTATGGGAAAACTATTTCGTGCTTATGTCTAACCTCCTACATGACATAGCACTGTTATAACATGTGTTGTTAGAACAATTGCTAATTTACTGTCAGGGCAGTTTTCCTGAAAGCTCTGTGTATTTGCAGCGTATTAGTTTGTGTTGAAATGAATCTCGTCCTTGTAGATGAAATTCCACAGGCATTTTTGTTAATGAGATAAGATATACCACATGACTGCTCACTGTGTGCTGACTTAATGGGTACAAGGATATTTTGCACTGTACTGCAAGTCCTGTTTCAGGTTGCCACACATGTTGCTCTTTTTATACACCTTCCTGTTGCTCTGAGTTCCTGTTGATCTACATAGTTTCCAAATATTAAGTTGTGCTGCATAGTTGCTTGTGGTTTATTGCTCATGGAGTCAGCTACACTTCACTACATCTGACATTTCAGTACTACATCTGCATTTCAGTAATTCACTGGGCCTTGTGCGTATATCTAGAACATACAGAGAGCACCTGGATTTATTCACCATCTAGAGGGATGAAAGCTCAAGAGAAGCACCATCGTAATAAGGATGCATGTCAGGCCATTGCTAAGTGGGATGGCTGTGTGAGATCACTTTGAGACCCCTAGCAGTGTTGGATCAAGAGGAAATTAGGAGTTAGTCGGAAGTCAAGGGCAGAAAATGAATACTTATCGTAGCACTTCATCATTTTATGTCGGATAAAGAATGTCAAGAAAAATGAGGCTGCTGAAGACGGGAACGGCGATTGAGATATTGGTTGCAATCTTCTTGCAATAGGCGAGCTTGAGACAATTTGAGGATGCTTACAAGAATTCGTGAACTGCAAACTTTGGAAAGAGGGGTCTTAGCTTGTAAGTATTTTTCTTGTGATCTTAAATCCTCTTGTAGAAGGCATTAAATGTGGCTTCTGTTACCTAGTGTTTTTTAAATTGATACTTCTGTGACTCTGTGGAATAATTGTTTCAGGCTCAAATCCTAATGGGATTGGGATGGGATTTAGTCCCAGACCAGTGTTACTGTGAGAACACAGGTTCTTTGGTCCTGGAAAAGCTGGTCTGTCTATAGCTCCCTTGCTTACCTTTCTTTCTTTCACTCTCGTGTGTCTCAGGAAGTCTTCCTGTCCTTAAAATGAGATTTCATACTGATTATTGCCTTCTTTCCTTCCTTTTCAGCATATCTGCTGCAAATAATTAAGTTTAAAACTATTCATTTTGGTTTTTCTATAGTTTGTTGAATGCTGTATCTAAAATTGTTATTTTCATAGTATAATTGGAGTGATGTTTCAGAACATTGTGTCGTGGCAGTATCAGAGGTATTTCCTCAGTGTTTGTTTATAAAATATGAAAAAGTTGTCAATTTAGCAAAGTTTTTTTTTTGAAAGAGTTGCAATTTTTATGCAATAAGTAAATCTGTTTAGAATGTACATAAAACTGAATTTCTGAATGATGAGGTAGTAAGTCAGAGAGCAAAGAGTACTAGCCCACTGACTCCAGAGAGCTGCTAGAAGATTTTTCCAACACTTACAGGGTTGGAAGGTAAAATTTTGTTTAGTATGCATTATTTCCTTTACAAGACCAAGCTGAAATCTTGATTTCTGCAGTATGTAAAGTAATCTGAGATAATTAATCCTCCTATCTAAATACCTAGACCTTTCTTACTCAGTTCACCAATTCCCTAGTCCTTGAAGAATTATGAGTAGGGCTTGTGCATTGGGGTTTTGAGGAGGTAAAGTGGAAAAGATTTAACATATTTGTAGTTATTCTACTTAGAAGAGACTGAGTGAAACTAAGGAAATGAAAAATTGTTTCGATAAAATGGAAGTTGAACTATAGTTGAGATTATAACTGGATTAACTGGATGCTTCTTTCCCTCCCAGGCCCTTCATGTGGTTGGAGACTGATAGAATCATCCTTACTGTCTTCTGGTTTATTGGGAAAGAAATATTGGAAAACCTCCCAGCACAGAGTGCTCAGGATTTTTTCAGATTGAGAGATGAAAAATTTTATTTGCAATTGTTGTATGCTCTTGAACTTTTCTGATAATTTTGACATTGCGCTTTGTTACAAACTTCTACTGTTTTAATGCTTTTCTTCGTTCAAATAAATACATGGTTTTGAACAATACTGTATTAAAATGTTTTTATTTACACATTTTTTGAAGTGATTTATGAAACTTATACAAATTAAATCTGCATAAAAGCACTAACATGAAGCATAACTGACATTTTAACATTTTCTTGCAAGTTGTAAAAGTACTGAGAAAATGTTTCCTCATTTTTTAAAACAATTGTAAAATTTGCATGAAAAACTATTCAAAATAATTTAAATCACTTCTCTGTCATATGAAAGTTCAATGCCAGAAGTTCCATTTGATCACATTAAATTTTCTCTCCTTTACGCAAATCACCAGTAATGTAGTTTCCACATACAAAGGTATGTTTCAGTGCTGCTTCTTAAAAATTTCCATGACGTTCTATAGTAATACTCATGACATCAGTGAAGTTGACTGAAATTATCATAAACATGAACAATATTCTGTGAAATATTATTTGATAATTGAATGGACTATTATCTGTGTGATTTGGGTGGGCAAGGAATGAAGAAAGCTTACACAAAACTCTTTTGAATTAATGTCTTGAAAGTACTGAAAACCCAATTCCATCCTCTCCGTAAGTCGAGAAAACATCATATGCGTTCCTCTGTAAAAGATTGGCAACATAGAAAAGCTGTTCAGTGATCTGAAACTTTTGACTTACCTGTCAATTCTCTTTGAAGCACTCTTCGCTTTCATATATTATGAAACACTTAGTGTATACATTCATATATACATAACTATAACATGACGCAGAAGTTTTCAGCATTATCTTAGCTTGTTGTGAGAGAACCACTGCTCACTTTTTTCAGTTTCTAGGGATATGTTCCCCCACTCACCCTGTTGATGTGCCAATCTATTGTCCAGTGAAAGTAGTTTGAAAGTGGTGCGGAGTAGCTGAGGAAAGGGAGGACTGTGATGAGTAAGATAAAAAGCATTTGAACTTGGTTTTACACATTGATGATTCCAGCTTTGCACCATGGAAAAGCTGAAGAAGGTCCACAAGTAAGCATAGACCTGTGTTGTGTCCGTTCACAGTGCTGAGGACTTCTGTACCAGTCTTCTGTGCTGTGTGGCAGCACTGATTTTGACTGCAGTGGGAAAGCAGCTAGAAGTGATAGGTGCTGAAAGAGAGCCCTAAAGGGTGTTTCCTAACTCATTAATAAATAGACTTTAAGGAGTTAAATTGTATTTTATCCTGTTTGTTTCTTATGATTTGGCTTGTTCTACTTTATTTAGGAGCTTCCTGAGACCCTTTTATAGGTCTCATTTCTTCCTTACATCTTCTGTTTTATACCACCTATCAGATTCCTCAGTTGGAATTCAACCATTCTTTTCGTGCATAAAGTACTAATTGCCCTATTTTTAAGTCACTGCAATTTTTAGACTCTGANTATATAATATAGTTTTTCAGGCCTAATTGGGCGAGGAAATCTTACGATTTTACACCCTTCTATTCACTTTGATCACGGAAGAGAATCCGTGTGAAAATAACTAGCAGTGAATTGTTTGAATTGTTTGTTAGCTAGCAGTGCTTGTTGTGTCTAGGGTTGGTTAATAAAGCAGTATATTTGGAGGCATTGCAAACAGAACTGTAAGGAAAATGTGGATAGTGTTAAGAGGAATCTCATGCTTAGCTTATGAAGGGTTAGGGAATGAGAGAGCATGAAGGGAGCACAAATATGTCTGCAGGACTTGTGGAATGGAGAGAATTGATAAACAGGGGACCAATGAACTATAAATTTGATCCTTTTGTTTTTGTGTTTGGATATGTATTTTAATTATTTACCTGGACAAATTCATCTTTACCTTTCAGCATGATTTGTTGGAATATTAATGTTTTTAGTTGCAGTTTGACTAATCCTGTAGTGACCACTTTGTTCTGGCTTGGAGTTACAGAACTATTTCAATTAAGGACTATTTTTTCATATAATTTTAATAGTAAAAGCCCTAATGAATATAGTTGAGCTTTGCCCAGGTGTGCACTTCGTGTGTGGCTTGCTGGTGATAGAGTTTATTCCCTACTGTTTTTCCCTAGTTGCTTAACCTACTGGAAGTCAGTGGTGGCATTTGGTATCAAATGTATGAGGGAATCTGTCAGCATAAGCTCTCTCTTAGTCTGCTTTGGTCAAAATGAGATGATTTACTTATTTAATTAGTGGATTTTTAGTTAATTGTACCAACCCAATTAGTGCTACTGGCTTTTCTTAGAGTATAGTAACCTTGAGAAGGTGTTAATAATGAGCAGCTGAGCACAGATTTACAAGTAACTGTTTGGTGTAGTTGGGTGATAGTATATTGCTACATGTATTTTACTCATTAATGTATTTGATTCTCAGTAAGGGCTTGGAACTGTGTGAGCTAGATTACTATGTGCTGTAGAATTCATCTTCTAGATCCCATTTGCTGTTTCAAGAGGTTAATGTACCCTGCCTGTCCTGGCTTTATTTCACTGCTCTTTAAACTTAACTGTGGAGCTACATATCTGAATGTTTCCAAATCAGGTTTGGTTGGACAGAAAAGGGTTTGCTTGCCATGTGCTTAGATCACACAGCTAAATCAGGACTTCTGCTGTCAAAATTGGTAGCTTTGCTTTGTCTTTCCCAACCCCAAACATGGTGTTCCTGTCTTCTCTCTTTGGTCAGCATTGGCTTTTCCCTGGCACAGTGGATCAGTTCTTCTAAACTGGCAGGAAATTCGCCCCATCATAAAATGAATAATTTAATTTTCAGCTCTCACCTCAGGGATTAGAGGTGAAACGTCAGTACTGGTGTGGGGATAGGAGCATGTCAGGGAAGAAGGGAGAAGCAAGATCTCTGTTTAATGCCAGGTAGCTCTGAGACTGTATTATTAAACTGCATCTTCATGATAAGTGTTTGTGAATTCCACTTATTTTTTTGCTTAGCAAGTTACGGAGCACTCATAAAAGCATCTCAACAGACAGATGTAGGGTAGATGCAGGTAACCTGCTTTTCTAGTATTTTTACTTTCTAGTACTGTCTTGAATGGCCATGATTTATTATAATAGACAATACTGTTTTATAAAATCAGTCCTTCTCTACCTCTGTGTTTCAGTTTTGATTTCACTCTCTTCAATACACTGTGAGATTTCCAAGCTAATTATAACAGTTCATCTGAAATGTTGGATGCGTGGTTGCATCCAATAGTCGTCTTGGAGAAAGATTTGAGACTGACTGAACAAGTTTTTATTAATAATTGTGATAACCAAGCACTGTGAATATAAGTTTTCTAGTTACCAGTTTCAACTTCAAGGCTAATTTAAAAAAAAAAAAAAANTAATAAATAGACTTTAAGGAGTTAAATTGTATTTTATCCTGTTTGTTTCTTATGATTTGGCTTGTTCTACTTTATTTAGGAGCTTCCTGAGACCCTTTTATAGGTCTCATTTCTTCCTTACATCTTCTGTTTTATACCACCTATCAGATTCCTCAGTTGGAATTCAACCATTCTTTTCGTGCATAAAGTACTAATTGCCCTATTTTTAAGTCACTGCAATTTTTAGACTCTGTTTATAGTCCTGTTATAGTTGATCTTTGTGAAGCAGCAGCATGTTCTGAGAATTTGTAATCACTTTAAAATACATCCATATCCTTCTGTAATTCAGAAGATTGGTTGGGTTTTTTTTTTTCTTAACTTAAATATTTTTGAGTTGTTGTAATGAAAAAACCCCCAAAGTTCCTCCAGGTAAATTACACTTTTCGTCAAAGGAGATAAAAATATAGACCTGAATTTTAGTGCTTTAAAAAAAACCTTAGCACTCTTTTGAAGCACTTGGCTAGATTATATTTCTAAATTGTTCATTTGTTTNAAATTTTAAGGTGTATTAGTCTTTCATACTTTTTTAGGCTTTTAAATAGTCTTCAAAGAAAAGACAGTCCACATAACTAAAGCATAGATTCTTGAATGTTAATGCTAGCTGAATGGAAAAAAACCCAGTATGTAAAATATATATGAAAGATGTCTGTGCAAAAAAACCCACAAACAAACAGGGAATCTGTTGTCATGTTGATGTAAACC
Organism: Pelecanoides urinatrix; assembly: GCA_013400755.1. Lineage (NCBI taxonomy): Eukaryota > Metazoa > Chordata > Aves > Procellariiformes > Procellariidae > Pelecanoides > Pelecanoides urinatrix. The sequence goes on from VZTQ01009346.1 coordinate 63,132, forward strand.
TTAAAATATTTGCAATTTTTTATGTTAGTAGAGTTACCAGGGATGTCAGAATGCAGCTCGTGAAACCGAAGAACTGAGTGTGTTTTTAAGACCTAAAACCCATGACCTATTGAAAAATAAAGTTATAATACTTCAGTTTTACTCTTAAATGAACTTCTCTGTTGCATTTATTCTTTCATACTCTAGTTATCAATCTAAATTCAAGTTTGGATGACAAGGGAGAGAAAAGCTGTCACAGTTGTATTCATCTGCTAGAGTTTTAGGAAGCTTCTCTAACTATCACTGTTTGCATCTAATTTGAAACAGTTTGCTTTCTATTTTCAAAGTGTAAAGTAGACGCTACTAAATCTTAATAGGATTGTTGCATTGCTTTATAACATTACTCTTTACAGTCTAGATATTCATGGTATTTTCTGACTATTAAAACAATTTTTCAGATAATGCTGTCTTCGAGTTTTATAGTTCTGAACTGTTATATATTCAACATACTTTTGTGGGCAAATTATGAAAATACAATTCAAGATGACAGTTTGGTTTAAAATTTTTCTCATGAGCTTTTATTTGATAAATAAGAGAAGTACATATTTGCTTAAGTTGTTTTTCTTTATACTTTGGAAAGTATTTGCTTTATTCCTTCTTGCTTATACTAATTTCATAATGTCCTAAAACAAACGGAAATAATATATTTGTCTAAAACCAATTCTTCAGTGTAATCTCCCTGATTTATCTGATGCAATTTGCGCCAATTTTTATAAATAAAGAAGTGTAAAAGGAAAGATGCTTTCACCTGTTTTAAAAGCTATTCCTAACTTTTGTTGTTCTGAGTCAAATAAAATATGGTAATATGAGGAATAGAAAAGTTAGACAAAATGGTAAGTGGTGGATTTGTACTAAGAGTACGCTAGAGGTTACTCCGGTATTTCAAATTTAAAAAGGTAAATTATTTCTTACGAATATACCTTCACAGGAAAACGTTGTATTAAAATATAGTTTTTCCTTTCTTCAGGAGAAGAGAGGGTGAAAATCTGCAATCCCCAAACTTCCTTTTCTTTTTCTTTCTTTTTTTTTTTTTTTTGCCAAATGTCAGCAATTATTTTTGTAGGGCTTTGAATAAAAGGAAAGGACTTTCATGTAATTAAGAAGAAAATATCTGAGTGGTTTAGGCTTGTCATATTAACTCTGTTTTCAGAGTGGCATCTGCATACTAAGTCGGTGTGCTCCAAGTCCCAAAGCTGTCACTTTAACCTACCTAAATAAGTATTTCAAAGGACTGATATACCTAATTATCATACTGCAATATTTTCATTGTAAGCAACAGTCTCTTTATTTTTGATCTGTGTTTTGGTGACAAGCTTTAAAAAAGATGTCTAATGGGATTAAGAAAGATTGGCTATAGAGAAAATCTGTAAGAGCAACTATTGAAGAAGCAAACACCTACTGTCTCAAAGATTAAAATAAGTGTCAGATGGAGGATTTATCAGACTTAATGATTGCTGTTGACTGTTAGTAATTACTTCCAGGTACCATTATTTGAATTCATTTTTATCTTAAAAAATGCTGCTGTATGTAACTGGCTTTCTTGTTAAATAGAGAATTAAATGAAAATATTTGAACTTTGTTGGCATAAGATAGTAACTGAAAAAATGGCAATTGCCATTTCATATATGTTTTTTTGANCGTGGTTGCATCCAATAGTCGTCTTGGAGAAAGATTTGAGACTGACTGAACAAGTTTTTATTAATAATTGTGATAACCAAGCACTGTGAATATAAGTTTTCTAGTTACCAGTTTCAACTTCAAGGCTAATTTAAAAAAAAAAAAAAAATATTGATACAAAAGCTTCTTTTTTTAGTTCCCCTGAAAATTCCCCTGAAAGGTGGCAAAGCTTAGGCTTTGCCGCCTTTCTTTGCTTCTCATATATAGAATTTTTTTTAATGTTACTTCTGTCATGTTTTCTATAATGTTAATTTTTTTTAAGTAATTCCATAGATTTTTATAACCACAGTGTTTGAAGTTGTATCATACTGATGGGATAGAGAAAATAACTCTAGTCATCTTTATGACCTCTGAAACAAAATAAAGTTATTGAAAATCCATTTGCTTAACCACACAAATTGTAAAATCAAAATTCTTATTCTTATGAATTGGCACATATTGCAAGTTTGAATAAAGTGTGGGCTGTGATAAAATGTCTTCTTTAGTTTGATGACAGAAGTATAGTAGTAATAGTGCTGAGCATTTAGCTCATAAAGGTATGTTAGTAGAGGAAGTAGGACGTACCCTCAGCTTCACTATCTGCCAGGGAAAAATTAACTTATTTTAACTAAAATTTTTCTGTGGATACTTTTAAAAAACGTTCCTATCTATTTGAAGTGGAATAAACCTAATTAGAGTTAGATTTCTCTGGCTGCGGTTAGTGATTGCTGTTAGAAGTGAAAAAGAGACATTAAGATTATCCTAGTAAGTATATCCAACTGCTTAATTGCCTGTTATTTCTAGTTCTCTATCTGAGAGAAAATTAATATTTTGAGCAATGGTATTAAATGGTATTAAAATTGCTCATAGTGTCTTATGAGTTTCTGTTTTTTTTTTAAAAAAAAGGAAAGGAAAAAAAAAAACCAAACCCTGAAATTTTAAGGTGTATTAGTCTTTCATACTTTTTTAGGCTTTTAAATAGTCTTCAAAGAAAAGACAGTCCACATAACTAAAGCATAGATTCTTGAATGTTAATGCTAGCTGAATGGAAAAAAACCCAGTATGTAAAATATATATGAAAGATGTCTGTGCAAAAAAACCCACAAACAAACAGGGAATCTGTTGTCATGTTGATGTAAACCTTAAAATATTTGCAATTTTTTATGTTAGTAGAGTTACCAGGGATGTCAGAATGCAGCTCGTGAAACCGAAGAACTGAGTGTGTTTTTAAGACCTAAAACCCATGACCTATTGAAAAATAAAGTTATAATACTTCAGTTTTACTCTTAAATGAACTTCTCTGTTGCATTTATTCTTTCATACTCTAGTTATCAATCTAAATTCAAGTTTGGATGACAAGGGAGAGAAAAGCTGTCACAGTTGTATTCATCTGCTAGAGTTTTAGGAAGCTTCTCTAACTATCACTGTTTGCATCTAATTTNCCCAAACTTCCTTTTCTTTTTCTTTCTTTTTTTTTTTTTTTTGCCAAATGTCAGCATTATTTTTGTAGGGCTTTGAATAAAAGGAAAGGACTTTCATGTAATTAAGAAGAAAATATCTGAGTGGTTTAGGCTTGTCATATTAACTCTGTTTTCAGAGTGGCATCTGCATACTAAGTCGGTGTGCTCCAAGTCCCAAAGCTGTCACTTTAACCTACCTAAATAAGTATTTCAAAGGACTGATATACCTAATTATCATACTGCAATATTTTCATTGTAAGCAACAGTCTCTCTATTTTTGATCTGTGTTTTGGTGACAAGCTTTAAAAAAGATGTCTAATGGGATTAAGAAAGATTGACTATAGAGAAAATCTGTAAGAGCAACTATTGAAGAAGCAAACACCTACTGTCTCAAAGATTAAAATAAGTGTCAGATGGAGGATTTATCAGACTTAATGATTGCTGTTGACTGTTAGTAATTACTTCCAGGTACCATTATTTGAATTCATTTTTATCTTAAAAAATGCTGCTGTATGTAACTGGCTTTCTTGTTAAATAGAGAATTAAATGAAAATATTTGAACTTTGTTGGCATAAGATAGTAACTGAAAAAATGGCAATTGCCATTTCATATATGTTTTTTTGAATCACTTATATCCGTAGGCCTAAGATTACATTCGTCTTCCTACTCTTCCTAACGTAATATCTTGTTCTAATACAAAAATTTCTTACTGCTGTTAGGGCAAAAGTAACTGGATTATATTTCCTTCAACTTATGGCTTCCTGTTATCTGTTCTTCTGTGCGTTATTGTGAGTGGAGGCATCTGTGGGTGGGGTTTGAGGGTTTGGGTGGTTGTTTTTTTGGTGTTTTTTTTTTTTTTTTTCATCATTGTCTGCATGCTTCTGTATCATGAAAAAAGAGGATGTTGAGAATACTGACCAGTATGTTACAATGTATGGCCCAGCCTCTGTTTATGGTTCATAGTAAAGCTGTGGTGTGAAGACTTTTTCAAAAAGCAGAATCAAAATATGAAAAATAAAAAGGAGTTTATAAGCCCAGGAAGTTAAATCTCCTTTTAGGTGACTATCATGGTTTTACATTTTAGAGGAACAGCCAGCTAGAGACTTCAAAGTTACTAATAAAAATTTCTTCAATCATATCAGCACCAGGAAGCCTATCAAAGAGTCAAAAAGTCAGACAGAGGTGTGAAGGGAACCTCTGAGATGTCACCCCATAGCAGGGGAGCTGCATGGATTCTCTGCTTAGATGTTTCCTGTGAATAAACTTTCCAGACCCTGTCTTGTGGACAGAATCAGAGGAATTCTTTTGAAGTTTGGTATAAGGGATGTATAGCACAGATACCTAAATTAGTAAGAAATTTCTAAGGTCAAATGGGACTAATCAAAGGTTTCTAACAAAATTAAATTAATGTTTCTGTAGTGTGGTAATATCTTTCTATAGACCATGAAAGCAGTTTTTGGGTCTGTAAACTTGTCTTGTGTCCTCTCCCTAATAAATCAGTTGGTGTGACAAGATACATGTTCATCTTACAAATGCTGCCTTGCTTCTTTTCTGACTATACTTTTTTTTTCTGGCTATACAGTTTCAGCTCACTGAGAGATTCATCCAGTTTGAGTTACTCAGCATGCTACCTTCTGTGTTTTACTAGAGGAAGTCTTCAAGACCTTTAAGTTTCATTAATTTGATTTTATGTTGTGATTAAACACACGTTATAAAAATGCTTAGTTATAAAATGCTGAGGTAGCATAATTATACTAGTTTGTCTTCTATTTCTGCTGACTGGTGAACAGAATTGTTTCTTAGACTACAGGTTGTCTCTGCTGTTTCTCTTCTTCCTGAAAGTTTATTCCACATCATTTTAGTACTATCAGGCATTTCTGTTCTCTCCAAGAAAGTCTCCATTGGCTATGTGATTTTTATTTTATTTTATTTTATTTTATTTTATTTTATTTTATTTTATTTTATTTTATTTTATTTTATTTTATNACAGGTTGCCCAGAGAAGTTACGGAAGCCCTATCCCTGGAAGTGTTCAAGGTCAGATTGGATGGGGCTCTGAGCAACCTTATCTAGCTGAAGATGTCCCTGCTTATTGCAGGGGAGTTGGAACTAGATGATATTTAATGTCCCTTCTAATCCAAACCATTCTATGATTCTATACTGTTCTTCAGATGGAGATCCACAATCTTGCTTGTGTTCTACTTCAAGTGCCTTGGATAGTTTAGAGGCTTAATATGGATTTTCTTCTCGCCAATAGTTATGTATCTAGCTGTAGTCTATATCAAATATTATTTTACATTTTCATGGAAAAAAAAAACCAAGCTCAGATTTTGTCATCAGTAAGTCAGAACTAGTCTTTTCTATTCATTTTAAGTATTTGAGGTTTTCAGCTAACTCTCAGATTTGTCTGTTAAATCACAGTCTTTTTGTATTATTCAAGTATTTACTTCTAGCTCTTCTGTTTGTTGGGGTTGGTTTTTGTTCTTCCTCTGAGGTATGCTAAAGAGTACTGGAGGAAAAAGGATTTTTATTCCCATGTATATAAAAAAAATTCTGCTAACGAAAATCCTATTTTAGTGCATAGGATGATGCGTTTAAGTGTATAAATATGATTCCTGGTGTGGGTTTTAATTATCTATTTTTGAAGTTTGATTTGCATCTGTATGTGTATTTCTAAATTTTTAAATGCACCTGTCAAAAAAGCATCTTATTTTATGATGCTTAATGCACACTCCCAGAATTTTAAAAATTAAATGAATGTGATAATATGAATGTTACTTCAAAAATAATACATTTCTGTTAAGTTTGAAATACCTTTTGTGGTTTATATTGTCTCATTTTTGAAGGCATTTAAGAAACTAATAGACTTACACTGTGAGGAAGTCATAAGAAAGAGGTTAGTGAAAGGTATTTTATTTGAAACTACAAACTGGAAATGTTGGGTCATGGGAATAAATGGAAAACAAGATCCTGAATAATGGTAGAGGCATTAAATGAAATTGAAGAGAAACCAAAAGATTTCTGCAGGTGTAAAAATGAAAGAATTGTGAAGGAGGAAAATGTTAATTACAATTAATGTAAGTATGGGAGAGACATGTATTCCAAAGGGAGCTGCATATTTTAGTTCTGGCTTGTGCATTCATTTTATTCTCCCCCATGGTTTCCATATAGTTATAATTAATATCATCTTTCTATAGTGAAGTGGCACAGAAGTGGCTATACTTTTAGATCTAAATCTTCACGAGCATACTTTCCAACAGACTGGGAAATTACTTTAATGGCTTTTGGCATCCAAATATCACAACTTTGTGTGTTTATTATGAACTAACTCGCAGGAAGAAAAGCTAAAAGAGAAATAATTACTTAACCAACGATTACATGCTGTACAAATGTCAGGAACGTAACATTCAAATACTGTTGTATAGATCAGTAGCATCTCAAAATCTAAGAGAAGGTTTTCAAATTAGGTGGATCAGTGCTTTAAACAGCTTTTTTGTCTTACTTTCAAGGAGATATGTGGTTAGTTATAGATTTCAAACCAATTCAAATACAGAAGTTTGTATGCTGAAACTTTTAAATTTATATGGGCTTTGCTTGTAGTTTAAATGCAAGCCTTTTTAATCATATTAATCATAAAGTAATTGGACTTTTTCATCAGTATGGTGATTTTTTTGCTTGTTTTTAATTTGGGAAATTGGGATTTTTAATTTCTACTTTAAGCTGTGGAAAACTAATTGTAAAGCAGAAGTAAAAAATTAAGTACCTAAGCACAATAACAAAAAAAGGAAAAAATAAGTTTGTGAAACAATTTTTCTTATGTTTTATTTGCCTTATTTCATAGAGAAAATATTTAATGATTTCATAGCGCATTAGTTTTACTAAAAAACAATACTGTAAAAAAATTATTGACTTACGAATTGCGTTGTCATTAAAGACATTTCTGAACTGATTTGCATGTTTTATCTTTAATTAATTATGAGATAAAAGTTTACTTTGTTACAGTACAACTGCAATTTAAAGACACTACTTTTCTTACAGTAACATGGGGGAAGAAAAATAGAAACCATACTCTTATTTTTGAGTGGATGGAGCAAATTTTTTTCCTAGAGGTTGTACCATGTGATATGATTATTTCTTTATCTTAATGATAAATACATGTACAGTATGTAAAGAAAAATGAATGAATCTCATGAATAAAGCAAGCTTGTGGCTTTTTTGCCACAGATGCATATGTAGCAGTTTCATTGGGAAATTGTAAATCACAGCAGATTAAGATAGTTAAGGAATCCACTCAATAAGCAATATAAGAAGTAGTGTTGCCTGTGTAGTCAGAGTTCATTCTCTTCAAATGTGCTTCTTTTAATTCAGTATATGCAATTTGTGCTAAACAGTGCAAATAATGGATGGTACTTATGTTCTGTTGTAAATAAGGCAAGAAGTCTGTAAGGTGCATTTCTTTCTTATTAGCTGTGAATGACATGGGAGATGACAAAATAAAGCAGTATGTCAGTTTGATTAAGAAATTTGACTAATATTGCATAGTTTGGATTTGCGGCAAACTGCCATGATCATAGGCTTGTGCATGCGATGTCACCAAAGAACAGTTATTTCCCCTGACATCTGTTTTTCTTTGAGAATTTATTTAGTTGTTCAGTTCAATGACAGTAATAGGTTAATAAAAATTTCTTCATGAGTGGGTGAATTTATGCTTATATAAAGTTATAGTTATATGTAGAAGGTTGCTGAGCTTACTTGACAGTGGCAAATTTTTCAGTCTTTCATCACTGAAAAAATTAAACTTCTGAATTTAAAAAAGTTTTTATATTTACATACACTTTCTTGGATAATTTTAATTAATTTTCTATTTATCCAAGTTAAAGTTGAACCTTTAGCCTGGTTAAGTTATCCAGGTAATGTATTAAACATAGTACTGTTTATGGGATTGTTCAAATGAGTTCTCCTTACCTACCTTTTAATATTAAGTAATTACATGCAAGACAATTTCTTTTTTTTTATTTTTTCAGGTAAGAAGTATTAATTTTCAGTACTTCTAAAATTTACCCTTGCATACTCAGAATTTTTTTTTTTTTTTAAATACATTTTGGCCTTTAATGCAGTTGATCCCCTCCTATCCCATAGATAATTCCTTCTAAAATCTACATTCATTTATAGATTCTTTTTGAAGGCTCTTCCATTTTAAAAAATACAGTGCTGGAGGGACTATCTCTAAAATAGCCATGTAATCAATGCCATACCTTAACACAGGCAAGGCCTATGTTCCTGAGGCTTGCTTTAGACTTGTTTGACCACCCTATGGTTTACTCTTAACTCATTCTTGCTGTTTTGTGCGCTGCTTTTTTGTGTGTATGTGCATACATAGCTTGATGCTTCAAAAAAATTAAATGATAAGCACAAACTAGATAATTAAAAAATGTGGTTTGGGAGACACATTCAACCTTTAATCTTTCATTTCCTGTTCTCCAAGCACCTTTTGGATTTCTCAAGAAACTCTCTTATCAGGCTTTCTAAGAAAATGCTCATCAGCATCCTGTGCTCATTGTGCATATTGGATGCTAATTACTAGTCCCATAATTTGGTATCAAATGCACCACTTCTCCCTGGCAATCTGTTTCGCTTGACAGCAGCAAACCTGTTGAAGTGATTACTCTGAGAAGAATTTGTGCTGAACGTTGTGTTCTTCATTGTTGCTAAAATACATTTTTAAGAAGAGCTGTGATCTTATGTGCTTTGAAGACTCCTGTTTCACAATAATGTCATACTTAAGGATGTGGCTTATACCTTTTTTCCTAAATGTAAACTGCATTTACTGGCCAGATTTCTCACCTGTGTAAGAGGTTGCCAGTGTTGTATTTGGCATTATGCAAGTTTTGTGGGTCAAAGACCTATTGGTACCACCTGGTTTACTTAGTTCTCTTTCGTACCCTAATTTGGTAGTAGAGTTGTTGAAGTAGTAAAGATATTTTTCATCTTTCTCATATCTGAATTGTTGAGCAGCAATCTCAGTTGTCTGTAGCCTATGAGGAACTGATATCTTTTGTTTAATTTGCAACATGAACTGAGAATTTCCCTATTTTTCAATTAAATTTATCATTCTTAAAAACAGGCCTTATTCTGTGTAGATATGTGCAGTGGGTTATTAGTAGGAATAAGGGCAAGTTCTGGACTACTTAGTGTGTGTGTGGGGAAAAAAAAAGCCATTAAAATCTAGTCTGGAAAAAGCCTGACTAGAAAATCTTACTGGCAAGTGTGTAGATGCACTAAAGGAAGCCTTTCAATGACTTACTGATTACTGTTATGCACAGTCTGGAGTTAGAAAACAAGTATGTGAAGTATTTACTCCTTTTTGATAGAACAAATTGAGAGTACTTGCATGGTCATACATTAATTTTGATGAGCATAAAAATTAGGTCAAAGTAATCAAGATTACAGTGTTTTTGGAGGTGGTGATTTACCTTGTTCTCCACATCAAAGGAGATTATAACATTCCCCATGTGCAGTAAAATTATTTAGACAATTAATATTAATAAAGTAAAATGATTAGTGTTTAAAACATCATTCTTATACTGATGTATAAAGATATTTATCTTTCTTCCTATTGCATCTTAAGGAAACTGGGAGATCAACTGAAAACAAGTGTAAGATTATTAACAGTGTTAAAACAGACAAGTCAACAATACATTGTGTGTGTGAGAACATGACTGGTAATAGGGGAATATTTGAAATGCAATAAGGTCATGTTTACTTAAGCCTGAATTGATGAGATGATTGAATTCTTTTTTTTTTTTTTTTTTTTTATTTAACTTTGTGACTGCAGTATCACAAAGAAAGGGAAGTTTTTACTTTGGTGATTAATCCTTAACAGCTCAAAAGCTATTTCTATCAGATAAATATGTAATTAGAATTTTTCCAATAAGAGGTATTGATGTGGTTGTGTACATATTTAATTAGGTAATTGTTACTGAAAGAATTTACATTTAAATGCTCTATTATGTCCTGATCTCCTTAGAAAAACATTGCCTTAGAGCAGCAGTGACTTGAATAGCTGTTTGATAAGGCTTTTTGAAAACTGAGTTTGAAGTGGAATATGTAAGATCTTCTAGATGTGGAAATATTACTGTGCACCTTTGCATGCAATCATATGCTTATAGTTTTGTAGTTTCTGTGCTTGGCTGGTAACTTTTAGGTTAGGTCTATGTGAAGATACATCTAAAGCAGATTACAACAAAGTAAATTTTATACAGCCAAGTACCTGTGCATGTACAGTCAAAAAGTTTTCCTTGCACCTCTGCAAAATAATTTGGACTTGAAATATATGGTAATACTTTTTATACGTTAGATGAGAAATACGTTTACACAAATTAGTGCTGAAAAAAGAACAATTGTAAGATGTTCAGCGAATTAAACTTTCCAATGTTTATATGTATTATTTTGTATATTGGATTAATGTAAAGAACTGTCATACTTCATTGATAATCTTACAGTCTGTTTTGGGTTCAGCACTGGATCTTTCTTATACCACTATCCATTTCATGCCCTACCTCCCACTCCAGTGAATTCATCTGAGTTTTACCTGATTCTGAGTGCTGAGACACCATTTCAAGATAAAAGGCTAAAATTAAAACATTAATAACCCAATTAAAAATTAATTTCCTTTGAAAGAATGTAAGCTTTATTTAATAGAGATTTTTTTTTTTGTATGAACTTGCTTGGTGTAATGAAGTAGTAAAACTATCAAGTTACATTCATTTCTTTTCCACTTTATAAAGACTGAGTATTGGTGTTGACATAAGTAACAGGTTTAGAGAAATTCTGAATTCAGGTTGCCTTTTTGTTGGTTGCATTTGAACACATAGTCGGACACAGATGGCTATTAGGATGCATTGAGACGACCGCTAGTTACTATAGCAATATCATTAACCTGTTTTAATGATGTCATACGTTTTCAGTATTTTAGTTTTATTTCAGGACATGATTTCTTCACAAATAAAGTTCTCTGAAATTAAAGATTTCTAGTTCTTTAATGAAAAAAAATTGTATTGGATGATTCCATCTGTCTGTAATGGCAGAGTTTTTACCTATGATCTGTACTGAAAAGGTGAAATTCAAGCATTTCTTGGAAGAAATCAAATACATCTAAAAGGCGGAGATTAGATAAGAACTTAATTTTAACATTTTGAACAACTGCCACCAAAATCATCAACTAGGCTTCATCTCATATTAAAACCTATTTTTAATGGAGGCAAGCCATTATCATCTGTTTGTCATTTTCTACTGTCATTGGAAAAAAAAAGCTGTAAGTTGTTGTAAGTAATAATTTTTTTTATTTTTCATTTTATCCTTATGTCTCTGCCTTTGGGAGTCGATCCAGATAAAGCTGTTTAGAAAAATTTACTCATTCTTTTTGTACTGTGGGAAGTTTCAGAAGCATACACTGGGAATGGGTAAAGAACGGCTAATACCATGCTTACAGCAATGCACGTATTCAGATCAGCAGGTCATTGACTCCATGCTACAGCAGTTTTCCTCCAGGCAACTGTTTTACTGTCTTCTACAATTACATAGATAGCATGATAAAGATCTCCACAGGAAACTGAAGAAAATGAGAAACGTTGCTGTGAGACTGTAATTGGGAAATTTTATGCAGTGATCTTTTTTCCCTCAGATATTGATACATGTACACATTGGCCTGGTGTTTTCCCCCATATTCTTGTTATTTAATCTTTATATTATTGCCTGTTCAGTTTTCACTCATAGAAAATAAATTTAAAGTTACCTAAAACCAGGATTTGCAATTTTTCAAGCACAAATCTTAAATTGAAATGATATCTCATGTACTTTTGAGATGGTTATTTTTGCTTCTTATGTTGTTTGTCCTGAAATCCCTTATGCTCTTTCTTTTCTAAACATCTCTAGTGTGTTTATTTCTTTATCCAAATAAGCGGGGGGGGAGGGACGGGGAAAGGAGTAACACACAGCTTGATTGCTTTTCCCCTTAAAACTGCATGGAAGAAGAAGCACTATAGTGTCTAGACAAATAAAGGAATAAATGTTAAATATGTAAACTGTTATTTTGTGTATTATTCTGCCAATCAAATGTTCCTTAATTGAAGCTTGTTGTGAAAATGGATGGCTACAGTGTGGAAAAGGGTCATTCAGGTATTCAGAGTCAGTTTTGAACTTCCTCAATAAAGTGCAGCAAGTAAAGGTGAATTGATTTAGCAGAAACTATTGCACATCCCTGAGCACTTGTTTGGTGGCTTTTGTGATGCTGTGCCTTCTTTATTAAGTTTACTGCCTGGATGGCTTTCACAGTGTAGCTTCTTGTTCAGCATACACCACATTTAAATCAAAAAGTACCAGTTAATATAACATACATAAATATACTTCTTAGCTGATCTAATGAAAAATGTATTTTAATATATCTCTAAGTAATTAGTTTTACTCTTTGAAATATTTGGTTGCCGAGTTTTAAGCTGAAGTTTGAGACAGTTGTTTTACATAGGGTAAATACTACTAGTGTGTAACTGAAATACAGTTGTGTTGTCTTACACATTTAATTAGGTGTTTGGGGTTTTTTTGTATTTCAAAATTTTATTATCTGACATTAGAAGAGATGACTTAGTGATGCATGAGAAACACAATGGAAACGAAAATTGGACTGGAAGTAGATTATATATTTAAAGAACATATAAAAAATCCTGAATATTTATTTTACGTTTAAAAGGTTTATGAAAATGCTAGACATCAGTCAGTATAAGCCACATAAAAGCATAATGTTCTTAGATGTCTCTTCCAAAGGGAGAGACAGAACAAGAAAGCTGGATGAGTACTTCCTAAAAGTGCTATTTTTATGTCTGTAATGATTGAGCTTGTGGCTCTGTGACATTATATTTAGGGACTATGTATTCTTTTAGTGAAAGAATTGGGTGGTTCCTAAATGCTATCTGTATGTTTTGATTTATAGGATCACCCAAACTAGAGCAGAAATAACTTGATAATAGTTGCCTTTCTAATCCATTTTTTTTCTTGTGGAATAATGAGAATTCTACTTAGAACAGTGAATTTTTGTCAGACCTGTGTTCTTTTCTTAAGGGCCTGTCCTGACATCCTCTTTGTGCTTGGTGAACATACCTGTGATGAAAAGTAGTTGGAACCATTGGAAGATGTTTCGTAAAAGCTATATTCTGTTTTTGGGGAAAAGAATTTAAAATTTGTCTTACTAATTTGATAGTCCTTCCTTACGAGAACAATTTTTCCAAAATATTAATGCTGGGGTGTCTTTGGTGTCCAAGTTGCTTCAGCCTTGTTTCTCAAACTGCTGCTGTTTTCTCACGGCCTGTAATTTTCACTTGTTACAGGCACTTCAGTCACAGGGTGGGAAGTGTTTTGATGGGTGTTTAAAGTTTTATTTAGCTAAGTTTAGACTTCCACAGTTTAGAGATCTGCATTCTGAGGCATTCATTTTAAGTTCAAGTTATAGCTAATATTGAGAAACAGGATTTTCTTTGGATGCAATTAATCTGTTTTATTTTAGGTTTCTACTTTAGAACAAGACAGCTAATACTCTGTCACTACTTGTTTTTGTGTTGGCTGTGAAGGGGGGTGAAGATGCCTACCTTTGATGGTTAGGTGTATCTTCAGCTTTTTTGTTGGTTTAAATGCTGGTATGAGGATATAGGGTGAAATGGTAGATTTTGAAAGAGAAGAACAAAAAAGAGGTGAGATAAGAAAGATGAGAAAGAGAAGATAAAAAGTCATTTTCATTTGTTATCTTTTCATGCCCACCTGTAGAAGAGTTATTGTCTTGTGCTACGGTTTATAACTTCCTTTTTGTTCAGAAATGTGATAGCAGTATCATGAAAAGAAAAGGTGCTGAAAGGCAGGAAATTTGCAAAGGAACACACCAGCTCGGTAGTTGTAATCTCATTCTTTCAGCAAGTGTTTAGTGGAGGAACCTGAAGACTGGTTCTTTCAAGGGGAATAAATTTCAATATATGTTTGTGTTTTATATAAATATGAGGAATGCTGGTTCATTTATTGTTTTTTCTGTAGACATTGTGAGGCAGAGGGAAAATGGGTTACTCTTTTTTTTCGCTGTTTAAACTATTAAAATGAAATAAAAATATTAACTAGACTTTTTTCCCCACTGGGTCACTGTTTTATGAATATATAATAAACATAAACTATATAACCATAAGACACTTTTATAAGTTAACATGTATAGGATACACCAAAAAATTTGTTTCTGCTGTAGAGGATACATCATTCATCTTCTTTTCTGTCTGGAAAAGTCTTTCTCTTCTAAATTAATGGGAATATTCATCCTTAATTTTCATTTCTGAACTGTTAAAAAGGTTTTCTCTGCTGAAAATTGTGGGGTTTTCTTGTATGTTTTAAAATCTCAAGGCACATCAGGTTAGAGGTAGATAGGTAAATACTTAATACTGATTTTTCACAGGTTCATATGAAACTTGTCATTTAAACTGACGTTTTTTGTCCATGTTAAGTCTAATAGTTTTCAGTCTTTCTGTGAGTAAGTCTTGTGAGCACTCTTAGTAATTTTTCTGTTAGTGAACTTAGTAAAGGACGTGTTGACATTAATAATAATTTGCTACTTCTTCTGGACTTTGAGGGTCCTTTCTGTTGTCGGCTTTTTAAGCTGCAGAACTGGCGTTTTGATTTGGATGAGGGTTACTAAATGTACATCACCTTACCTACTTGTCTAACCTGGCTTAGGTTTCTTTCTTCATTGCTAAAAGTTTTAGGTTTTTTCTTGATGTTGGTCTGTTTTGCCTTCAGTCTTTTCTTGTTACCTCCATTGTATTCAAGCATTTTACTGTGAAAAAAGCTTTTATCTTATATATTATGCTAGGTTTTTCTCTTAACATGCTTTTTCTGAATGGGTTGGATTTAATAAGTGAAATGAACCCAAGTTTATTCTAGAAGCTGTCTTTAATGTGGGGAGTCTAATAGAAAAAGTGATGGGAACTGAACAGGAGGATATTGGAGGGGAGTGTTACCTCCCAATTACCACTGATGTTGCCCCCGTTTTCCACAAAGCATTGTGAGAATTTGCTGTCTGTTGCTGGGAGAGGAGTATGATACTGATTTCTGGAGGGTCTGTCCTCCTTTTTGCTGGGAGGGATATGCTGCTGACATTGGATAAAGAGTGTCTTCCTCCTTACAAAAGGATCTGCTATTAAAAAAATTGCTGTTGCAGTCTGCTACGCACTCTTTCTTCATTGTTTTGCAAGGCAGTGTCCTATATGAGTTTATTATGTAGAGTATTTAAAATATGTTGTATACTTGTTTGTTGATCTTCTTTTAGAAACTGGGTTTTTAAAACTGTACTGCAATGCAAAGGTGGCATTCCTTTAATAACCAGTAAGTGACTACTGGTGCATTGTTTATAGTCCTGCCACCTTTGAAATCATTGTGTGCTTTTATTTTATGGAGTCTCTGCTGCAATTCCCTGTTTTACTTATCAGGTTTCCCAATATCTTAACTAATGTTTTATTAGCAGAACCTAATCTTCTTGTCCTACAGCTATTAATATTTCACAGTCTGTCGCGAATGAGTGGTTTAGAGGCCTCTTAAAGAATCGCTGTCAAAGCTATTAACAGAAAGCTATTTTAATAGAGATTTACAAAAGCGCGACTTAAGAGTTTGATGGCAAGGTTCATTCTATCACTTACTACATGGATGAAGTCTACGAAAGAAAATCGAGTTGTAATTGGGCTAGAATGATTTGTACAGAGACCAAGGACGAAAGGGTAAGGGAGACCCTCCCGTTGAGTCACGAGGTTCAGAGAAGACTCGGCTGGATCCAGTCTTAGTCTCAGACTTGGACAACAGTTTATGTCTAATACCAAAAGGGTAATCAGACCCTCCTGTCAAGTCACAAGGTTCAGAGTAGACCCCCTTGCTTTCCAAACTCCTTCTCAGAGAGGAGTCTAGATCTACCCCTAGTTTTAGACTTGGACAACAGTTTATGTCTAGGGGTTATATGTGTTTAGCAGCAGTCTAAGGTTCATTCACAGTTTCCAGGTGGATCACAATATTTTGGCAGCATTTAATTATTAACTAATTTAACATTTACAATGTAAGTTAGTAGAGTCTACTAAAATCATGACTTAATTACAAATGATGCTTACTATTAGTTCACACACACACAGAGAGACAGAAATATATATATAAATGTACAGAAGCTACCTGTTAAAAATTATCTTTGAGTTCCATGAAGGAATATTCACGTAAAATGCCTTGGCATTTCTGTCCATGGGCGAGGGTTGAGCTTCGAGCAGCTTCAGCCCAGGTCCTGTCGTCAGCTTTCGGCGAAGGTCCTCCAAATATCGCAGGCCTGAGAGGTCACGAGCTCTGAGAGGCGTCCCACTCAGAGGGAGATGCTGGGCGCAGCCCGCTGCGGTCCAGGAGAGCTCAAAGGGTCTCACTTAGGACCACCATTTATAGATTTGCAAGATGATTGGCTTTAGTCGTCTGTAAATTTCCATCCTGGCCACAGTCCAAGGTGGTAGTTATTAAAATTCTGAAGTTTTCAGTGTTGTTACAATTGAGTTACAACTCGGAGAGGGCGATGCCTGGGCCAGGCAGTGAGAGTATGTTCACAGCCTCAGCTATGCAGAATTTCTGATACAGTCAAGGAGCGCTCAACCGTCAGACGCAGTGCACCAAGGCTGAGGTTTCGTGAGAATTTCTGAGATTGACGAGCGGCCCAGGAGAAGGGGGGCGGGGAATGCACCACCACACAATCAAAACCAATGATCCCTTAGAAGACACACATCCACATACAGACACCAGTGCAAACAAGAATGATTTGGTAACACCTTGCTACCAGTGTCTACTAGTAGTGGTAAAATCACTGGTATGTTAAAATTATTTCATAAGGTGTAATACTCATGGTTATTACCAATTAACAAATAAGTGCTTTAGGGTAGCATAATCAAATGTGACAACATAAAGATGTACTTAGGCTTCTGTAATGACATACTGCAAAGCTATGAGACAGATAATAGAGGAGTTTTAAGATAGTACACATTTTTGGTTTTCTCTTACTGTTTATTCTGTGCTACCTTACAGTTGTGTAATGGAGGAGATTCCTTCTTTGGTATATCATACTCTGTTTAAGTAGAACCAAACACCTCTCTCTTCTGCACCTCCCCCTCCTTGAGAAGAAACCAGGGCTGGGAAAGATGCTTCTTTGATTCGCATCTTGATACAGTAAGACACTATGAGCTGCTGCAAGAGGGAAGCAACAGCATTTACTCAGAGCATTCCCAGCTCATGTTAAACTCTTTTCTGGGCTGTATGGGAGCTTTGGGAGTTAGCTGGCAAGGCAACACATTCTGTGTTAGTTTCAAAATGGATTAGTTCAGATGCTACGGTTTAAAAATAAAACAATGTGGCTTAGGTGGTAAAATTTCAGTTCATAGCGAAATGTGAATTTCTTTTAACACACTTGTGTGAAAGACTCAGTTTCCATGAGTTAGGCATCACTGGGGTTCTCTGCTTTTCCAGTATTGAGAATCAAGGGGTGTTTTTGGAGTGGGGGGTGGGAATCATCTGTTTCCTTTTGTCTGATTTCCTTCTGATTCCAAATGCTGCCTGAAAAATAAATCTTCCTTGAAAAGTTGTAGTCAGCTTTCTAAATAAATTTCACTGATTTTTCTAAAAAGTATTTTTCAGAGTTTTTTCTTCTGTTAAGACTGGCAACATATTTTGCTGTGCATCATGCAAACTTAGACATGTTTTGCAGAAATTGTTCATACATAGCTTGAGGGCTCTCAAAGTACTTCTGATGATCCTCTTTCAGGTGTGAAATGTTTCAAATGAAGTAATTTATTATATATTAATTCTGGTTAACCAGGCGTGATTTGAGATTTTCACAGTCTGCAAGAATTAAGTATTCATTAACATTTAAAGCCATTAGATGACACAGTTGAGCAATAAATGATTCATTTAGTCCTGTTAAAGTAAATGTGCGTTGAAGTTTCTGACTAGAAGATAAGTGGTGGTTGTCTTTGTTTTCAATTATTTTCCTCATCCTTGCTTATTTATTCTGTGCACTTCATTGACTTGTCTTTCTCTCTCTTTTCCTAAAACAGAAGAAGAAGTGGAAAATTTTGATGTTTCCAGTCTGCCTGAAGAAGTGCTGCAGAACATAGAAGCTGACAGTTACTGGTGCATGAGCAAGTTGCTTGATGGCATTCAGGTAAATTGATTTTTCCTGTCTGTAAGTAGTGGAGTTAACCGATTAATGTCATGGCTTTGAATTAATTTAAGGTTGTTGAGAATGAGTATATCTATGAAAAACAGGGGACAAGTAGATTTTCCTGTTGGAGAAATCTGCTGCAAGTTGGCATAGTATTAAGAAAGGAAAAGGAAAAAAAAAGTGCAACTAATTTTCATCAAAACGTCTGCATGTTTCATTGCAGTATGATGTTCTAGAGCAGAGCTGAAAGCTCCCAATTCTAGCGGCATGTTGTGCACCTCAGTCACCAAGCACAGAGAATGTTTGCTGAAGTCTCCAAGTAAAATTGTCTTACTGAGGTGATGAAAAGCTGGCTTATTTATTCATTTTTAAGTCATTAATATAGCAACCCATAAACAATTGCTGTCTTAATAGTTCCTGAAATTATCTTCATATTTTTAAAACATCCATTTAAAACTTGATACTTATGCTACTTCACTGAATGTTTGAATTTTTTCGATGTGGAGAAGCTATAAATGCGGGCACAATTTTCTGCTAAATGCAGCAAGTTACAGCCTAAGAATGGTGGATTTATGTGTACATGTTTGCATTCGTTGGCATATAAGTTTATGAAGATTAGAAGGATTTACAAGAAATAGTAAATATGTAGCTGAACATCTTGCATTTAGGTGAGAGGAGTCCATACAATCTACCATAGATTAAACAGGTGTCCAAACATCTGTATTTGATATTTAGCATATTAAAACACTTTATGCTGCAATGCTGACACACGGTAAAGTAGAAACTTCGGACTTTCCAATTTACAAAGAAGTTACCTGAATTAAATTTTATAGGCTTTGTGTTGCAATAGACATCAAATACCATCTATCTAACATCTGTTTTTCAGATCTGTGTCATTTGAGATAAACATTTTGAATCTTGCTAGGAAGTAAAAATAGTCTGGTTTTGTAAACTCAGAACATATGCATTAAATAATAGTAATTATGAATTCCTGGGTTATGATGGGACCAAAATTGACCTTTGCTAGAAATGTGAAAGTTTCTGAAAGGTGATGATTTCTGTTTTGCACTGGCAACAAAGAATTGTTTTTAGCGATGTTTGGTAGGCAGATGTTTGCAGTCAGGGTTCATTTGCTGCTTTCAGTGAGCTGATTAGAAAATAAATTACGGCTACAAATATTTAGCACATTGCTGCTGCTTCTTTTCTTTTTTTATGTTCATACCTTCTCTTTCTGATTATTCCGTGCTTTCAGGGGAGCTACTTGTATAGTGTAGAGGATCTTTTCTGTGAAACTGTTTCAGTATTGTTTTGGTGACAATAGAGATTGTTATGGGGTAGCAAAACTTTGGTTGATTTATTCCTAACATTCTCTTAAAAGATGAGGTGATGGACAAGTGCTTCTACGGTACTTATTAGATTCAATCCTTTTGATGGATACCATGTAACTTTATTTGGTTTAAAATGCTTTGGACAAATGCTTGAAAATTAGAGGTTTTGTTTATCCCAGTGGCTTTAATGTAGCAAAGACCCTGGAGGTTGAATTTATGTGTGTGGAAAATGGCTATCCTCCAATCATTAGTAAATCATCATAAAATGTGAATAACCATAAAAAAATCCTATGAATTGAAGCTGTACTTTTCAGTGAAACTAAATTAATATTTTCCCAATTCTTTATTTTGATTGCATTTTTTGGTAGATATTTCTTTCCTTATGGTACTTAGTATTTTTGAAAGTGCTTTAACATATTCTTGCCTATGACTTAGTTTTAATATGAATATTTCATTGGCTAAGGCATGTTGACTAAGGCTTATTATGAATTAAAACTTGGAACAGAGTTCATTTTTGTCAAAATTGTTATAAAATTGAGTCAACAAACAGAAGTCTTTAACTTCTCTGAAGATATTTTAAGTGTATTTCTCCTGGTTAAAGGTCAAATGAGTAGTAGCTCAATGTTTTGTGTAGCATTGTTGAAAAGCATAGTCTTTTTGTCATGTTGATTCCTGTAAAAAAATGCTGCTTTGCTTATTTCCATCTCTCAGAACTATTACTTTTTAAAATATTTGACCACATATCAAAAATATGTGAGAACTTGAAATGTACTTGAAAGGAAGAAAGCCTGGTAAAGAAACACAAGCCCTCCAACTGTTTTACCTGTTTCTGGAACATTTTCTGTCACAGGCCTGCTGCTCTGTTTTTTTTTCTAGAAAAGGAAGTTCAGAGATTACATCATTTCTCTTTAAAATTCTGTTTTCATACAAAACCATCAAGTACTCATAAATGAAGTATCGAAACTAATTGTAATGGAATTAAACTGTATCGATGAAGATTTAAGCTCTTATAGAAATGGAATTGTTATCAATTGGATGTATTCAAGAATGCACTCATCTGTCAAAAGAGGCTTGAAAGATTATGCTAGTGGTGTGACTAATGATGTTACAGTTAATTCAGTGCAACTGCAGAGTGCTGCTGAAATGAAATGGTTCGCTTGTTTTTTTTCTCCCATTCTGCTGTTTTGGTTCCCTTCTGTGGTGATACCACTTTACTTGTCAGATAAAGGGGTCATGTAGTTGCAGGTTGAATTGGTTGGGAGAACTAAGGCAACAAGAAATTAGCTCATTGAAAGAAAGGGGATAAAAAACCCCCGGAGAATAAAGACTGTTTTGCCATTCAGAGGGACTGTGACAGCCTTGAGGAGTGGGCCCATGCGAACCTCATGAAGTTGAGCAAGGCCAAGTGCAACGTCCTGCGCCTGGTTCAGGGCAGTCCCCAATATCAGTACAGACTGGGGGATGGATGGATTGAGAGCAGCCCTGTGGAGGAGGACTTGGGGGTACTGGTGGATGAGATATTGGATATAAGCCAGCGATGTGTACTTGCAGCCCAGAGAGCCAATCGTATCCTGGCCTGCATCAAAAGAAGTGTGGCCAGCAGGTCGAGGGAGGTGATTCTCTGCCTCTAATCCACTCCTGTAAGACCCCACCTGGAGTACTGCATCCAGTTCAGGGGTCCCCAGCCCAAGAAGGACATGGACCTGTTAGAGTGGGTCCAGAGGAGGGCCATGAATATGATAAGAGTTGAAACACATCTCCTATGAGGAAAGAGTTGGAGTTGTTCAGCCTGGAGAAAGCTCTGGGAAGTCCTTATTGTGACTTTTCAGTACTTAAAGGGGGCTGATAAGAAAGGGGGAGAGAAACTTTTTACCAGGGCCTGTAGTGACAGGACAAGGGGCAGTGGTTTTAAACTGAAAGAGGGTAGATTTAGATTAGATATAAGGAAGAAATTTTTTATGATGAGGGAGCCCAGAGAAGTAGTGGATGCCCCATCGCTGGAAGTGTTCAATGTCAGGTTTGATATGGTTTTAAGCAACCTGATCTAGTTGAAGATGTCCCTGCCCATGGTTGGACTAAATGAACTTTAAAGGTCCCTTCCAACCCAAACTATTGTATGATTCTGTGATTCTAACTGACTAGCATTCTGGATGCACGATCACAAAATCCACTAGTGGGGGCCAAGAACTAGATGGGGATGGGTGAGGTGGGACCTGGAATTGTTAAACTTAAGATAAAATCATGCCTCAAATTGCATAAGCTGATTTACATCAAATTGTAATAATCCTATGCTCCTGCCTGCATCTGAATATTCATTCTTGTCTATCCCTTGCTGAGTGCTACTTGCTGTGAGCTGATTCACAGAGCTGCACTGCCTGACAACAACACAACAAAACAAAAAAGCACTGATTGGTTTAAGGGGTGAACACCCTGAATAGGTACTGTAGCAAAGAAATGAGTTAGAACTGCACAGTAGGGCCAAGGCAGGATCATGACAGCCGAGACATAAACTTACTTTAATGGCTGTAGATTTTCAACTTACCAAGCTTGTTGCCAATATGCGGTTGTCTAGATCATCTGCTTAAGTCTCTCTACTTCTCAGAAGAGTTGCTGCTGATTGTTTCTTGGAAATAGTAATTAAAATAGTTCTTACTACTCCTTTAGTATTTTCCATGTGATCTACTATAGATAATGGAATGTCTTTACAGCCAACCAGGAAAAACTGCTTCTCTCTCACAAGGCCACAAAACCAGACAACTTAAAAACACAAAACCAAAGGAGAATACTAAACAAGATTAGTGCTATTATATTTCCTTTTTTCTGTGAAAATATGTCGCAAGAGACTCATGTATGACTACTGATACTTTGTGTGAGATCTGTGAATAAACTGTACAAGGATTTTGGAGAAGAAGAATATGTGACCTGGTGTCAACTGCAATCTAAGTATCTCTGCAGAATATATCCGTTAATTTATTCATCAATATAGGCTTCCATTTGATGTTGGCCTACCAGTATTGGATAGGTTTAAAGAGTGTACTGTGATAACAATTAAGGTCCTGTTGTGAAATTTTTTACTAATACGAACTAGATACATTTTTTTTCTGTGTTTGTCTTTCCAACGCATAAGAATGTAATGGAAAAATGATTGTATTTGTATCCCTTTATTATTCTTAACAGAAAACTCATTTATTTTTCCAACCCGTCCAGACTGTCTCATTTTCTTGATTCCAGAATTGTCAAAGGTGTTATTAAGAAATATGTATTTCTTGATCGAGTTTTGCTACACATAGTATCTATTATTTCTCCTTTCCTCACTCATCTTACCCCCCTTCCTTCTTTATCTAATGTGTCTCTGTGTATTTTTAGTATAACAGCACATCTTTGAACCATAGGCACCTATGGAATAAAAGACAGTTCTTAGTGTAGAGAAGAAATAAAAAACTTGGTCAAATCATCTGTTGCTTTAGCAGATTCACTCATGCTGTTTTTTGGTGATCAGGGGGTTTCTATGCAAGTATGTCTTTGGCTTCAGTTAGAGGTAATATTTCTCATTTTTCTTTTGCAGAACTTTTCTGGTAGTTAATGTTTGATATTGCACAATAGTTTAATCTATTTTGTGTTCTCAAATTACTTTGCAACTTCTTTCTCAGTTTGTTCTCTTTAGTGACAGGCTCCTAAGTGGCTACACATATGTCTCATCACAATTTGATTGAAATTTTTAAAAAATTGATTTAAAAAGAAATACTAGGAGATTCTTTTAATATGAATTTGTCTCTAAGATGTCAGTTAATCTTGTATTCTGTAGCTGTACATACCGTTTTATAGTAGTCAGTTTTGGATGATAATATGCTGTAATGGTTTTCCTTTTCAGTGCTTCATGACTATGTGCTGCAATTTTTTTCTTTATCTTTTGTCCTAGAAAGTTTATCCCTCACTGCAATTTTTCTTACTTATTTCAGGAAAACAAATGAGAACTTCTAAAATCATAAGAACATAGTAGATTCTTCTGGTATAGGAAGGGGCCTCTACAGGTCATCTAGTCCAACCTCCTGCTCAAAGTAGGGTCAGCTCTGAGGTCAGATCGGGTTGCTCAGGGCTTTGTCTAGTTGGGTCTTGAAACCAAGGATCCTCCAAGGATGGAGACTGGGTGTTAATCTGTTCTAGTGCTTGATTGTCCTCATGTTGAAAAAGTTTCTCCCTGTAGCCAGATGGAACACTACTTTGTTTATGTTGTTTGTCTCTTATCCTCCCACTATGCACCACTATTAAAAGCTGACCTCTGTCTTCTTGATAATGTAGGTTTTAGCAGGCTGCTGTTAGGTGCCTCTGAAGCCCTCTTCTCTTCAGGCTGAACAACTCGAGTTCCCTCAGCCTCTCACAGGGCATGTGCTCTGTACCTCTGAGCATCTTGGTGACCTTTTGCCCTTGCTCCAGTTTATTCATGTTTTTCTTGTATTGGGGTCCCTAAAACTGGATGTGGTATTCTAGATGTGGTCTTCAAATACAAGAAATCGTTTTGAAACATTAGAAGAAAATTCTTTACTGTAAAGGTGTATGAACTCTGGAACTGCTTGGTCAGAGAGGTTGTAGAATCTTCATCTTTGGAGTTCAAAACCTGACTGCACATGGCCTTGAGCAGCTTGCTCCAGGTCGCCCTGCTTTGGGGTGGGCTTAGCTGGTCTCCAGAGGTCCCTGCCAGCTTCAGTGATTCCACAATGAGTGCTGAGTGGGGATAATTACTTCCCTTCATCTACTGGCCCAGGAGGCTGCTGGCCACCTTTGCTGCCAGGGCATACCACTGGCTCAGTCTGAGCTGAGAGCTGAGTCTGTTGAGACTTCCAGGTCCTTTTCCACAGAACTCCTCCCCAGTCAGTTTGTCTCCAGCCTGTATTCTTGCAAGATGCTCTAATGCTGATTTATAAAAACCTGTTTCTGAGGGGGTGTGTGGCCATGTGCAATATGTCTAAATAAGACCACCATCCTTGATTATTTGCAACACATGAGTTGATAATTTCACATTTGTAATCTACGTAACAGTATTTTGGGGCGTTCTTATTGTGAATAAGAATCATGTATTCCTGGAGTTTTTTATAGCTGGTTAATATCCAAAACTATTTTGTCTTGCATTTCAAGTTGAACAATCAAAAGATTAAACTTTTCAGGTGTCAATCTACCATGCTCATGATAAAGCTGGTTGTCTTTAGAACGCTTTTAAACTGTAGATAATGTATGAGTAGTTTTGCATTTTCACCTGTAGGAATAATGGCTGTGCATATCAGAAAACTAGAACTTACCCCACAAGTATTTTTTCTACTTAATTAAGTTGACATTCCCATATATCCATTGTAATTAGCTTTCTTATTACTAAATCATCCTTTATAACACTTTTCTCAACAGAGTCCTGTTAACATTCAAGTAAAAAGTTCATGCTGATCTGTGCCACCTGAAAATGTAATGTTCATGTATAAAATAGAGTATAACTCTTCATTTTAACTTCAAGTATAATGGTAATAAAATAACAAAAGGGGAAATATATGCATTGCATAATGGTCTAACCAGATGTATTAAAAATAGCAATAAAATATTAGTATCATTATTTATCAGGGCGTAAGAATTTTTAGAATAAAAAGGAGATAATTAATTTCCAGGGACTGGAGTATACTGAGTTATATATTAGTTATTTCTATGGCTTATTAAATAGCGAGATTTATGATCTGCAAAAGGAATCCTGCAAAGTTCTTTTTTGCTCCTGAGTTATGGGAAGTTGTTGCGAAGGTGTGCCTGAAGTTTGACTTATGGATGGATGGAATCCTGCTTGGAAAGCTTTTCAGAGGTCTGCAGGAATAGATAAATAGCATGAATATGGAGCTCAAGTGTTGAGAAATATATGCAGACATAACTGATGCTAGCTTTTCTGAAAATTCTTCACAGGACCTTCCAAAGGTTTATTTTTACGGAAAAAATAGGTCGAAGATAGTTTCCTTTGTACCTTTTCATTTTGCAAGACAAGTTTCTTGATTATGTCTGCAGTTCATTTGGGTAGCTAGTTTAGGATTATGATAATTTGCAGATCTGTTGTCTAAGAATATGGATTCGTTAGCCAAGATAAATATAAGGAATATGTACTGTAAGTGTCTGCATCTGTCTCTTATCTGTCTCTTGTCATGTGAACCGTGTGTCTGTTGCATATATGCTTTCATGCACGGGTCGAGTTTCTGTATTACAGGTACCGGCATGGTCTAGCTGTGCAAATGCAGTGATAGCTTATCTAGGATTTCTGGGTATGCATCAGCCCAACGCTTCTGATAAGCTTAGCTAAATGGAGAAAGCAGTCTTTCCTCCTGCCTTCCTCAGCTGAACATAGCACCACAAATGTGGTGCGTTCAGGGAAAATGTCATATATGATATAACTGTGTCCCAGGCAATCTCCAGAGTCTCCACTAGCATTGTATAGCTGATACTGAAAGACAGTACTGCAGTCATGCTCCAATTTCTGTACAAACAGATTCTGATGCCAGTCAGAAATGTATGTTTTAGAAATGTGGAAATCCTGTCAGGAATTGTCAGAAATGCTAGCAGTAGTTACTTCTGTATATAGTTCTCTTAACGTTTGAGCTGCATATTCATGCTCTGTGTCTGTTCCTGCAGCTACTATCACTGTAACTCCATCTGTGAGATAGAACTTCTATGGCAATAACTGTGTAGTAATTTCCAGAAATCCAGGTTGTTCATTTTATGGTAGTGTCTTGTCCAAGTTGGATCCTGAGAATGACAAAACATGTTTGGTTTTTTTCTTGAAGCTACGACTATTCTAAGGAGAAACAGTGGATTGCTTGATCAGAATTGTGTTTTCAAGCACTTATAAAAGTAACAGCTTTTTATTTTGGAATTAAAGTCCAAGTTGTGTTGTAAAACTTTATAAATCATAATGTATATAATTGTAGGGATGACTGCTGATGATTGCAAACAGACTGCTCTGTCTTGCCGAAAGTGAGTTTATTGTTGAATGGAAACCCCTGTACTGATGAATAAACAGTAGCTTGGGATTACTCTTATTCTTTTCATTATCAGCAGCTTCCATAAAGCTATTTCTAAATTATGAACAATTTTAAATTCGAATATCCAGTTTCTCAAATTTAGATATTAATTGAAAAGTCATAAACAGGAGAAATTTCATGAGAAATAGGTTCTGCAATTAGGGCAGGCATTTGTGCCTGTTCAGGATTCTAGAATGGCTTTTCTTCTAATGAGAAATGGACAACTTCAACATTTTTAGTAATCACTTATCAAATGATACACCTAAATGATAATTTTCTGTTACTCTATCTGCTTGTCATATGTGAGACTCAAATCTTCTCAAACATAACCATGGCCACCACAGGTGCTTCTATCCAGAATCCTTTCTGTATTCATGCTCAGATGTCTGATTCTATTTTTCTTACATAATCTGTTGGAGCAAATACTCTTTTATGGTGTTTTAAACTTGTGAGCTTGTTCTTGTGCATGCACACTCTCTCCCTCTCCTGAACTCTATTTAAGATTGAATTTCCATTATAATCTCCAGCTTCAAGAAACATTGTGGGTGAACTGTGCCTACCATTGAGCGTGTTAATATACATGTTAGCTATTATCATCTAAGTGTCATGCTTCCCTCCCACCTGCCCCCACCTTTTTGCATAACTTTTGAGAGAAGGTGAACCAAGAGTTTTAATAGGAGTTTGCTTAGAGAATACACAAATATGTGAATGAATTACTTAAATGAGTTTAAAAAATAAAGTTGAGAAGATCCATTTCTGACATAATGAGAAAAATATACAACTTCAGAAAGCTTTTTTTTTTCAGTTGTCTTTTGTTCATGTGATAATATACTTGAACATACCAAAAGTGATGTATAGGAATCTTTAAATACACATCAGTAGAGAAAATGGACATCTAGGTATGCCGTATAGAGATTGCTTAATGTACCCTTTATATTTAAAAGCTCTGATCTGATTGATAAAACCTTATTAAAAACAAACAAACAACACATGAAGACTTTGTGTCAAAAGTCTTTCTATTTGCTTCTTTAAATGGTTCTGATATTTTCATCAGTACATTGTTGGTGAACAGTTTGTGTGACCTGAAAATATGAGAAGCACTGGGCCTGTACCTGTGCTTGGCTGCAGTCATTATTGTCAAATTATTGACAGTGTTTTTTCCTTTCAATTTGTCTGGCTCTATTTATCCTTCCGTGATAACATAAAATTTTCCTTTCCTCTTCAGCTTTCTTCTTCTCTTGAAATTATCCTGTCATCACCTATTTAAAGAAGAAGATGGGGAACTTTGTTTAGCTAAAGCCTGCAAAGTATGAATTTTCAAAATAGAAAGTATTTCTGATACTGACAACTGTAGTAAAGGTCATATGTGCAATATATTAAGTAGTGCAGTAAGGTTCTGTATCATTCAGAGGGCATTGTTTCCTCAAGGTTCTTAGCTTAGAGTTGAAAATTTGTTTCATTTTCTGACCCTGGGAAACAATTTTAATACTCTGAAATTCCTTCTATATACTTTTGAATAATATAAATCAGTGCAGAAGGGCAAAGGATCTAAAATGTTAAAATTTCTCATATGTAGATAAGAAAAGTTGCGTTTTGAAATTTGAAAAGATTTTCTACGGAATGACTAGAAAAAGTAATATAGTGTGTTTTCATTTGTGAGTGTGTGTAAATATGAGAAGTGTATGTATATCTGTTTATATATACACACAGAAGTATATATATGTATGTATTCCTTATTCTTACAAATTTTTTATATATAATTAATAATATACATATGTTATTATATTTATATATAATACTCAGTATGTATTTGATGCGTTCTGTGTATGCTTACAGCTGCCTTTGTGCTTATACACCAGATGGCATTCACAAACACTGTTTACATTCCTTTTTCCATGTGTAATTGAAATAATTGGAGAAGTCGGAAAGGCGGATTTTCAGATTTATTATGGATTCATTGTTATGAAGTACCCATAATATTTTGGAAGAGATTTAAAATTAAAATAACATGGAGATATGTTGAACTTACTGAACAGTTGCTTTGGAAGTACATTGAACATGCACTTAAAAAGCATCTGTGTTCTTTTTAGCACTCTATCATAAGTTAGCAATATTTTGAACAGAAAGCTGTCAGTACTGTGGCTGCGTATGGTGTTTAGAAATGGAGTATATTTATTATAATATGCATCGGAGTGACTAATAAGAATCGCATTGATATACGTGGTTGAAAGTACTAGAATCTACTTTGGTATTTTGTTCCTGAAAAACAAATTAAAAATGCTAGCAATGTATGGTGTACATACGCCAACATTTGGAGGATAATAACAATGCAAGTAGGACCATTCTTAATTCACTCAATATCACTTTCTCAGTGTATCCACAGAAAAGGTTACTTTAGGACCAACTTTTCAAGGTAAACACTTTTCCAAGTTACATCTTGCTGTCAGCATTCAGAATAGAGCTAGCAAAATGGGTGGGACTTGATACCCAGTGGTTAAACATGCTTTTAGAAACTGTGATCTCCCTCTCCTTCTCCCTCTCCCTCCCCCCCATTCCCCCCCAGTATGGGAGGATAATCCCAGTTCAATTTGTTCAGTGCATTTTTTCTTTATTTTCACTTTCTAATCAAATTTTTTTCACTTAGAATTTCTCTAACCTTTAAAAATATGTAAGGAACTACCTAATACATGTTTTCATGTTTAGTGAGGGCTATAATTGAAACATTTTATTTTAAAATATAATGATTATTTTTTGAGAAGTAGTCCTGCCAGACCTAGTTGTAGCTGCAGGGCAGTGAGGTGGTTATGCTAGCCTCTACAGAATAAGTACAGACTACTAACACAAAGATTTGAGACTGAAGCAAGTTTTGAGGCCTTGTGACATTATAAAATCTTAACCTTCTGTATTGTAAGGTGAAACTAATTATGTGTTGGAGTCTGAACTAGATACTGTAACCATTCAGCTGTGAAGTAGGTTAGCATAGTTCACTGAAAGTATGTTGGAAGCCATCTGAGCAGAACGTCAAGGAATTTAGATATTGCACACCAATGCATGATTTTTTTATGTTTATCATAGATTCTGTTGTGTACTCATGCATACTTTGTCATATGTGAATACTTACTAAGTGTCAACTCAGTAGTTAGAAATATAAGGCATTTTATATTAACTGTTTGCTGAAGAACTGTTGAGGCAAGACAATCCTGGTGTGAGTTACTTATGACTTTTTCAGAGTTTCTTTTGCTTAATATTGATGGTCAAAGTTACACAAGGAATAAATGAGGAAATGCAGCAAAAATTTGCGGGATGAGTAATGAAACGTTCCTGTGAGGATGCACAACTGTGAGGGGGAATAGGTAGGAGAGTTGAATACTGGAACACTTTTTTCTGCAAAAGTTGGCAGAGAACTTGTATTGGGTTTACATGGCAAGGTTTTGGTAGCAGGGGAGCTGCAGGGGTGTCTTCTGTGAGAAGTGGCCCCATATTGGACAGAGCCAGTTCCAGCCAGCTCCAAGGTGCATTTGTTGCTAGCCAAAGCTGAGTCTATCAGCGATGCTGGTGGTACCTCTGTGATAACATATTTAAGAAAGGGTAAAAAACACTGCGCAGCTGTGAGAGAGAACAACTTAGAGAAACAACCCTGTAGACACTAAAGTCAGTGAAGAAGGAGGGGGAGGAGGTGCTCCAGGAGCAGAGATTCTCCTGCAGCTTATGGTGAGGCGGGTTGTCCCTCTGCAGCCCCTGCAGATATCCACCTGCAGCCCATGGAGGGATCCCACGCCAGAGCAGGTGGAGATGCCTTGATGAAAGCTGCAGCCTGAGGAGAGTCCATGCTGGAGCAGGCTCCTGGCAAGAGCTGTGGCCCATGGAGAGGAGCCTGCATAAGAGCAGGCTTTCTGGCAGGACATATGGTCCATGGGGAACGGCAGACATGAAGTGTTATGAACTGACTGAACATTCTCCATCCCCCTGTGCCGCTTGCGGGGAGGAGGTAGAAGAGTTGGGAGTAAAGTTGACTCAAATTTTGAAGGTGGTATCACCAATTGTTTGATAGAGGAATTAAAATCTTAACCACTGTACTTCTATATTGCCCTGAGAAATAATTCATTATTTTCGTGAGTCTGAAATGTTTTTAGCTGTGTTACTAGCTTTTTCCTCCACCTATAAGCACAAAAGGAGCAAGAATAGTGGATGACAGAATACATTTTATGTTTACAAAGTCCTTCTCACAGTTTTGCAAACTCCAGAAAGTCAATTACAAGTGTCATAGGAGGGAATATGTACACCATAGTTAGATTAGAAGAGAGGACTGGGCGAGCCAACAAAGATCTTTCCAGTTAGATGAGCACACATAGAAGAGTGACTCTCAGCTGTGTTCATTTGCAGCTGAAATAATGAACAGAAAAATAAATGAATAGGCAAAAGATCAAATATAGTGAAGAGCAAACTTACCTGTTTTCAAATCCAAGATGGCAGTTTTAGATTGCATTTCCAGGTGTATACAGAGTAAATGATGCTTTGAGAAAGGAAACAGTTTCAGATTCACAGATCACAGTTGGGAGTTGCACAGGTAGTTGGGGAGAGATTAATGATCAAGGTAGTAGTGTTTTAGCTCTGTGTTGGCTTTCAGTGTTAAATATGTGAAGATACTTTTACAGAGGATCTGGTTATAGATTAAACAATCGAGTACCATATTGCTGTACTTTGAGGACAATACTACTTCGAGAAATACCAGTTAACTTTCTTTAAACAAATAAATAGAACAATATATAAAAATTTGAAAAAAAAATGTTGAATACAGTTTTCATTTAGTTGTTGCTAAGCAGTGCTTAACTAGTCAAGGACTTTTCAGCTTCCCATGCTCTGCCAGGTGCACAAAAAGCTGGGAGGGAGCATAGTCAGGACATCTGACCCAATTGACCAACAGGGTATTCCATACCATATGGCGTGATACTCAGTATATAAGCTGGGGATTGGTCGGAGAGGGGCGATTGGTGCCTGGGGACGGGCTGGACATCAGTTGGCGGGGGATGAGCAATTACATTGTGCATCACTCATTTTGTATTTTCTATTCATTATTATTATTATTATTATTATTATTATTATTATTATTATTATTATTATTATTTTCCCTTCCTTTTTGGTTCTATTAAACTGTCTTTATCGCAATCTATGACTTGTACTTTTTTTTTTTCCGTTCTCTCCCCCATCCCACCAGAGCAGGAGTAGTGAGTGAGCAGCTGTGTGATGTTTGGCTGCCTGCCATATTAAACCAAAACAGGATGCTCCTGTTCTGTTTGAGAGGCAACACCAACAGGATGATATGGTTATCTATTTTAGTTGGTGATTCCTGTGGAAAATTCCAAAATTCAGAGAATTAGCCTTGCTTCCTCATCAACTTTGTTTTGGTTTATACATTGATTTCTAATATCAAATGCTGTGAAAGTGCTACTGCTAGGCCAGTAGAGAACTTCGCTATAATTTTTTAAATAGCTACTACTGTGGTCAGTTACAAGTGATCAGAGCACATGATAGACTTTTTGATACTGTAAATCACTGTTGTTGGCTGAAGTACTGTAACCAACAGAATTATTAGTGTAAAATATTCCCTTGTGAACTTTAAGGTTTCATACTTTATGGCGGTTTTATAGAATTTCAAGATTAAATTGCAATTCAATTTCATTGAACAAATCAAAATAAAAAAGCCCATGTAAATATTGTCAAGAAATTCAATAGGGCCTTTTTTTTTTTTTTAAATAAAAAGAAAAATGTCTCAAGATACATAAAAATGAACTGATATGGATCCCTTTACTCTAAGGCCAAGTTAAAATTTGAAATCAAGAAAAAATAATATTCCAACATCAGTGAAAATTTTTTTAGGATGATTTTTGGGATAGTTGCTCAGCTCTTCAATTGATTTTCATAAAGGAATTATTCAAACAATAGGAGTTGAGATGAAAAATCCTTTATCCTGGTTTTCTGTGTACATAGTGGTTACATGAAAACAATTTTACATAGCAACTTTCTTTTAAAATATATATTGGTAATTTTCTTCTCTTGAATGTCTCTATATAGAAAACCATAACAAAATGAGTTGTGGGGAGGGATTGTTGACCAAATACTCAGAAACATTGCTATGTATTTAAATAATGTCTTTAAACAGATTGATCACTTTGGGGTTGAAGTGGAGATATCGTTCTCTTTCTCATTATTTCAATCTATAGTCTATATTCTAGAGCTGCAATCTAAAACTAAAAAATCCAGTTAGAGTTAATATATTCAAACAAATACATGCAAATACTCTGCCATTTTAGCTGTATAGCTTGTGTGTTAGATTTTGATTCATAATATTAACTGTGACCTTGGGTTCAGAACAGTCATGACTCCATTGAAATAGACTTTTGATTTCTTATGCTGCTGGAAGGTATTATTCTGAACTTCTAAAGGTCGAATTCTTATCCTGTCACTGATTAGGGTCTAAATTTCATATTTCCTACATTATTTGTGATTGAATTGTAAATTTATGAGAAGAAAATCACCTTAAAAAAATCACTAGTGTGGCACACTTCGGCGTTTAAGATGTCAGCCTTTTAAAGCTACTTGGACTTCTGCAATAAAGATGTAACTTCAGGGGCATTAGATTAGTGAGTAGAGAGCAATTTATGCGGTAATAGCTATAGGGTGTACTGTTAGAGACAGGGACTCAAAGTAGGACTATACGATGTGATGATTTACTACTTGACTGTAGAAGCAGACCTAGGAAATGTAAAAACAAACCACGAACACCTTAAGAAAACATAAAAATACATGGATTGAGATAAGTAATTGAAAGAAAAGAAACTACTTTTTTTTTTTTTTTTTTTTCCTCCCACAAACTTATACTTAAATGTGGTCTCTTCTTCAGGATAACTACACGTTTGCACAGCCAGGAATTCAAAAGAAAGTGAAGATGTTGGAAGAACTTGTTAGTCGGATCGATGGTAGGTCTTAAAAGCTAGCCTAATTTCTAACTGGTGTTTCATTGAAAGTGTTTAGTTAAAACAGTTGCAAGAATTCAAGCCAACATCACTGCAGTTACCTACAATGGTGGGGTAACACTGCCTTCCTCAGATGAGGTGTCATACTCAATCAATTTGTGGCACACTGGCCTTTGCAAGATCACTGTTGTGTATCATTTAAAAGAAAGCCAGTAGAGCATGAGCCACTTTCATTACTTTTTATTAAGGCAATATAATCAAAATTCAGTGGCAATTTCTTTGCAGCAGAGTAATGACCACATAGAAAATGCAGCCAGTATTCATTTCACATTAAGCTCAATGATTGTTGTAATTCGGTCAAGTCACAGTAGTTGTTTATGGTTGTCCTTCGGCACTATGTTTTGTGCCTTTGTGCATCATTTTGCTATCTGGAATGCCTGAATAATTTCTCTGTGGAATCCAATTAATTATGAACTCTGGAAATAACATCTTTAATATTATAGATAAATTACAGCGTGTGCAAGGGTAATTTTAGATTATGCTTTCATGTTTTAGCAGGGCACTTCAAAATATTTTCTACCTTCATCCTTAAAATAATTCCCTTCATGAAATGTTGACAGTCATATTGCTAGAACAGAGTTTAATTAAATGAAATGCAAGAGATAATGCTTGCCCATTCTAAACATACTCTCTTGATAGTTTGTTAAATTAATGAACAGAGTATTAACAAAATGTTGCCACGCACAACCAGACATTTATTTGTGACACTAGCCTGCCGATGATGAGATAGAAAAAATATTTCTTGTGTAGCTTAATATTTGATAATCTTCTTGGAGAGATTAATTCTATCTTTTCATTACGCATACTGTGAGGGTTTTTTTGTGCCAGTGCTTACCATAGCAGATTTTGCGTTGGCCTGCACGTATTTACATTCTGAGTATTTGATAAAGCTCTTTGTGCCCTTTTACGATGTTAAAGTATTTTTAATGATCAAAAACTAAGAGCAGGAGAACAATGTTTATGTAATATTATGCTATAAATGTAAATGTATGTAAAACTTTTTGTTATAGATGCATTTTTTTGTTTAAAGTGTAAATGAATATGAAAAATATAAGGGGATACTTCTGTATACAGTGTAGCAAAATATTTATATTAAAAATATTTTTAAAGCAGTGTATTTTATTACTCCAAAATCTAACTGCTTGCAGTGTGACTTTTTATATGTCATTATATCAATATTGGTGTTCACATTTCAATTATTTATAGAAGCAAATGATTGTATATTGAATGAAGTGCATAATTATAATGCCTATAACTAGACTTCCTGAACTTGGTCAATGAATATTTATATAAACAAATTCTTTAACCAAGTTTTTAAAATGCAAAATACCATTCCGATAATCCAACTTATTGTTTTGTTTAATAAAAATTTTAATTATAATACAATATATTACTGTTTAGTTTCTAAGACAGAAAGAAATGCTGAAGGCTTATTTGTACCTTCAGTGCTTTAAGGATATAGTTAAATAATTTTTCTCAATGGTAGGTTTGGGAAAGCTTTACACTTAAAGTTGTAGCAAATATATGTGTTTTCTTAAACTGTCCTTTACCAGTCTTTGTAATTGAAAGTGAAGTGTGGGTTCCTGATTTTTATCTGATTTAAAATAATTTTGTGAGGTCTTTAGAGGAATGTATTTAATAGGACATTGTTGAAGTAGTTCAGTATCAAAAAATGTAATTGTTTATGTATCTTTCTAAATGTGGATCCAATTTTTTCTTCAACCTCCGCTCTTGCCTCTCTTGATCTAAGGGGACAGGACCAACTTAGATCAAGCTGTGTAGAGTTTTGCCCTGTTGAGTTTTGAGTAACTCCAGGGATCGAGATTCTGCAACCTCCTTGGGTAAGACTGTTCAAGGATTTGACTACAGTCATTGTGATTTTTTTTTTTTTTTAAATATAAATAATTAGAATTTTTGTTTATGGAACTGATGTCCACTGCCTTTTATTTTATCTCTGTGTACCTCTGAGAAGAATCTGGCTCCATCTTCTCTACACCCTCCCATTAGGTAGTTGCAGCTGTTCATAGACTTCTTTTTAAGGCTGAACAAACCCAGTTCTGTCAGCCTCCTTTCATGTGTAAAATGCTCCAGCTTCCTAACTACCTTGGTTGCCCTCCACTGGACTTGCACTTGCATACCAGTGTCCCAGAATCGGACATAATGCTGCAGACATGGTCTCACAAGTGATGAATACAGAGGAAGAATTATTTCTCCTGACCTGTTGGTTTCTCTCTTGCTTAGAAAGCCCTGTATACAGTTGGCCTTCCCTTCTGCAAAGACACACTGCTGTCTTGGGTACAGCCTGTTGTCCACCAGGACCCTGAAGTCCTTCTTGGCAGAGCTGCTTTCCAGCCAGTTGGTGCCCAGTCAGTACCATTGCATGAGACTATTCCACCCCAATACAGGACGTTTGGCTCTGCTGAACTTCAGGAGGTTCCTGTCAGCCATTCCTTCAGCCTGCCAAGGTCTCTCCCTGACTTTCAACATGTCAACGACTCCTACCAATCTGGTACCATCCACAAACACGAAGAGTCCACTGTATGCCATCATTAGTTGTTAATAAAGGTGTTGCACAGTATTGTCCCCAGTACTGACCCCTGAGGGATGCCATTACTAATTAGCTGTTCACTGGACTTTGTACTGCTGATCACAACCCTTATAATACAGTGGTCCAGTTAAAGTTTTGCATAGTAAAAGATACGCATCTTTCAATATTCTTAGGGCTGTTTCTTTTTGTCTAGAAGACTGTGCACTCAGTTACTTTCTTTTGCCAGAAAAATACACCAAAGTACATGTAAGTTAGAAATAAAGCTTTAGTTGTTAGATAGACAATGGTGGATGTGTAGTGCTGTCCTTTCATAAACTTTTAGATGCCTCAGGTAAGGGATCCTGACCTAGTTGGCTTTTTGATGGAATCACAACATAGTTTGATTAAACTATATGTTACTGTGCTTTACTTTTGTCCATTCTTTCTGCTTTTGTCTTTTTGTACTGGGCCTGTTATACTGTAGCTAAAGGGACCTGTATGGCTTATGAGTTCAGTAACTTTGTTTTTAAAAAAGAAATCTCACGATCTATATTGACTGTAAATATCCTAAGTGCTAATTAAGGTTATTGTGGAAGAAAATAATATTCCTGTTGCTACTGTGTCACATTATTTTCTTGATGCTGGGTAACAGCATGGTGAAGAGAATCTTAACGTAATAAGTAGCTGCATGAGTGGATGAAGCTTATACAGCTTGTTTGCTAGTCATAATGGGTTACCAGTGTATGAAAAGTGATGCTCATCCTTCGGAGAATGTTAATGCATTATGTTAGTGATTCAAGCAACCTTCATTAACCCAGCCTTGTGGATCACAGTTCCTCTCAAAGTAACTATCCTTGTGTGTACACTGCAGAACACTGCAGAAGACTTCAAACAGCCAAGCTACTCTGTTAATTTTATCATAATCTCAGTGTGCTTAAACTCCAGAAAATAATTTTGATGAATCATGTGTTTAATGGAATTTTTGAGTTTGTTAATAGAGTTTGTTAGTAGAACAACGTTAATAGAACATTTGTTAATAGAACAGATGGAATTTGAAGATAAAACATTATTCAATCTTGTTTATCTCCTTGTCATCATAATTCAGATTGTTCTAAGAATTATACAAAAATATTGAGAGGGAGGATCAATAGATAGTTCAATAATATAAGGAATCTGTTAAAACTAATTATCTTTTCTGTTTCCTGTAATGTCAGTAGAGCTTTTCTGCTCTAAATCATGAACCATTTCTCATGGTTTGTAAAAGGTCACACTCATGTGGCATGCAGTCTTCCACTTTTGCTTCACTGAGGCTTGAAAGCAAAGAAACATGGTGTAGGAATGCCAAAATTAATTCAGGATTTGTGTTTCCAGAATGTACAGATGTTTAGCATTTGGCTGGTTTCATGCTTGGGAAAGTCTCAGCTTCTTCAGTTTACTGTAATCTGGTAATTAGATTAGAGTTTGAGGTAGCCATTTGGAGAGGGCTGAGCATTTGTAGATAAAAGTAGTCTTGGGTTTTCGTAAACATTGATAAAAGATGTTAAAGTTGTGTGGCATTCTCTCTAAATTAGCAAGAAGGCAGTTCTATGAAAAAAAAAGCGTATGTTAAATTTATTTTTTATTTATGTCGGCTTC
The DNA here is from genome assembly GCA_013400755.1 of Pelecanoides urinatrix. Taxonomy (NCBI): domain Eukaryota; kingdom Metazoa; phylum Chordata; class Aves; order Procellariiformes; family Procellariidae; genus Pelecanoides; species Pelecanoides urinatrix. The sequence goes on from VZTQ01009346.1 coordinate 101,097, forward strand.
TCGTTAGCATTACAATAAACTATAAAGGCAGTATTGATGATTCAACTTAGTACAAATATTCTGCATCTTCTGTTGAGGGTAAGTTTGGGAAGATTTTTTCTACATCTTTTATAGAACAGCTCCTGGGGTTTGCATCTGTGTTCTGCACACCCCAATCTGTGCTTATGTTTTCTTGTAGTTAAATAAATTCTGTGTTATTAGTGTTCTATATTCTTTCACCGGTAATCACCAATCTTATTGTAGAATTGGCCCTTGAATCTTAGTAACAAGAAATGGAAAAATAAAAACGTAGAAAATTATTAAAAAAAAGAAAGAAGGAAAAAACCTTTTACTGTTACTGTACATATTTTTCCTCTTCTTTTGAAAATGGAAATAATGGAAAAATACCTAAGAACACACAAAGAATGCTGCATTTTGACTTTCCCATAAGAAAATTAATTTAGGATTCAGCTACATTTTTCAAAGGTTCAGCAATATTTCAGTATTTCTGCTGTGTCTACTGTGAGTGCATCCTCTGGCCGTCTCTGTTGTGCAGAGTTAACTACAGGTATTCTTACATATGATATTATAAATGGGACAATTTCTGGTGTATTTCCATTTTAATATTGGAAAAAAAATTACAAATTTTTCAAGAGTAAAGAAAGTATTTTTAGTGCAAAATTAAAGTTGTTATATTTGAATTATTTTAAAGAATGATTGTTCTAATAAATACTACATAGTTTGTTTGGGAAAATATTTTTACTTATGCCTAGGTGCAGTTAAAATGTTCTTCCACTTTTAAAACCATGTTATATTAAGAATTTACAAGTCCTATTTTTTTTATTGCTGCCATATTGTAAATGTGTTTGTTTCATTCACTTTAAATGAAATACAAATTAGATAATGCATTTTGTTTTAGTGTTCTGAACAAATTAATCTTGGCTCCACTAATCATACTTTATTTACTTACTTCTGTCTTGGTTGGTCAGTTGTCTGCAGTTCTGTAGATAATGCCACAAGTAAGGACTTGTAATAAAGTACTTGCATGTCATGGCATTAAATGTATACTTTTCATATATTTTTGCTATTTATGCACATAGAAATTTAAAATATGAATCTCTTGTATATATTTATATGTGTTCTGTGTATATATGTGCAGGTCAATTTCTTCATGAAACACAGTCAATTAAAAATGTTTCATTTTTATATATATTTGTTTATCCACAGTGAGAGAGGTTATTTAATTGCACCATTCTGTGTACTTCTCATGTTTTGAAATATTTGCTGTAGATGTGTCTAAAAGGTTCATTGATATAATTCTTAATATTTATGTATCACGTTATGGTTTCTTACTTAATTGGCGATGTTTATAAAACATTGTTCACTAGAATGGGATTAGTTCTGGTGGCATTATCTGTTCTAATGTCTGAGTTGATTTGAGCTACGTGTTCTTTCTGGGCTGCTGAAGTTTTAAATGTTCAGACTTCACTCCTCTGAACGTTGAGCTGGTGTTTGGCATTCAGCAGGTTCTCGTCCCAAGAGATAATGATGCCTATTCCTGTAGAACTGTCCATTGCTTCAAACACAGACGTTTCATGGTTCTGCTCAAAACTTAATTTGATATGATGAGTTAAGCCTAAAAAGTACTTAGCGAGACCTATTGAGTAGTTTTGATACTTCCATAGTTTCTAAAGGACATTCAGTTTCTGTGCTGATTGAACTTTTTAAACTGCAGAGAAAAATTATTTTGCTTTTTTGTTTAGGAAAATCTGAATCTCAAAAAGGCAAAATACCAACCAAGACTAATATATTGTCTTATTAAACAATGTACTAGTGTCCACTGTTCAATATACCATGGTAGACATAGATTAACTAATTTGTTTGGGTTTTAATTTGAATCTTGGGTGCTCATACAATGGACTGAAGAATAACTGTGGTAATAGGTGACATTTGATCAATCTTCATTACGTATTCAATCATGCTAATGATTTTTTTTAAAGTATGGTTAAAGAATACTTAATTGTATGTGCAAAATTATGTTCATGTTTAATTATATTGTAAAGCATTGTACTGACTTCTGTAATTTTGAACTAGGATTGTGTTGAAGTATCTGGAAGTATCTAATTGTAATAGTTGAAAAGACTGTTATTCTTTAACCATGCAGAAGCATTTTGAATTGGAAATGGAAACAGAATTTATTTAGATCTTACTGCTGCTGTTGAAAATTAGTGATTAAGATAAGGACCTTCTCTGTCGGTCCATCTTTATATGTCAGCTTGGTGCTGAAGTGATTAAAAAACTTGTAAGCATTTCATAATCGTTTTAATTAATTTGTGCCATAAAACTATCTTTCATTTTAACAAAACCATCTTATTTAGCTCACTAGTAGTTATTTTTTATCTGATTTTATGGTTGTAATTACCATATTATACTTTAATCCACTCTTAAGTGCTGCTCACTGGGCATTATAATTATTTGATATCGCTTTTAAATCATTTTTTTATGTTTTACTGTGGAGATTATATTTGTATGCTATCACAGAATTCAGAGATCTTAGCAAGAGTTGAGATTGACTGTAAAATCATTTGTAAATTCCTGACCTCTGTAAGCACTTTAACTTTTAAATACCTAAAACTTACTATTTTCATGGCAAATTAAAAAAAAAAGNAGTATTTTCTTCTTTTGCTTTGGGATCAGCATCTTGGGCTTTTTAGTATTGGAGTATCGGCCATACCTTTTGTGTACGAAGGTGGTATTTCTCAGTCATAGCTACTAACTGTACATTTAGTGAGCTAGATTCAAATAGACCATTATCTCTAAATTGTAGGCCATGAGGAGAATATAATTTGGTAATATTTCTGGTTTTCTGCCAGTCATTTTCATTTTCTACAGGATTTTTCAAATTTTTTTTTAAATGCTTTTATTATAATTCTTACAATGGATAATTTTAGCCAGACATAAAAAGGAAACTAATTCTGGAACAAGATATAATCAGCATGTAAATCTTTTACTCAGATCCCTACCATTACTTGAGGCAGCATTGTGTATCATAATGAGATCTTGTCTTCAAGTGCACNATTAATTTGTGCCATAAAACTATCTTTCATTTTAACAAAACCATCTTATTTAGCTCACTAGTAGTTATTTTTTATCTGATTTTATGGTTGTAATTACCATATTATACTTTAATCCACTCTTAAGTGCTGCTCACTGGGCATTATAATTATTTGATATCGCTTTTAAATCATTTTTTTATGTTTTACTGTGGAGATTATATTTGTATGCTATCACAGAATTCAGAGATCTTAGCAAGAGTTGAGATTGACTGTAAAATCATTTGTAAATTCCTGACCTCTGTAAGCACTTTAACTTTTAAATACCTAAAACTTACTATTTTCATGGCAAATTAAAAAAAAAAGGGAAGAAAAAAAAAGTTTAACATGATGGGGGATTTAAAAAGTGTTAGACATAAACCCTGTTATGACTGCACGCAGTTTTATTTAGAAGAACAGGCTACAGAAGTCCAGTGAATGCTACCTGGAAGTAGAAGTGTCTCATCAAACATATTTCTCACTACTGTTTGTTGCACTTCAAATATTAAGTTCGAGTTCCACCTGGACACACAGGATGTATTTTTAACTTTTATCTAGAATGGTAGATCTTCCTTGATTGCTACTAACTGTTTTTCCTAATAATTTCCTCCATTTTGCGTTGGATGCCACATAATTGTTACTTGCATTTGATTCCCTGAGGCAAACAGGACGCCCTCCTTCCTTCCCTCCCGCCTTCCTTCCCTCCCGCCTTCCTTCCCTCCCGCCTTCCTTCCCTCCCGCCTTCCTTCCCTCCCGCCTTCCTTCCCTCCCGCCTTCCTTCCCTCCCGCCTTCCTTCCCTCCCGCCTTCCTTCCCTCCCGCCTTCCTTCCCTCCCGCCTTCCTTCCCTCCCGCCTTCCTTCCCTCCCGCCTTCCTTCCCTCCCGCCTTCCTTCCCTCCCGCCTTCCTTCCCTCCCGCCTTCCTTCCCTCCCGCCTTCCTTCCCTCCCGCCTTCCTTCCCTCCCGCCTTCCTTCCCTCCCNAATTCTTACAATGGATAATTTTAGCCAGACATAAAAAGGAAACTAATTCTGGAACAAGATATAATCAGCATGTAAATCTTTTACTCAGATCCCTACCATTACTTGAGGCAGAATTGTGTATCATAATGAGATCTTGTCTTCAAGTGCACGTTGATGATCTTTTGAATGTCTTTTTCAGTCATCAGGAATTTCTTTTGCTATTAATGTATATGAAAGAAAATAAATATACATAACTAATAATAACTCATTGCTAAGCTGTAGTCTTGACAGAATTACTTCTGTTCAGACTTTCATTAATTCAGGTTGGAAAGTTGTAAGCCTTAATCTGTGTCTGGCAACATCTGGTGTTGAGATTTTACTCCAAACTCTTGCCTTTGTCTCCCATAAACATACTGGGTTTGAACAACGTAGAAATGATTCAGGGAGAGAGAGAGTGAAATACAAAATTTGGTTTCGGTAGGTAGACTGCTCAAAAAGAAAGCAATCATTTACTGATGACAAAGCTTCTTCTTTTGGACAGCAAGGTTCAGTATGTGGGAGCTATAATTTTAAGGTAATGGCAGTGTTTAAAGAATCTAGATGTAGTAGAAAAGATTTCAAAGTTTTGTTACTAGATTAACTGAATGGATAGTACACACCAGCTGGTGGTGGTTATGTTGCTTGTGGAGTCCCTAAATGAATGAATGAATGAAGTTGCATGAACTGCTCCATGTTAACAACTGTCTAGATTGGAGCAAAATGTGCTGCAAAATGGTGGAATACAAGCAGGGATGACCATATCTATACGGGTGCAATCAAAGGGATTCTTGTTCCTTAGGGACATCTGGAAGCTTGCAGGCAATACTTATGAAAACCAGTTTTATCAAATGTTTGTGGTAAGTCAGACGTGAACCTTAAGCAGTCACTGCTTTTCAGGAGATTCTGGCCTCATGCATGCAAGTTTGCAGGAACAACCCTTGTGGATAACACCGTTACTAGTAAGCAGTGTTCCTATAGATTATGTAGTTTGTTTGTGTTACAATACTGTCTTTTTTAATAGCTACTCACACTTTTAGAAAGTTCAGCTAAGTAGAAATAAATGCCTACTATAATACTGCATTAAATAGAATAAAATCTAATCGGTTGGTTGCTTTGCACAGTTAAGAGAACAGTACTAAAGTTTTGTAGATGGAAACTAGTATTTGGAAGCTGTCAGTCAAGTATCAAATCACAGCCTTATGAAGAAACTGGAAAAGAAATGTTAGTTTACACTATTTACTTAGATTGTACGTAACATCTCATACTTGTAATGGGTTGACCCATGAAAACTTTGCTGTAGTGAAGAATTTGCAATATTGCACAAAGAGGGAAACATCATTGTTGCCTACTCAATATCACACAAATTGTGGCAGTGCAGTGTACTGGTTTTAATCTAATGGTAAGACAAATTCCAGACTTGCAAGCACATCCCTTGTGAATGAATTTGAGATTAAACCATGTGATTTTAATTTTTTTTTTAATTCATCCTTTTAATAATCAGTGGCAAAATTTAACTGATAATCTGATATCTCTAGTAAAAGGTAAATGTTTGCATGGTAGTGTATGGGAGAAATCTGATCAACCATGAGGTAATGAAATACCAAACATTGCAATACTTTGACTTTTTGTCACAGGACATTTAAAAATTTTAAATATGGATTTGCTATCACCTATGTTATGAAGCTTCATTATCACCATTAACTGTCAAATTGAGTGAGTGAAGTCATAAATAATTTCTTACTACATTAGACCTAACATGGGATGAAAGGTGTCTGGATTTTAAACTAAACTGATTAAATTGGTTTCAAAACTGCTTCGTAAGGAAAAGAATAAATTCTATCAAATTCTTATCAAATTCTGCAGCTGAAAACTTGCTGGATTTTTATCTTTCTTACTGATGAAGAGAAGACAGGAGGAGAAATGTGGATCATGCTGGTCTATTAATCAGTTTTTAAAAGGTGTCTGGAAAGATGTTAATTTGTATTTAATGGCAAGAGGTAATTGAGGGAAAAAAACCATGAATAAAATAGTGACTGAATACATTGAGTATCTCTGAAGTAATTCTTAGTTATGCGTAGTAGTTCTGTCTCTGCTACATTCCTCCAGAAGTTTATTACCTGCCAAAGAAATTTTTGTTTGTTTTAAAAAACTTCTTGTCATTGTTAGATTCATATTTTCATACAGGGAGCCTTCCAAAAAACTCATTAGAGAATTAAAAGAAAGACAGGCTCCTATGTTAATACTGCAAGAGACTTTATGTATTTTAAAATGAAAGGGGTCTAAGTTTTGAAACAATGGTTCTTCTGGGTGTCATGCTTTCTTGTTGGGTGCCTGTGTTATTATCTCTAAGTTTATAGATTATGATTGTTTATTTATTTATTTACAATGCCAGTTGTTTTTAAAAATAACAAGGTGACTAATTAAAAAATGAAGAGAATTAGACGGCAGAGATTGTCATCTGTAGTAGATGTGGAAGTTGTTTTCCAAAATGTGTCATCACTTCACACTGTTTGCTTTCTTCATCTTGTCTTCCATTATGTTAGTCTCTGAATGATTAGTCTAATGCTTGCCTTTATTGGCATGGTCCAGAAAGAAGATAATCCTGCTAGAGCAGGATTTTATATATATATATATAATGTATGTATAATAATATGTATATATATATAAAAAAATCCTTTTTATAGCATGTTTTCCTATGTTAAGGAACAATGCACAAACATCACTCTGCGTTTGAATGGCAGTGCCAGTTAAGCCTCTGTGGCAAAGGTTGGCTCATTATTTTACTGTTCATTTTGGATTGGTACCAGAGGAGTTACTCTTGTAGCTTGTGTATGCTCTTCAAGAAGAATTGTGTGGCTTTTCATGAGAAATACACACTTTTCTTCCTTTTGTTGAACTAAAAGGCCTATTTATCAGAGATTTTTGGCTTAACTGCATTTCAGGTAATTTTTAACAATTAGTGCTTTTTATATTTACAATGAAATATGTATAAAGGATTGTTAAAATGAAGTTAAAAATGAAGTGCCCAGGGTATGAAATATGCATTAGAAATGAACTTTAAATAATTTTCAAAAGTGTCAAAGCTAGGTCTAAAGTCAAACATCAGGAAAGATTGCTAGGGTTGATAGGAATCTTTAAATAAAGGTCAACACCAAAAAGCTAATATTCTGAAGTAATAAATTATACAGATGGATGCGGTGGCACCACGCTGTGCCATTGTAATTTGGCAATTAATGCGTAATTTTACTATTACTTTGCAGTTCCTCTTTGCTTATATATAAACTTTCCTAGGCACTCATTCTGACAGTATCCCCCAGTCAGGACAGCAGTTAAGTCAGTGCTTTAGTACAGGTTATTTCTGTCCTTACCTGTGGCTTTAGTTTGTGACTCTGTAGTCACATTCAACTTTTAATTCTGAAATCAGTAAAACAGCATGAAAAGATGACATTAAACATTAACAATAAATATTTTATGTATATAGGTCCTTCTGCCATAAGAAGCATCTGTTTAAAGTGGCTGAATGCAATCGTTCAATCTAATATATCCAATAAGTGCATTTATTAAATTATAAATAGTTAGAAATGCTTTTTAGGTACAAAATACATATTTTTGGCAGTATACTACTTTGGAATGCATCTGTATAATGTATTTTACTCTTTAATCAGAAGACTTGCTTCACCAAAACTTTATAGAGATTTATTGAAAGTACTGGGAAACTTATTAAAAGTAATTCTTCTTGCTTTTCTATTTTGATAAAAGAACTATCTTTTTTTAAAACTGTAAAATAATTTTACTATCAGAAACTGCAATAGAAGTATTTTTATAAAATACTTAAAGTCTGAAAGCTGACAGTAATTATATATCTTTCTTCTTCATTGCACGCATGTACTTATTTTCATTGAAATGGAAAATTTAAATTTAGTTTATGACTGTCCAAATTACCTTTATCAGCAAAATAGCCTCTACTTACGATTACTTACAGAGTAGGAAGAAATAGCTTTTTTAGTCAATGCATCTTCTATTCCAGTCTTGCATCTATTGTATATAATGCACAGAGTTTAGTAGTCTATTTTTCAACTTGTTTAGGCTGGAAAGCAACTTTCAAGAAATTTATTATGCCTGTTAATAACTGTAGTTGAAATATCACAACTGGCACAATTTATTGTTCTTCATTACTTACTTTCAATGGCTGCAAGCAACCAGATGAAATTTGTTTCTGCTGTGTGAAGAACAAAAATGTTTGTGAGTTAGTAACTTCAGTTAGAAAATAAAACTGACTTTTTTTGCGTCCTGCTTGATGTTGTGGATTATCTAATTATAATAGTCTGCAATATAGGTAACTAAAAGTGACATTTAAAAAAAAATTTAACATAGTATCTCACTTCAGTATATTTAACTTGCAGCTAAATTTGCCTAGAGCAAAGGCAGACACACGGTAGTAATTCTGTACTTGTCCTGAATAACTAACCTAATAATGGTGTGCTGGGTGAAGAACTGGCTGAAGAGCAGGGCTCAAAGGGTTGTGGTGAATGGGGCTACATCTGGCTGGCAACCAGCCACCGGCAGTGTTTCTCAGGGTTTGGTTCTAGGGCTGGTTCTGTTCAGTTATCAATGATCTGGATGGATGAGTTGAATGCACCATTAGCAAGTTTGCTGATGATACCAAACTGGGAGGTGCTGTTGACTCTCTTAAGGGATGAGACGCCTTGCAGAGGGATCTGGATAGATTGAAGCATTGGGCAATCAGCATTTGAAAACTTAACAAGTCAAAATGCCAGATTCTGCACCTGGGAGGGAGTAACACCAGGCACAAGTTTAGACTGGGAGAGGAGTGGCTGGAGAGCAGCCCTGCAGAGAGGGATCTGGGGGTGCTGGCTGACAGCAGGCTCGATAGGAGTCAGCAGTGTGCCCGGGCAGCCCAGAGGGCAAACCGCATCCTGGGGTGCATCAAACACAGTATAACCAGCCGGTCCAAAGAGGTGATTATCCCACTGCATTCAGCATTGGTGCAACCTCACCTGGAGTACTGTGTGCAGTTCTGGGCGCCACAATTTAAGAAGCATGTGAAGGTCCTTGAGGGCCTCCAGAGAAGGGCAACAAAGCTGGTGAAAGGGCTGGAAGGAATGTTCTCTGAGGAGCGGCTAAGGACTTTGGGCTTGTCTAGTCTGGAGAGAAGGAGGCTGAGGGATGACCTCATTGCTCTCTACAGCTGCCTGAGGAGGGGAAGTGGAGATAGAGATGAGCTCCTCTCCCTGGTGTCCAGGGGTAGGATGCATGGGAATGGCTCAAAGCTGCGCCAGGGGAGATTTAGACTTGACATTAGGAAACATTTCTTTACCAAGAGGATGGTCAGACACTGGAACAGGCTTCCTAGAGAGGTGGTCAATGCCCCAAGCCTACGTTTAAGAGGCATTTGGACAATGCTGTTAACAACATGCTTTAACTTATGGTCAGCCCTGAAGTGGTCAGGCAGTTGGACTAGGTGATCGTTGTAGGTCCCTTCCAACTGAACTATTCTATTCTGTTCTAACTGTTTAGAAGTTAGAGGCATGCAAGGCCTCTGTGTGGAAAACAAAAATACAGAGGCTTCTGAAGCTGGTACTGACTTCAAAATGTGGACTTCTACATATAAACTGCCTTGTTTCATTTTTAAGCCTATTTTTCTAAGGCTTCAAAATGTGGACTTCTACATATAAACTGCCTTGTTTCATTTTTAAGCCTATTTTTCTAAGGTTGCAGAGCATAGGTGGTTACCACATCTGTCTTCTTCCAATAACTTTTCAAGCTGAGGACTTGCTTCATCAGCATTTTACAGAGGAAGTCTCCACTGTGCAGAATTCCATGAGTTTATAAAACTCATTTGTTGATTATTTAAAACAAACAAACAAAAACAAACAAAACCAAACAAAACCAAAAACAGTGACCCTGATAAGCAATGCTGCTGAGGAAGGGCTGCAGAGTAAGCCCAACAGGTAGCTGTTGTGTTTGGAGTGCCGGCTAGGTACTCGTTGCACAGGTTGCTCACTTTATGCAGAGCTCAGAACTAGCCTTGATCTTGACTGTTGTCTCTCTTCCAGCTGGGGCAGCTGATGAGTTTTGCAGAAGGCCTGGAAAAGAAGGGTGTGCAGGTGATGGGAGGAGGTTTGTAGAGGAAGGAAGAAGATTAGTCACAGGGTCTTGAGACTGGAGGGCGGAGGCTATTTTGGATAACAAATCCAAATCTCTCATGTAATTTTAGAAACATCGACAATATGTAGGCACAATATACAGTGGTAATACTGTAGTACTTTTTCTGTACACATAATGACAGAGAAGGAGAGGGATTATCCAGGACTTGATGACATCACTTAAAAGAGCACAAGACCATTACCTCTCCAGCCTCATTCTCCACCTTTTCACATCCCATAGCAGCAGTTCAGTGTATTGTATAGCAGAAGTATCTAATTAATTGGTTAGTGTTATACATAGAAATTAAATTAATAATGTAAAGATTCATACATCTTTATATATAGCTACGACTTTAAAAAGTTCCCAGGAGAGGTAACAAATAGTTTCAAGATGTGCATACATCTTGATATGACTTTAAGAACATAGATACAAGGTCTGCTGAAGAGTGCTTTAGCCACAGATAGATAGGGGCTGAAGAGTGCCATGGAGAAATACCAGTGCTTTATACATTTCCATGGGTATTTGTTTTCAGACACCACTGGAGAACGGGATGTTGTGATAGGTGAACCTTTGGTGTAATGTGTTGTGACTGGTCTTATTCTTAAAAAAGCTTACTGATGATTGTTTTTAAAATCTAAAAAATTTCTACTTCTTGCCTCCATATTGAAACAATTGTATCATATTGACTGATACTTTCATATAGCCACAATACATCTTGAGGAAAAAAATTATTTTAATAACTTTAGTCTATATAGTATAATATATATAGTCAGTATAATTTAACTTTTGCTACCTTAATCTTTAGGTAATGTTTCTTGTAACAGTGCTGCCATACTCTTGGGATAACTTTTTTGTTCATTTAGTATTTTAGTGCCTTTTTAGACCTTTCTGAGAAATGTGAAATTTGTAAGATCAGCGTGTACTCATTGTTTTAGCTGATAATACACCTCTGTGAATGTGGATGAAGGATGATCTGGATAGCAAAATCTCCCACGAATGTATTTATAAATACTGAAAGACAGTAGGAATGTCTTATTTAGGCTTTAACAACGACTTCTTGTCATAACCTTATCCAAAGTAAGACTTCAGCATTTCTACAGTATTTGTCATTTGCACCATGCCAATGTCATACTTGGGCCTGTTAGCTAAAACCTGTTAACAGAATGTCTGTGATCCTTTTTGGAGGAAATTCTGCTAAATGTATAAAAGCTACGTAGTAGATAGTTCTATTAGCTCTAGCAATAACCCTTGCAAGTGATTATCACAACTTTCAAATAGTAAATGTGCTACAATAAACACAGTGTGTATGTGTATGTTCTAAACAGCTTTAGAAACTGTTGATTTGTACTAGTTTTTGTTTGTATTTATTTGTTATACTAAGAAATTATTTAAGCTGCAAATTACTTAAATTTGCTCACTGTATTTCCTACACATTAATCTCAATTTTTTTTTTGTCTCAAGTGAGTGCAACCTTTACATCTACTTTCCTTATATTTCTTTGCCTTGTTAATTTAATGTTGTCTTCTTTTTATCATTGGAATAATTATTTTTGGAAGCCCTTATGTTATTCGCAAACCTTGTTTCTTATAGTCTTGCCCCAAATAATTTGTAGCCTAAGAAATTAGTGAGGATATATGTATCTAATCATTTCACTTTATAACTTTGTATATTTTCTGTGGTATATTGTAAAGCTCTGACTTTAATCCTTTTTTAAGATAGCACAACTGAGAGCAGTTGTTCAAGCCATCTAGAGGCAGAAAAATAAATCCAATGTAATGTTTAACTAGTCATTTCTATTTTGGGGATTTTCATTCACTTGCAAGAGTTTGCATACACCACCACATTTTATTTGCTTGTAGTATTTTATTTTATTCAAACAGTGCGTTTGATACTTAAGGACTTCAGAAAAGTTGCAGTAAAATGTCTGTTTATTCTGTCTTCAGAACAAGTTCATAGGCACTTGGATCAGCATGAGGTGAAATACTTGCAATTTGCCTTCCGTTGGATGAATAACTTGCTGATGAGAGAAGTCCCTTTACAGTGTACCATCAGGTTATGGGACACATACCAAGTAAGTACTTTTTTTAAACCTCCCTAAGTCTGATAGTGTGTTTTGGATATGCCGGTATGTTTGTTTGTGGTTTTTTTTTGAACCTTTTGTTTTAGTGTTATCTGAGAATCATCATAACAAGAGAAAAAAAGTCTTCAGGGATCATTACCACTTAGAAACATTTAATGTCTTCAGTCGTCTTGCCCTTCAAAACCAAGCACTTGATGTCATGATAATTTATAGTAGTAAAATGAGCACTCATGCAAAGCATGGGTTAGTGTCAATACTCCCTTCTGTCTCTTCAGAGAAGCAGAACATTGAATTGTTCTTAATCAATGCCCTCCATCAATTCTGAATTCCAGGCTTCTTACTGCCCATCTGCTTAACTACTCAATCCAATACTAGCTTCCAGTCTGCAGTTCTCAGCATTCATCCTTCTGTCATGTCTTCTGTCTTATTGTTTGTCCGGACAAAACTCCTTTTGTTACTGACCTCTAGTTGAGGTAATTATTTTTCCTCAATAATCTTTTGCTTGATTGTCAAGTGAGGGAATTGATATCGGAGAAAAACTGTTTACCCATTCTTAGTTCTGTTATTTGACATTCCAGTAGGTTCTGGTTGCAATTTTAAACTATTTATTTAAACAATATGCCCTTATCTACTATCTTTGTTGTGAAGTTGGGGGGGAGGGGAGAAAAAAAAAAATTAAATTCCATAAAAGTTTTTAACTGAATTAGTTTAGTAAGTATGGGAATAACTCATAATTTGTAATGTCTCGTAAAGAGATGTAACATCTTTAAATATCAGTGTATTTACATGTGCTCATTATGTAGCAATGTTTAGTTAGCTTCGTAGACTTTAATGCCAGAATGTCCATTTAGACCATTTATTCAGACCTCTAACAGAGGGTTAAGAATTGCTTGCTATTCATTTAATGAGTCCAGTAAGTTGTTTCAGTGAAGGGTATTTTTTAGAATGGTATCCAAATCTGATAAGAAAATGTTAAGAAATGAGGGATCTCTCACTTGTACTGTTAATCTGTCCTAAGAGGTGGTATCCTTGCAAGTTTTATTTGGTTGTTTGTCTTCAACAAATTTCTGAATTTAATTTGGCTGTTGCGTCCATCTGGGGTCCTTTTATCTCCTTCGTCTCATTATAACAACTGTTATTCGTCTTAATATCTGTTATTACCTTCCAGTGGAAAATATGTATTCTTTATAAGATCTTTCTGATAAATAGAAAGAATGAGCTATTTAAGTATTTCACTGTAGCTAATTTCTCTCGGTTTGAATAATTTTTGTTGCTATTGCTGCAGCATTTCTAACTCCTGGAGGCTTTTTTACCATACTAACTGTAGCACTGCATTTGGTATTTGATGATTAGTCTCATCAATGTGCTAAAATTATGTAAAAACTCTTCCTTAATCCAGCTAACCATCCATACGTGTCCAAGGAATAGCAGTTTTTGCCAAAACTTCACTTCGAGCTCATCTGTGAGCTATGATTCTACAATAATGTTGAGACATCTCTTTTGAAGACCCAAGCATGTGGTTGTTTCTCAAACTAACTGTTGCCATGCTGAAAGCACAGCATTTCTCATTGCCAGTCCATAGGCACCTGTCAAGTTACTCTTCAGTGGGATCTTTATCCATAATAAATGGTTCTGATTATTTAATTGTGATTTTGAGAAAATTCTGCTGTACTACAGTAGATCTCTATAATATTTAAAAGCTTAATACTTTTGTATTTACATGGGATTTCCAAGTGTATCTTTTAAGTGAAAGTTTCTTATACCTAAATACCTAAATGGGATTCTTATACCTAAGTGGGATTATGTTTGTATATTAAACATGCTTAAGGAGTAATTCTGTGTTTTGACTCAGCAGGTGCAGCAGATCTGTACTGTTTTCTAGGTTTTGTTATTTAGCACACTGTTCCGTGTGTACTTCTTGGTGAATAGTGTATTTAAAACCAGTAAGGATGTCTTAATGTAGACAGTCACCTATATTGCCAACCCTTTTTTGAAACAACCTCAAGCAATTCCATAACTGCTTATCAGATTTCAGTTGTGCTTACACCAAAGTTATTATCAACCTATAATATGGGCCTTATCAACCTGATAATATGGATAATAAATGCAGTGAACCTACAAGAGCCAGTAAAGTTTGTGCAAAGTTTTTGCTGAAGTGTTAAGCAATAACATTATAGATTTTTACACAAATAACTTGTCACTAAGCCAATCTGTTGCATATGATTTCTAACTTAATCTTTTACAACTGTATCAGCAGTGCTGTTTTCCAAATGGAAAACACACTTTAGAGGTGGAATTTGTTCAGTTAGTTTTATCTTCTGATTCATATTTTTAACTGTAAAGCCTGCTGTACACTAAAATGTCATTTAGAGATACATTGGTAAAGAAGTTTTTCGGAGGGTCTCGGTATGAATGGGCCTGTGTGTTGGATTTGAAAGAGAGATGTAAAATTAGTAAAGGCAGAAATATAATAGAGGATCCTATTTTTGAAAGAAATGTAGCTTTCCAATTACAGATGGAAGGACCAATCCTACTAATAATTGTAAGGGCCTGGACAGATGCTTAACTGCTTTTCTCACTGTACTCAAAGGCTGATGATGCTGTTATCAGGCTTGCTTTTGCTACCTAATGTGTCCTAAAGCAGGAAAGTAAGAAAACATGGGGATTCTCCTTAGATTTCCACACCTATGCCTTCTACTTTTTTAGTGGCTACTTGGGATGTGCATGTACTGACTTTTTCCCCCCCGATGTTCGTGAACTACTGTAAACAGAAATGCCTTTAACTGCAGTATAAGTTCAGAGGGAAGGTGAACTAACCATGTTGCAATGTAATGTTAGCCACAGCATGGACTACAGGCATCCCTACACTGCTGATGTGAGGGCTTTTGCTTAGACTCTACCTATTTTACGGCTTCCAGGAAGGGATGGGGCATTTTGCAAGGCACTGTTTACAGGCAGCTCTAGTCCCAGTGTGCGGCATGATTTGGGAATGGCATAGGAGCAGTGCCAGAGGAGGGTCAGGACAGGTGGGACAGTCAGATTCCTTTATGTAGAAGGAATGGGAAGACAGGTGGGTGTCGTGGTTTAACCCCAGCCAGCAAAAAAAACCGCCACGCAGCCGATCGCTCACCCCCACCTCTGGTGGGATGGGGGAGAGAATCGGGAGGGTACAAGTAGGAAAGCTCCCGGGTTGAGATAAAAACAGCTTAATAATTAAAATAAAACAAAAGTAGAACAGCAATAGTAACAAATGAGAACAACAACAGTAACAGAATATACAAAGCAGACGATGCACAATGCAACTGCTCGCCGACCGCGTGTCCCAAACCGGGGGGAGCCCCCCCCACCTGGTTTTTATACTGAGCATGATGTCACATGGTATAGAATACCCCATTGGCCAGCTGGGTCCACCACCCCGGTTGTGCTTCCCCCGCCCCGTTGCAGGCATCACCCAGCAACAGCCAAAGCATCAATGGGCCATTAACGCTCCTTTCACACCCAACCCAAACACAGCACACCCCCCATGCTACAGGGAAGAAAGTTAACCCTGTCCCAGCCGGAACCAGGGCAGCGGGACTGTCGGATTCCTTCATGTCTGCACGAGGAATGCGTTCTGGCTCCCCCGTTTCCTGCAGAAATCCTGGGTGATGGTCGATGACCTCCCTCCCCTCCCAAGGATTAGACAGTGGCATCTCTTGAAAGAGAGGATCCTGCTGCTGATGTTTTCACAGAAAAATGTTCTGTCTCCTTTGTCTCCCTTCTCCCATCAAAGCTGAAATAAGGCCTTGTCTCACTGAGCTGCACATTTTCCTCTGTTTGCAGTGGAAAGATAAATGTTGTGCTGTCTCCAGCTTAAATTCCAGATTGGTCATTCCCAGAGCAGGCCCCATTTTCTCATGAACTGCAGTGGCGGGTTTTCAGGGGAATGACAGCACACTTAAATAGTCTGCTGTTATGTATTTTCTAGCATGATAGATAACTGTTGTTGTCTGAAGTTAGAACTGCATTCTGTCTCTCAGAATTTGTTGCAGTTCTTCCATTGACTTCAGTGAGAATAGGATTGGATGCTTAAATGATGTCCATCTCTGTCTTGGTATGTACGGTAGCAAAGGTACTCTAGCTGGTGTCATATTTTCTGTCTAGTTTAATTTAGGATTCATCAGTCATTTGTGAAGTAAATGATCTGTAAAGTAAATAATTGAACATATAATCCAAAATACCTGTACCTGAGAAGAGAAATTTGGAAAGGTTCCCAAATCCTCACTTCAGTAAATACACTAGTGTTCTGTAACTGTATCTATGAAATCCACTAAAATATATCACTGTCTTCTGTAGCAGAATTTTGTAAAGTAGAAAAATTAAAGACATTATGTACCATACCTCGCTTACAAAGGATACATTGTGAGAGCTTCTTAGCCATAAATATTTAGTTTGGTTTATTCTTTAAGCTGAATTGCATTTTAAAGAGAATGAATTATCCCACTTTTTCACTTGATTCAGGGTTTGCTACTGTTGGTTTTTTGTTGTTTTTTTTTAGAGAGAAATGCTGTAAATATCTTGTAAATTTTTTCTTTCCATTTTTTTTTCTTTCAAAATAGAAATTGCTTGTTAAGTTACACCGAAGACACTCAAATTTTAAATCTGTAGAACTGATTAATATGAATGTTTATAGACTTTGTCAAGTGTGAAAGATTCCACAAACCAAAATAGTGTAACATAAAACCTCAGTTTTATCTTTTTATTATCTCTTGCCTTTTTATCTTACATTTTGTCATCTTTTTTGGCATAAAGGATTGGTAAAATGAGACAGCATGATGGCTGAATTATTCAGGATATATAAGTGTTTAACATATTTCTATGGACTTATGAGGTGCAAGTTAGTTTTTTATTTGTTCCTTGCCAGAAGGGCATTTTGACACAAACTTAAAGATTGCTTTGTGTATTTGAAACTGACTTTTGTTGGCTTCTCACTCTGACTTAAAAGATTCAACATAATGTATTAGAAGTGGTGTGGATATCTCCATGATGAGTGTCAGTGCTGTTCTGCTCTAGAAAAATATTTTAAATGTTTACCATCAAAACCTCAGAAAGTATCCTTGCTTCAGTTTAAGACATATTATTGAAGTTTGCATCAAGTTTTTATTTGGGTTTATTTTATTTCTTAAAATGTGTGTTGTCCTTGAGGCACTTTTAAGATCAACTGTGATTATGTAGCTGCGTACTTCTCTGTTGGGGGCAGGAGGAAGCAATGCCATTACAGTGATGGCATCCATTCTAAACTCTTCATCCTTGACTAGAAATGGCAATACAGGTCTTGAACGTCAGTGGTTGTATACCAATACTTAGAGCAGAACAGTGTTTAGTTTTAACTATCACTATTTTTGAACTGCTTAAATACTGAGTTCAAAACTACATTTAATTTCTGGGCAGTTTAGAGCTGGAAGGAAGTCTTTAACAATGCCATCAAATCATCCTTATACAAGATTATGTCCTGACTACTGTTTTAAATAGGATAACAATTTTCATTGGCATATAAGTACTTCATTTTATTTACTTTTCGTGTAGAATGGAGTGTGTGTATTTTTCATTACAGTGTTTTCTTTCTGATCTGATGTTCTTACATAAATTACCTCTTTGTGCTGTCTTTTGTGCAGTGATTTCTCTAAGTAACTCTGTAGTAGTACCTAATTCGCAGAAGAGACAGTGACACAAGTTCCATAACTAAAAACTTGCTCAGAAAAAAAAGAAAATGAAAAATGAACAAAATTGTGGCAGCTATGTATATTAGTTTTCAATTTTAAATACATGGTGGCAAGTGCCATGTGAATGTTTAGAGTTCAAGTGTACAGCCTAATATTTTCTCCTGCCAGGAAATCTTTTTGTTTAGTACCATTTAGCTGATTGCTGTATTGCCAGCTCACTGGTAGGCTGATGTAGCTGAAATGAGTCACATACTCAGACTGACTGAATACACCGCAAACAGGCTGGTGAGATAGGTACTGTTTACAGTGCCCTGGTATCGTACTTTACAGCTTTACCCTATTCTTGTGTGAGGAAAACTTCAGTGTTACCAAGGTATCTTAAGGCTTCTCATGGAAAATAAATGCAAATTAAAGCAGGTAATCCTACCATGCAAAATGCAAAACAGTTTAAAAGATCTACAAAAGGTATAGGAAAAAGCAAATAATAACCCTGGTAGCATTTGATAATACTGGTGAGTTGATTTACTCTCTCACTGCTGAAATAGGTTTTTCTCCTAGTTTCTATTACCTCCTTCTCCTTGGCAGTATCTGTTAGTTTTCTTCAGATTAGCCCAGTGAGGGGGCTGATAAGTACCACAGCCAGTGCAAGGAAGAGAGGATGAGAGATCATAGCTATGATTTGAACACTAGTGTTAAATCAGAATGATTGCTTATCCATTTCCAGCTTATTTGCCGTCTTTTCCTAAGATAATTTTCTTTCTTGTTAGATAGTACATTTCTCAGGTTGCATCCATTAGACAAACTTCAACAGAGAGCACCCATTGCTGGTGGAACCTACTGGCTTATGCCTTTTCCTGAAATCCTGCAGGTGGGTCCAGAAAAATGCATTTTTTCCTCCTTGAAATTTAATCTTTCTTTGTCATCCAGGAGATTGATGCTTCCTTTGCTCAAAATAAATATTATTTCATTTTTCTGGAAAAACACTTAAACATCACATGTACTTGACCAGCCATCTATATCCTTTCCTTCTTCAAGGAGGGATGAAGTTTATTTTCCCTTTCTTTGGTTTAGTGTTCATTTTTATTGTCATGTATTTCATGTTGGACCTCATATACTCTATTAACCAATATGGTAACAGACATCTTTCTTTGCCATTTATTTATGTAGCTCATTACTAGTTTTTGATCAAGGGGATTTTGTTTAAACGAAGACATCTAATGTTATATTTTAATAAACAACATTGGTATGGTTTTCCAGAAGTGCTGAGGAACCAAAAATCTTGTTGAAGCTCATGAAAAACTGCAGAAGTACAGGTTCTGTCTTTATCCAAATGGAAAAGTAGAGGTCTAACTCTAGGAACATATTAAAATAAAAGTTTGGTTACAGAAATTGTAACACCACCACCTCCCGCAAAAAACCAAAAACAACAACAAAAAAACAGAGAGAAGAAGAGGGGGAAAAGGTTACATGTAATAACGTTATTTGTCTGGCTGTTGGTCATTTAAATTTAAGAAATGTTCAAAAATTCAGTTATAGTTTTTCCTGTGTTTCCATTTTTTACATAGACTCAATCAGAAGTTTTGATTCCCTGAACATGAGAATGATTTAAGTTTGTTTTTCAGCAGAGTTGTCTTGTGATTAGTATTTATTAAAAAAAAAAAAAAATCAATTAAAATAGAAACAGAAGTGCATTTCTTAACAGACACCGAAGAATCTATACAAGAAAGATATTACTGCTCTGGTCTCAATCAAAGCCTTAAGCCACCTGAGACAAGAGACTCAAAATACATCTACTGAAAGCAGATTTAATTGTTCATGGCCAGGAATATTTTTCTTTTTATGGCATTTCTAACATCTCTTTTCTATATTGAGTCCATGATATTAAGTAGATGATTGTTCTCATCCTTTTCTTCAGCAGGAGCATAAGGCCCCTCACTGTCCCAGTGGTCTGGTCTTTTTTCTTTTTTTAAATGAAGCATGGTTTGGACCATAAAGATCCTAGAACCAGGCTAGGTTAAATGGACAAACATTTTGAGTGAGGGCAAAAGAGTGGGGAAGGTACAGTTTGATATACCCTCCCATCTTCTACTACTCAGAATCTTTATTATATCACTATCTGTTATACCTTTTTAAAAAAAAATTCCCATTGAGTATTATTAAATATGTATCTAATTTTAAAATATACTGCTTAAAACATCCTGTGGCAGTGAATTTTTGCAATTTCTCTATGCAGTGTGGAAATTCTCCTTTGATTTAACAAAAGATTCTTTTGAATTCACTTCCACTTATTTCTTTGATTATGAGAAATTGTGTCAAATCGTTCTTTATTCACTTTTTACCCATCACCTGTTTCAAAACTGTTTTCTATCTCTGTATACAATCACTCCTTTTCCAAGCTGAAAATATCTGTACTTATAGAAGCCATTTCATGCACTTTTTGTGCTTAAGTTTCTTCTCTGTAGTCTTCATAGTTTTACTATTCATTTTATTTTTGCCATATACTAAATGGAAACTTCTTCAAGAGATGAGCACACCATAGATTCATAGAGTGAGATGAAGTTGTTTTCTATTTCTTTCTTTATTTCTGTATTTATAATTTCTCGTGGTTTTTCTCCTGTTGAATACGAGTGCTTTCAGGTAACTGTTCGTAGTTAGTCCTGCTTGTCTGAGTGGTTTCACTATAATTTAAGAACACCTTTTCACATTGTTTTCTTTAAAAGTAAAACTAAAAGTATGATTTCAGTCAAATTTAGTTCATGGACACCATAGGAAGATGATGTGAACACGAGAGAAGGACTTTTACTTGCAAGACTGGCAATCTAAACATATTCTTGTTTAAACAAAACGTCCATATTCTAACTCTGCATTTCTTTGGAAGCTTGTAGAGCCTTTTGTGTTCAGCAAATCAGTATTTTCCCTTATGTCAGTAGACTCCTGATACATGAAGCTTCCCTTCAACTTGAGCAATTGAAAAGGTTTTATACTTTTCAAATCTTTGTCAGGCAACTGACTGTCATCACCTTCTACCACATGGTTAGTTATCTTCTGGGATAACTTTGTTGCCAAGGCAACTTCCCATTGCTCATTAGGACTTCATTGTGGCAGGCAATTATATTTCAGTCAGTGACCTCTTATTGTTCATCTGTGCTAACTGCAATCTGAAATAACATAAAACTCAAAGAAAAGAACCTAAGAATGTTAGTCAAAAAAAGAACTGTACTGCTTTATCTTGAACTGTGTATATAAGTTTATGTACAATCTTTAACGTACATAAGGATTATGTGCACAATGGAGAAAAAACAAATTTCTTAAACAATAATTCGACTTTCAACGTGACCTTAAAATACACCATTCACATTCATGTAAGCTCTCAAGTTTTCTTCTAGAAAAGAAGAAAGCCAAATGCTATTTGTAGAATTAGAATGATGTGTATATATGATTGATACTCTTTTATTGACCATTCAGGTCTAGTTTGTTAGTTGTTCCTATTTATTTTGCAGTTTCTTATTGAGAGACAGAGTTCCCAAATTCCTGGTGAAAGCAGAGTAAGCAGGTCCTGACTTTGAGGTGGACCACAGTCTTGCACAGAGCAGTGTCCACATTCACATCTCACACTGTCATCTGCAGTTATGTATCCTCACCTTCCCCCATCCTGTTGTATGTTTTGCCTCAACAAGGATTTAAAAAGAAAGTTAACTTCCTTCCTCCATCAAATAAAATCAGCTTTATACCTGTTCCAGGCCTTTACTTCTCCTAATTGGGATCTTCGCCATATCACTTAATACCTCTCATCTGCTTAGCTCTGTCTTTATTTTCACATTCTGTCTTGGCTTTGCAGGAAGAATCAATCTTGGCACTTTCTGTATCTCTGCTTGAATTCTGTGGTACAGCAGAGCAGGTTGGGGACCATGAGAGATGTGTATGAGGTTATTTCTTGGGAGTAAATGCCTGTATAGTGGTGGTTACCTGAACTCCAAGAAATATGCACTTACACTAGCAATTATAAAAATGGCAGTAGCTGCTTGTGTGAGATGCTTAAATGTGACTCCCTATAAAAATTGAAGTTATCTAGCACAAATGCATGCCTTTGAAAGGATTTGCATATTACTCGCCAGTACATGGGAATTTTTGGGTTTAGAGGTCTGCTGGATCTGGAACTCTGAGGTTCCTAGTCTCTGGCCTTCCTACCTGTGGGCTTACTGTGAATGGCGAAGGTGGGGTTCAGTTTGAGATACAAATGCAAAAATATAGGTGTCTTACTTGAAGTTTGTGTGTGTGTATTGCTGTGTCAGGTATCTAAAGCTTCCATGATAGCTGATGGAGACCTAGTGAATAAACTCAGAGGACCCTAGAGAGAGATTAGTTATGGCTTAGAGTGGCTGGTCAGCTGAATCCCTTTTTAGGCTTCATTGAAAATATTGACTACATCTTCACTACCTGTGTAACTTAAGTACACAGCATGCTTGTAGACACTTACATTTAGAAATCTTAATCTCAAAATGGAAGGTCTCAGTTTCTGCAAAAAGTGAGTTAGAATTCTTTTCATAATATTCAAAAGCACTTTTTTATCATGTGAAATTCTGGGCCACTAGATCTGCTGTTTTTAATGTAAGCGTGGATTGCAAATAATGTTTGCGTATTGCCAGTTTTTGCTCATCTTTGGTAGCTTTCATTGACATCAAGGAGGATTCAATGTGGAAAATAAAAGAAGGAAAATGATGCATAGCCATGCTGTTTTATGAGGAAGGTATTTAGTCATGCAAAAAACATAAAAAATCAAAACTCAGCGATATGCATAGGGAAGCCTCTAGGTTTTTCTAGGTTCAAGTTCTTAAGGCAGCTTCCAGTAGTATTGAAATAGATGGTAATTTTTCTGTGGCTAAATGGAAGTTGATTGTGAATGCCGAGAAGATGAGATAAAGTACTTTCTCTTACACTTAACTTAAAGAATGTGAGTAATCTCATTGACTTGAATTGAACAACTCATGAATTAAGTTAATTAAGCATGTGCTCTAAAGTGCTTTATTGATCAAGGTCTTGATGCAGGACTGTAGGATGATAATAGAATGTTAGATACAGTCTAGAAAATAGTTTGTTTTGCTTCTTAGCGACTTTGAAGTAGTCAGTGTTTCTAGAGGAAGGCTTTATTAAAATTAGTATTGTTCTTAAAGACCAAAGTCTGAAGGAGATTCATGTTACTATACAAGAAGAGAGAAAGGAAAATTGCCTTTCTCGCATCCATATGCTCTTTAATTTTGTGCATCTTTTAGATTCTTAGATTCTGTACACATCAGACTTTCATAACACTTTTCTGTAATTTCAAAGGTAGTTTTAAAATTAGTATCTCTAGTCCCCATGTATTCCCTTAGTCTCTGAATTATGTTTGTATTTGTAAAAGTTCTCAGCAGTGCCCAGTGACAGGACAAGAGGTAATGGGCACAAATTGAAACACATACAATTCTACCTGAACCTAAGAAAACACTTTTGTCCTGTGAAGGTCATCAAACACTGGCATACGTTGCCAAATTTACAGGGTGTCCATCCTTGGAGATACTGAGAAGCCAGCTGGACATGATCCTAGACAACCCGGTCTAGGTGACCCTGCTTTAGCAGGGTGATTAGACTGGATGATCTTGGATGATCTCAGGAGGTCCTTTCCAACTTAAATGATTCTGTGACTTATATTAAACATGATGTAAACGAGTATGTATTAAGAGTAGCTGCTTCATATCTGTTATGCCTATGCAGATTGGGAAGTCAGGAACTGAGAATTTGTCACATGCTTTTCACAAAGGAGTTTTCTTGCAAGTGATTGAAGATATGTGTCCACATTTGCTACGTGAGACATCTAAATGAAGCAACCACTGACACATATTTCTGCCTTTGCTTCCACATATGCCATTGTCCATTATTACAACTTTCTTTACACTGATCTCATGCTTTCCTGCCCCACAATGAGCTGAATCATCTAGAATGGTAAAGGTGAATGTCCTTCTGTTAAGTGAGCTGTCAGAAGTTTACTGGCATGCACAACTGTCTGTCTTTGCTGTGATTTTGCTGTTGCTTTAAGATGATGTAACTTTTCTCTATTGGGTAAGTTTTCACCTAGTTGAGTTTAATGATGTGGCTTCTTACATGATAAAACCCTCTATGTTGGCATAAATGAAATCACATAAGTACATGCAAGACGGTGAGCTAGAGGAAACTACCTTTTCAGCAGCAGCCTATGCTTACATTGTCCTAAAGCAGCTGTGGAACTCCATGTTATGAAGTTTTTCGTAAAGCTGTCTTTTTTTTTTTTTTTTTCTTCCCTGTGTAGGAAGTCTGCATACGGGGCGGGGATTTTGTATAGCCATATCTCCTCTTCATGTGGACATATGAGGAAAACAGTTTAGCCCATCTGTCTCATGCTATAGGCATAACAACTAATTGTCAGAGCAAGGATGGCTGTGTAGAGGTGAAGCATTATCAAGCACTATTCAAATATAAGAGAATTTATTGAGTTCAATGTGGCATTAAATTACTTCCCGTTACACAGAAAATAAATTATTGTAGGTGTACCTTAAACTCATCATTTGGTTCTACTTACAAATTTATTTTCTTATTCCTCTAAAAGAAGAGTTAATGGCTCCTAAATGATGAAACTCCTTTGTTAGTTTTACTTATGTGAATAGGCCAACAGTTTCTAGATTAACCGATTTTATGCTTTGGCTATTTTGTTAATAAAATGGCATGGATAAAGGGAGAAATATACTTGGCTTAAGAAAGAAATACTTAAAATCTTGTTAAAAAAGCCTTGTGCACTTTTGCTTTACTAATGTGCTTTATTGTTATCCCATATATTCAGTAAAGTAGGCTAGGTTAGTTAAATATGTCAGATTTTAATTTCCTTTGACTGTTGTTTCAACTGCTGTTGAGTGTGTATGGCTGTTCTCTGAAAATGGTATTCCGCACTTCCTGTTGATTGAACAGGTGTTCTCTCAGTTTACTTAGGCCTATCTTAAGACCTCTGAATGATCACCTCCCAAAGTGTCACTACCGGATATGACACTATCGGAGTTTAATTCTATTATTTTTCATAGTTGAGACTCACATAAAGCAGATGCTTTAAGTAAGTAATACCAGTGTAGGTCATTCTCTACATATCATATCGTTAAATTTTCTAACCTGTTTTATTTCAGTTATTCCTGGTTTATCTCAAGGAAATTGTACCAGTGTCTATGTAACATACTGTTTATTTTCAGTTATTAAATTTAATTTTATAACTGCCATTACAGCAATCTAAAACTAGTATGTGAAAGTCAAAGAGACTTCTTAATTTTAGCTATACACAATGAAAATTCTGTAAGCCAAATGATGGCTGTAGTCATAGATAACTGTAAGTTTGTCTTCATGGCATTTGTTTGAGACAAACTGGTTTGCTGTTGATGAAAGTACCTTTGATCATGCATGAAGAAGCACAGATCCAGCCTATTGAGTGCTGTCAGCTGCCTGGTTTTTACAACCACATGGATTTTACCTAGAGTAAGGAGAGTAGGAGAGTAAGCTTCCTTCATTACTTTAAAAATAGATTGTTATTAATTAGATCTTAAGCACTTTTGAAAAAAATTTTCAAACCCATTGTAAGCATTGTTTTATGCATTGTAGAAAAATGATTGCCATTGTTTTTGCAGGGTGTTCATTTAAAATTGATTCAGTGTAAGTTATGCTTGTACGTTTCACTTTTTCTGCCTTTAGGTACTATTAAAAAAAAAAACAACAAGGGAAACACTCTATTACAAGCATTCTTATCTGAAACTTCTTTGAGCTTACTGATTCAGGGTTTTCTTCTCATACCCCTAATGTTCTTTAAACACAAGAGTTAGTGGAAACAATACTATTGTATTCTGTTTGTGCTTGTGTCATGGATGCAGGGACTCTCCTGTGTAGGTTGTGAGCAGGGATGCAGAGTCAGTGTGTAATTCACAGTTCTCAGGGGTAGGAGCTGGGGCACAACAGGAACTTTGCAGGGCACCCCTGCATCACAGGTGATGTGAGGCTTTCGTACAACTTCACAGTCAGCTTATGCTGATGATTTGCATATCTACTTTTTTTTTCTGACCTGACTTCATTAAGATTTGCATTTCAGACCGTCTGTATGACAGTTCTCCCTCGATAGCTGATGACAATTACTGATACCAAGAATTATTATTTTTCCTCCTGAAAGCTCTTGGTTCTCTTATTTTGTGACTTTTTGTAGTAGATCCTGCATAGGACTTTTTTGTTTAACATATTTCTCTCTTACATTTTCCAGACTATCTGTACTCTACTTTCCCCTCACAGAATTTCAAAAAGCTCAATTCTTATTGTTGTTTTGAACTTTTTGTCTAATATGAATAATATAAATCTCTTTAAATCAGATACAATATGTAATTTGCTGCTTCTGTCATTACTCAGATCTTCCATTATTCAGTTCCTTCATTTGCTTGCCATTTTTCTCTGTAAGAATTCTTGTGGTTATCCCAATTTAGTTTTTTTTTTCCCAGCAGTAGTTCAGGAATTACTGATCAAAAAACTCCAAATATTTCAAAGTGTATATAAATCTGTGCTAAATTTTGGCTGTTCTGTGCTTAATTGGAATTAATATTTTTGTAGTGTGAAACTGAAATAATGCTCCATATGCTGCAGTATGTAGGTTAATATGAAGAGGTTCTAAAGTGATGCCTAACATGGCATCAGTTATGGACAGTGGTTTTCAAACTAAATTTGATTTCAGCTGTCCACTGGACTGTTTTTAGTAAGCGTTATTCCACTAAATCTTTGCCGCCTTTAGCTGTTAAGATTCATTTCAAAACAACAAAAAATTTCAGCGTAGGAATCTTCAGTTTGGCACTGGTTCAGAAAGTAAGTTGTCCTTCTGATTATTCAGATCTCTGAACAAAGTATAAAATGTGCACTAGAAAGTACAATTTGTAAAATATTAGGTTGTTGTAGTGGTTATTCTGGTTAAGTACACAAATCAGTTACTATTAATAATACCTGCACATTTTAAATTAATGAATTTATTTGATACTGCTGTCTCTTTTTTTTTTTTTTTTTAATTTTGTCTAGTCTTCACTTATTTGAAAAGATATGTCTATGAAAGAATATTCATTTCTATATTCAACATTTTTGGCTACACCCTAATCCATTTTCACTTTGTGTTTAATAAAGAAGTTAACAAACTTGTACATGGGAGTCTGTGGATAAGATTCATTTCAGGAAACTCAGTTGTCTTCAACAACGTTCCATAGGATAGTAATATCTTTCAGTGAAGCTAAAAATCAAAATAAACCTCTCTAAAGCACTCACTCAAGACTCAGTATAATGTCTAAATCACAACTTGAGCATCATTACTTGCTGTGATACTGTGGAGAGTTTGTAAGCAATGAAAGAGTTTACAAATAAAATTAAAATAGCCATTGTGGGAAACATATCTTTCAGAGACGGTGACTCCACATCTGCTGTTGCAGTTTTTGAAAGCCATGAATGTGGTGGTAATTGAAGGAAGATAAATTTCAATTCAAGCTGGAGGTACTTCGGTTAAATACTGGAACTGTATTTTTCCACAGTAGAGAAGGAAAAATAGGGCTTTATTTCCATTTATTAAAAAAGTTTATTGTAAGAAAATATAGTGTTATTTATATAGCTTTGTCAGTTCATATTAACTGAGATGTTTGAGAAATACTGAGTTTACACTTCACGCAATCAGATAGAAGTTGAATTGTGTGTTGCCAATGGCACAAGTTTGTCATTCATGTATGCTGACAGAGGTTGCCAGAAATGTTTTTGGGAACTTCATTTGAAGGTAGCTTATGAAATAAATTAAGAAAATCATACTTTTCTTTTTTTAAAGTGCCTCCAGTTGAACACTCCAAAACTAGGAATTTGTGAAGTTGAACAATGCCCTTTTCTCCAATGTTTACAGTGTGCTATATGCTGAATTTAGCTACTATTATTTGGAATGGTTGAATATTATTACACTAAGGATACTTCAGCCCATTTTAGCAGAGTAGTAAAGCACACTTGTATTTAGTTGATTACTGAGATTTCTTTTCATTCCAGTTGCAGGGGTTCACGATGCTTTAATTTCACCCTGTCTAGCTTTTATTTCTCCACTGTCTTAATCAGCACTGACAATTCACCAACCTTTCTATCTTTGTTTCCAAGTTCTCTAATTGCAGCCTTCATCTTTTTCTTTTTTTTTGGTCCCCTTGAAATTAAAGATGATTTCTCTTTCTAGAACCATTAAGCTGTTGTTTAAAAGACATATTTTTTACAGCCATGGAAATGGGAACTTCCTACTTTTTTGAACAATCTTGTGTTAATAGGCATGCTGCTAGTTTTGCAGCTTTGTACTTGTAGGTGCTTATAGGCAGTATCCCTGCAGTCATGTGGGGTGACCTTAATTATATAAATTAGCATGTGCAGCTCATGAATTCTTAAATTCCCATTTTGATATGCTGAGACTTTCTAGGTTGTTTGGATTCTGTGTTTATTAGGCACTTTTTACAAATTCTTTTCTTGAGAAGCAAGATTTAGATGCAAGTCTGCATATACATGCAGCAAATGCAAGTCTGCATTTTGGTTTGGAATAGTAGTGCGGTTCTGAAGCAAATTTCCCTGTTGTCCTCACTTACCTTCTATTGGTTTAATTCATGGAAATTTTTTTTGCGTTAATTCCTTTCTGAGGAAATTTAACGGTAACCTCTTTTTCAGCTACGCACCAAAGAGGCTCCAACATGTAATGTCCCGTAATGGGGACATACATGTCTCAAGGCAATTACTTGAACAGCTTTGAACCACGTGAATGGTGGGAACATTGTATTTGAGGGCTCAAGGCTAAATCTGGGTTCAAGGCTAAATCTAGTCTCAATTAAAATCCAAGACTAAGTTGAGTATGAAGAACGATGCAAATCTAAACTGCATTTACTATAGCTGTAGAAGCCTCAGCCTGACCTGCTCTGATCTTTTCATCATCTCCTATTGCCCTGAGTTACTTGCTGATCTAAATGCAGGCACGAGCTTTCAGATAGCCCTGTTTGGTCTATCTCACGTAGTCCTGGATTAAGTAGGCACTATCTCAAGGCCAAAAGTGCATTTTGTTATTATATGGAGATCACTGTAGTCTATCAAATGGCTCTTAGTCTGTATCTAATGTTACTCAGTGCATCTTCAACATCTACTGAAAAGATTTAAAAGTTGCGTGCATTTTTACTATAATAATTTCAGACTATTTGTGGTTGGTTAACAAACGTTCAAATGTATCTGGTTTTGCTGTCATTGCCATATCATGATAGAATCAGTGGGTATCATTATACAAGATAAAATTCATCATGTGTTTGTGCAGCCATAAATCAGAACCTGGTCTCTTGTTTATTATTGTTACTACAGAAAGTAATGTTTGCATAGAAAATTTTCAAGTTTTGTCACAATATAGAATACTGTGTTGTGTTGATAAGAGTTGAAAACAAGGACGACCTGTCCTTCACAAGCTCTGGAGTTGAAAATAAGGACCTATCCTTATTCCAACTTAAGTACCATAGGAGATATCTATCCTGCTACTAACCTCATATTCTGATCTTCCCCTATAGCAAGGTGAGATTTGTTATGACATGATGGTTATAAATCTGTGAGGTTTGTGCTATAGCTGTACCAGATTGCATATTAATTTTATTCATGAATGGAGTATGAATCATCTTCAAAAATATAAAATGTAGTAAAACTAAGTGGGGGGAGGAATAAAGCAATGTTTAGATAACGTTATGACTGCCAGAGCAGCAAATTCAAGAAGCTAAAATCATAATAGATCATTTCCTTTTCTGCAATTCTTTGAATCAGATCTGTTAAAAATTGCCAGGCATGGTTGGTCAGTTGTTTCATATTTTGAACTTTCTGGATATTTCTCATAGAAGACAGAACTACAGCATTATATAGTCTTATTTACAGCATAGTATGCGGCTATAAAACATAAAATATGCTTTATTTGCAAACTATGTTGTAAATTTTTCAGTTTGTGACTTAGTAATTTTTTCCTGTATAGCTCAACAATTCCAAAAATTGTCATGTTATTTTCATACATGTAAACTAGTTACAAATTCCATGTACATTTTTAAAATACAAATGCATCTTCACAAACAAGCATAGGTATGCTCGTAGTTACCAAACTACAAACAAGTAACCACCAAACAAGGTAGTTATGCTTCATTTTTGCTAATTTATTCTTTTGGTGAGAGGACTGTGTTTATAAATTCCATTATCCTTATTCAGTGTGTTTCAGTTCATTTTCCTTGGAAATTTGCATTGGAAAGATGTGATACTGGTGCTTTTCAGTTTAAATGCAGTAGCATCCACTAAGGAAGCTGCAGTACCTGTACTTCTAAGGGTGGCATATGTTGTTGAAACTAATTGATTATGTTAATCTAATCAAACTGTCAAAGCAATCCTTCTTACAACATTCTTCTTCATAAACCCGTTAAGCATTTGAACTTGTAAGCCTTTTATGCCTTTTCCTCAGCAGAAAGTAAGCATGGATCACAGTCAAAGGAAAAAGGATTTAGAAATGAGAATATTGAGAAAGATTTAACTGGCAAGCTGATATGTAGCTGTGAGAAATGAACAGGAAAAACCATATCATGCCAGTTGCTCATCAACAATAATAAAAATATAGTTCATAAACTTATAGCTGATTCTTTAAAAAAGAACTAAGGTATGTATTTCCTAGACTTTTTAATATAGCATTTCAATCAAAGATACTTTTCTTTTTGAGGATAGGTGATTAGCAGTGATTCATACAAAGTCCACGTTATCTTCCTGGGTGATGATCTTTCAGCCTGCAGGTTAAGTCATATTTCAAAACAGGTTCATTGTAAGAGGTTCATTTCTGATTTTGGTGTGAGGTTGATTTTTTTTTCTAGAAAGCTTTGTTATCGTCTGGAAATAGCCAGAAAATAATAACAGCACCGACAGCAGTTTGAGATAATTCTTGCTAGATAACTATACCTGCATTCTCCATGTAAATCTTGTTTTGCTTTAAAAACAATACTCTGAAATGTGCCATTCTTTGTTTTTCAAATATATTTTTTCTGCTCTTCCTTCCATGTACATTTTATTCCAGCACTTGGCAACATAACCCAGTAGGGGAAGTTAACTTCCTTGTTTGGTCTCCAAATACATGAGGAGAGCTGGCCTCTTCATTCAATCTGGTTTAGCAGGTTGCTTGATTTGCTGACAAATAAATGAGTGAAGCAAAGTGTCAAAATAAAATCTGATTCGTATTATAGGCAAATTATGTCTTTGTTTTTCAGTTAAGCCAAGAAAGCCTTTAATTAGGTAAACAATTAGTCATCAAAACTGTATTTTTTTTAATGGGATTATGATAGGTAGGCCTTTTTGTGTGAATAAACTCTTACTCAAAGTGCAAGGTGGTTTCCTTCAGGTGTTAGTATTGCTCACAGAGACAATGCCTGCTTTTTGTTTATCTGCTTCTGTCTTTACTGCTTCCTTTTCCTGGTCTCAGGCAAACATAAGATTCGACCTCCAATGTTTCCAGTACTCCAGTTTTTCATTATTTATATCTTACTTAGTTCCATATTCTTGCAAGATAGATCTCGGAAGCATTTTATTCTTCACAAAACATTAATATCAGTCCTATATGGGTTTACATGCCAGGAGCACATACATTTGGAAATAAACGTTTCTTTAATTTTCAATATAATGGCTTTCCACTATGGACAAGACATTTATATTGTTTAACAGCATTAGCAAAAACTGATGTTATTCCTTCAGCAGGGGAGCAGGGAGGGAGCAGGGAGAATATCCTGGTTTCTAGCTGGGATAGAGTTAATTTTCTTCCTAGTAGCTGATATAGTGCTGTGTTTTGAATTTAGTATGAGAATAATGTTGATAACACACTGACGTTTTAATTGTTGCCAAGTAGTGCTTACGCTAGTCAAAGACTTTTCAACTTCCCCAGCTCCCAGGTGCACAAGAAGCTGGGAGGGAGCAGGACAGCTGACCCAACTGGCCAATGGGGTATTCCATACCATATGGCATCATGCTCAGTACATAAACTGGGGGAGGGGGCTGGGGAGCAGCAATTGCTGCTCAGGGACTGGCTGGGCATCGGTTGGTGGGTGGTGAGCAGTTGTATCGTGCATCATTTGCTTTGTATATTCTTTTTTTTTTTTAAACTTTACTTTATTTCAGTTATTAAACTGTTTTTATCTCAACCCACAAGTTTTCTTACTTCTGCCTTTCCAATTCTCTCCACCATCCCACCAGGGGGGAGGGAGTGAGCGAGCGGCTGTGTAGTATTTAGTTGCTGGCTGGGATTAAACCATGGCAGAGAACAAAGTGTGGTAGTTGTCGTCTTGTATTTGACATTTCTAAATAAAACAGTTGTGTTAACATGCTTTGATCCCTTAAAGAACTGATTGTAAAATCAAGGGAAACTAAGGAAATTCTTTCATCTTTTTGAGTCATTTAAATCCATTGTGAATTTTTTTTCTTCCAGTTTGTTCCTTTTTGTAAGAACTAAATACCGCATT
Organism: Pelecanoides urinatrix; assembly: GCA_013400755.1. Classification (NCBI taxonomy): domain Eukaryota; kingdom Metazoa; phylum Chordata; class Aves; order Procellariiformes; family Procellariidae; genus Pelecanoides; species Pelecanoides urinatrix. The sequence continues at coordinate 133,683 of VZTQ01009346.1, forward strand.
ATTAGGTTTTCCATCATACTGCTAAGTCTAGGTCATTAACAGAAAATTATGCAAAGTCAGAGTAATGTTGCAGGTACTTTTATTGTACTAAATTTTAGTCTCTGCAAAGGACTTTTTAATGAGGAATTTAACAATTACTCATTTTGGTATTAAAACGTAATGGGTATTGGTTTTCTTTTAGATGTGTTTGAATTTTTATTTGTATGATTTAAGCTACTCTATGTATTTTATCACCTTAGCTTTTTTCAGATTAATCAACTTGTTGCTATAAATGGTTTTTTGTAGTGTCATTTCCAAAATTTCTGCTAGCATCAGTAGAAAAGTAGACTTTGTGGAGTTAAATCTTCATTAAATGTTTTACTCACCAATGCAGTAATTTTTTTTTTTTTTAATTTTCATTTTGCCCTTATTATGCTTCATTGGTTTCAGGAATACAAATAAAACCTGATTCAGAAAACTCTTCATGTTTAGAAAGAGTTCTTGGAAGTATGAACATGAGCACATATGGAAGTATGCTTCCTGAAAGTCTTTACTAAAGCACGTGGTGTTAGTTACAAGCTTAATCTCGTACTTAACCCCGAAACTGTTGCCCAGGAGTTCATTAATGTTGTGTAAAACCAGCCTGTTAACGACCTTGAGAGGTCTTTAGCTCATCAAACATGTGTCTTCTTGCAATCTACCTTTGGCGCAGCCTCGTTCTTCTGAATAATGTTATTTACTGAAACCAAGTGTGAGCTATGAGTGATTTCTTGTTTTCCTGTCAGTGGAGGGTTTGGACTTGGGGTATCTCAGCTGCCATTCATTTCCTTCCTTCTGCCCATGACTGTGAGGAGAATCCTGTTCTAATTTAGCTTTATTGTTTATTAGACATAATTAAGCTTAAGCAAGGCATAGGGAGCTGGGCAGTTCTGTGTTGTGCTGTTGTGAGAAGAAGCAGGGGGTGGCTGTTTGGCCTTGTTAGAAACAATCATTTTTGGCCCCTTTCCACATGTGATGTGATTCAGTTTTACTGCCTGCATGTGCTAATAACTATTTGTTAGGTTATAATTTGTATAACAGTTTTTGTTGCTCACCTATACTAAAAAAGACAAAAGCCCTTTTACTGATTTCTATCGATGCCTTCTCTTCCTTGACTGAGAGTTCTTTGCATACATTATTGGGAAAGGGTGTCACCAAAATACTATATACTAAAGTCTAGCACCATTGAAGATGCAATTTTAGCTATGTACTTTCACTGGGGAAGGTGTTTTGTAGAGCTCCATCTTGAGTTTTGATCCTTTCACAAGCGTGATTGAAAGGTGCAGGAAACAATACTTAAAACATTCCTACTGGAAAAGTTGCTGTTTATATCACTGGATCATTGTAGCTCCTCAAGAAAACGTCATTAGTTGAGTCACTTATTAATGTATCTCCAGTATGCTGAGATGCCAGTTCATGTTCTCAAAACAGTGTTCAGAAGCCCCACTCATTTGCCACATCAATGCCTTATTCCTGAGAAGGGGCACAAAGGTTCTCCAAGCAGGAGTTGATGCTGACAGATACTTCACAGCAGAGAGATCTCACTGTATTCCTGTTTGCTCTAAAATGGACTGTGGAGTGTAGTGCACTATTGAAATAATCTGCTTCTGGTCAAATAACAGAAAGGCATTTCACAGTCTACAGCACCATCCTTTCTCTTCATTGTTAATGGAACAGCACAGAAATTTAAATAAGGTCATGTGCAAGGAAGATTTTTTTTTTAATGTATAAAAATTTTAACTGAGGGGGAAAAATCAGAATATCTTAGTGAATGTAAGAACATAGAAGCATAAACATGCTGGTTTTGAGATTTTTAAGTATAAAATTTACAGAATTAATCAACTTTTTTTTTTTTTAAATTTTCATTTTGCCCTTATTCTGCTAAAGCACAGCTTACTTTCATGGTGGATTTTGGATGATGTATTTGAAATTACAAAAAGCAAAAAAACTCGTGAGTCAGTCCTAAAAAGCAGTATTAAATTATGAATGACAGTTCAACTTCCTGCCCGAGTTGTCTGATGATAGCTTTGTTGATATGGTAGTCTAGATTCTGGGGGCATACTAGTAGAGATTTCATATCAGGCTAAATCCCTTGTTTTGGCTAAAGCAATGTGCACAACAGTCAATGGTACAGGGAGGAGACAGACTGAGCTACCCAAGATTCTACTTAAAATATTACAATCATCCATTTTTGGATCTGGATCTCTTGTTTTCTTCTCTTTATTACAATGAGGAAGAACAAGTCTATTCTTAGGTCCTTGCATCCACAAAAATAAAAAAAAGCTTAAGGAGAATTGAGTATTAATAGATGAGACATTCTGTAATGAAATTCTGAATATCTTTCTCACTAGAATGATTATTCTGCCCGTCCCTTTCTTCTGACAAATGGAACACAACTGCTGCCAGTTGAGTCTATTAATTGCATCCTTTATATCAACTTCCAACTCTTTCTATTCAACTGTTATATGCTTTATTTAGTATATTATTCTGTAGCTATATTTCTTAGCGTTCATGCTCCACAGATATTTATTTTTGTCATGCATGCATTCCTCTGCAAGAGTGAGGGAGTGTGAAAGAATGTGTTGAGCCGTGTCAGATGAAGCTCATTGCTATTCTAACAGCACAACTGCGCTCCTTTAGGAGGGCATTCAATCCTTGGCATTCATTCCCTCACACTGATGTGATAACAGAATAAAGGAGCTTTACAGCTGATTGAAGTCAAGTAGTAGGGCCATTGTAAAGGCTCACAAGAAGATTAGTGATGAATACCGTTACTGCTGGAGGTTGGACTAGCAATTGTGCATCTCCATGCTTTCTTATAGAGAGTGAATAATGAAGGCGAGTGTGTTAATAATTATCAATTAGCTATGCTTTCCTTTTCTAGAGGGAAGATGGTGGTGTCCATTTGACTTCAGAATTATGTGATAAATGTTTACCAAGTTCTGAGAAATCTTAAGTGGTAATTAGCGCTGTGGCTTTATTATTTCTCTAGTTCTGAATATCAGAATAAAGAAAATTGGGCATGATATTCTGTTTTAGTCTGGAGTCCAAAGGTGTTTGGCCACTTCAGGAATTAATGGAAATTCACAGTTTTTTCCCATCTTTTGCACTGCAACATTCTTGTTTTTCTTGTGACAGAAGACAGATTGAAGGCTTTGAATTTACTGCAGTATATTAACATTCTTTGCTTATAAACGAAGCAGATGGCTGAGATAAAATCACAGACTCTTCTGCGGTTTAGTTTGGCTGAACTTTTTTGAAACTGAAATACTTTGTGTCTGATTGTCTTTTCCTGCAATGAGAGAGTATATGGGGAAACAGTACATCAAATTACCAGTCTGACTCACATATTTTTTCTGTTATGCTTGTAAGTGATGATGGAAATAGAAGATACAAAAGCTTTGCAGGAAGTTTTTCAAGAGGATTGTTCTTAACTACCTGTACTACCTCTGACAGGACCCTGGATACTCAGTAAAACCTCAGGTTGGCCTGAGCTTGGAGGTGGGTTAACACCTCTTCTTTCACTTGAAAACATTCAAAAAAGGCTTTTTGAATTGTTTAAAGGCTGTTTTTTATTTAAGTAGAAGTTAGAATAATTAGTTTCTTTACTAGTCACAAAATTCTTTCTATTTATGAGGGAGCAGAAGTAAAAGGAGTTTGTAGGCAACTCGACATCTATTCAATGCATCTATGTAGGGTGGGTTTGCTTCCAGATTTGATTTCTAACTTTGAGTGTCTGCATTGGCAAATAGTGCAGTGCAATAGGAGTGGATGTGCAGAGAGAAACTCTACAATGCAAGCCATGATTCAGTACATGAATGTATGTGAGAATGTATTTCAAAAGAATGCTTGCAATCCAAACCAAAACACTGCAGTAGCTGTGCCCTTCGTGACTTTCTGAATCCTAGCAAGCTCCTTGGATCCCTCTCTGCCTCCACAAGATTTCTTTCATCAAACTCTGTTTGCTTCCTGATCCTCTCATCAGGCTTTCTGGCTCTGGTTGGTGCAGGCCCCCAGTTCTTTGGTGTAATTTTTCTTCTGGCCTTCACTGTGTTCACTGGAACTTTCCTTCCTACTTATCCTCAGTTGCTCTTAAAGGATCTCACTTTCCCTCTGGTGGCATCATCCTGACCTCCTAGTGTCTTTTTGAAAAGGAATATAACCCACACAATCTGAAAACTTACATATCCAACTGACAGTCTTTCACAATAGTCTTAAATTGGATCATCATAAATATCCATATGATTACTGTACAATGTGTTGTGTAACTTTTAATATATATTCCATTGTTTCTGATAGATGACAATAATTAGACACTATGCTGTGATTTTTTTGTCCTTTATCTGTCTTTGAGAACAATGGCAATAATTCCGTAGCTTGTGTTGATACCTCTGAATGAAAAAGATATTATGAAAAGTAATAAATGGAAATGATGCCTCCAACTTATATTTGCTCTGAATTTGTTTCTAATGGAACTTTTATGAAACACAATAAATAGTATTGAAAATGCAAGTTTTATGTAGTGACTTAGGAAATAGTAAGAATACCTTGAATAAGCTAAATAGATATAAAAAGCTATACAGCAGGTCTTTTGCAATCTAGGCAGAAATAAATAGTTTATTTTGGAGGGGAAACATGGTCTAGTACAACGGGCAATAGAGATAACAGTTGAAATGCCTGTACTTTCTTGCTTTTTCATTTAAATACTGTCAATTATTTTTTTTTTCCTCTTTTGCAAAAAGTTATGGATGAAAATTTCCAGATAATGTCAACAGTGTACTGTTTTCTTTTCTTTCCATAAATTTTACTTAAGTTTTATATAAGTTATATAGTTATTAAATACAAATCAGCTCAACAAAAACTGTATCTTCTAGTTATTCTTTCATAAATTATCATGTAGCTGAAAAAAATTCTTATACATTGTGCTCAAATACCTTTCTGCAAAATTAACAGTAGCATTTTCATGATTGAGGCTTTAAGTTCCAATAGTCTTCCTGTTTGTTAATAAACAGGTTTTTCTTCTTTCTAACTAGATTCTTTCTCTGTTTGTAGTAATTTATCAAACCTGCGGAAAAGCAGTGTGTTAGTGAGAAAACAAATCAATCTATCCTTTCTGAAAGGTATAAACAACTTTCATTAATGATACTTTTTTAAAACTTAGATTGTAGATAGAGGAAAGTTGTCTCTTAGGTATGTTTTAACTTCATTTTAATATTTTAGGAAAAATTGCTTTTGTGGGGGTGATGTGCTGTTGTTTTATTTTGAAATAATACAACACCTGCTTTTTAATAAAACATTTTCCTAATTAAAAACTTTGATGTAAATTAGGGATGTGGTAAAGAGGTTTACGGTTTTTGACTTGTAGATTCCCTTCCCCTATGGTATTGAGTCCGGTTTCATTACACGTGCATTCTTCATTTCTTTTATTCTAACTGGGCTATGACTTTTTTTGTTTGTTTTTGTTTTAAATTCTCTTTGTCTTTGGTCCTATACCCTTTATGGAAACAGAACTCCACAGTTTGGATCCCTGTAGGCTCTCAGTGAGCAGTGTGTGACAACCTTTGCTTCCCGTCTGTTTCCATAGTAGCAGCACCTTGTCGTTTCTCAGAAATGAGCATTAATTTGGTTTATAGTTTAAGACCCTAGGGATGCAGAGGTTTTTCACAGCCTTCTAAGACTAGCCACGCGTTACAGAGGTAATAAATAAAAACAGCCCTAGAAATGTTCATGATAGTCCTCACTGTCTGAAAGTTATGTGGCAAATGCATATTCTTGAAAGGTGTCCAGGATCCATCTTCAGTAGCTCATCACTAGTCCTGAGAATTGTAAAACTTCTGGAATCGGTTAGTTGTTTGACACCACTATTTTTATCCCTGAGCCTGGACAAGCAGTTTCTGCATGGCTCTGGGAGTCTCTTCAGTGCATAAACCTTCAGTAGAACTTCGGGTGAGCTGATTTCTTTGTTTCACATGGTAGGTTAGAGCATGTTTCTTCCAACTAATAGCACTGTACTGCCTCCATTTTGAATGGAATGAGCTACAGACATTGTCAGTATATGGTGAGCTTCATCTTTCCACAAAGCCGTTCTGTGATAGCAGAGATTTTATACTGGTAAGTTTTTAATACTACCCTGAAAAATAACATGTACAGAAAACAGTTTTCCAAAATGGTAGTAGATGATCAGTATTGGCCATCATAAAATCTGTGCATGCAATTTTTTTTAAGGAATAGAAAATCTAAGTGCAGTAAGCGTGTTTTATTTTTTATTTAATTTTTCTACATCCTTTACCATTTTGATATTAGCTTAGTGTCTTTGGGAATCGAGGAATAGCAATGTACAAAAAGTAACTGGGAATGAATAAGCTGTGTCAAAAATATTGTAGCTAGGTGCCAAATGAAGCTGTATTTGCAGCTTAAATGATTGGCACTGACTTAAATTTATATTTGAAAGCAGAGCTTGACATCCTTCTTTCCAACATTTCGGGGTATATTCTGGTCAGATTTTAAAGCCTAAAAGTTCAGAGTCTTCTGTTCTCATTGCTATAAGCAAAATCATGTGGGAAAAATCTGTTTAATTAATATGAAAAATATCATAAAGCTGAAGGACAGATGCAGTAAAAAAAATTACATTTTGATGATACATCTATTAATAGATTAATCTATTATTTTAGTTCACAGCTTGAGTAGATAATATTTTGTTTGGTGTCTGTTGTAATTTTCTAGAGGCTGAATTGTTATTTTGCTAAATATTTGTTCCTTTCACATTCATTTTGTTGGTAAAATTCATCCTGAAGCCTGGCAGCATGATTTTTTTATGATTGTCTTGTTGTTGCTTGTTACAACTTAATAAAAGAGATTTGAAGAAAATTATCTGGAAGTATAATTTTTTTCTTTTATAACAGTGAAAAACAAATCCAGTAAATGTCATTTATAACCTCAGTAGGCGCTCTTTTTGAAGGCTTGAATAAAATAAATTGTAAAGTGCTTCTGAAAATTTGGAGTGATGTTTAGGAAACAATGCAGTATGCAGTGCCTAGGTTGTTCCAGTAGGACTAGTATTGTGCTTAAATTACTTGGTCAATAGTTCTTGATTACGGAATTTGCAGAATGTACTATACTAGGTGTTAATCCTGAATTTCAGCTGATGATTCTGCGTTTAGCCAAAAAGTTCAGCCACAAAGCTTTTACTTGGATCAAAGCTGTCCTCCCATTTTCAGCTGCTTAAGGCTGTGGAGGTAGTGATTAGGGCACTCTTGCTCGCTTCGTTGGCTGTTGGAAGCATCTCAAGAAACTGGTATTGAAGACTCAGCCCTCTAAATGTCAACATGGATTAGTGGAGAGATGCTCATAAAAGCTGGTGGAAAGAAAAAAGCAAGCCATGTTTACTGACAGCATTAAGAGATTTGAATAACTTAAACTTCAAACTCTGGTGATGTCATGTCAAATGTGAAAAACATGAAGCTGTACTGGTCATCTCAGGCTCTCAGTATGAAAGAAGCTGTTTTAGAACAAGGGCTTTTCAAGCTGCTCAACTGTGTTGTATCTGTGACGGAGTAAGATCGTCCAGAAAAAAAACCCATGTTATTGGTAATATAAGAATTAATAAAGTTGTATGCAGGTATCTTAAAATTTGCGTTACTTTCTGCCACTGTTTTCTTCATTTACATTGTTATAGGATATTCTTGTAGAAGCTTTTCTTAGCAAAGCGGTTGCAATCTATATACTTAGGAAAGCATTGATGATTAGTGTATGATACACCTGAGCTGGAGAATACTGTGAGAGTGTTACTGTCTCACAATTGCTCAGGGCTCTTCAGGGTCAAGACAAATCTTTCAGTTGTCAGAGATAAGAGTGATAGCATCAGAAATAACCTCCAGAGAACCTTGATAAAGCAGTGTGACAACTCTACAGGTGTTGCCATTCCCACATAAGTCTTGTGTTTCATGCTGCTGTCTTCAATCAGTGATTTGGTGTGAGGACTGATGATTAGTGCAGATCTTGACTTGTTTGTTCTGCTGTCTACCAGGTTTTGATTTTCAGCATTTTGAGAAGATTCAAATCAAAGACCTTACCTTGATTCAACATTCTGAGAGATATTTAAGTACTGAGCAGGCTGTGGCATCCATTGAGACATGTTGCATCTTCAGAACAACAGTGTTATTCACAGGAAGTATTTTTGTTGAAGCTAATAAAGTAAATTATATTTATTGGATATAGTTTCTCATTCTGATCAGAGTTCAGCAAAGCTGCACCCTCTCATCATTATTATTCAATTTCTGTGCTAACCAGTTGGTGGATGGGAATAGAAGTGGTCTGAAGAGTGGTTTTTTGATCAGCTTGGTGAGTCTTTTGTATTAACTGTTTAGGTAAGAAGCAGCTTATCTTATTTATCCAGACAAGATCAAACTCCTGGCCATATCTGTCAAGTACTGTCCTGGTTTCGGCTGGCATAGAGTTAAATTTCTTCCTAGTGCTGTGTTTTTGATTTAGTATGAGAATAATGTTGATAACACACTGATGTTTTCAGTTGTTGCTAAGTACCCTACTAGTCAAGGACTTTTCAGCTTCCATGCTCTGCCAAGTGCAAAAGAGGCTGTGAGGGAGCACAGCTGGGACAGCTGGCCCAGCTGGCCAGCGGGGTATTCCATACCATGTGACGTCATGCTCAATATATGAATGGTAGGTGTGTTCCAGGAAGTAGCAATCGTTACTTGGTCAGCGCAGGTGGTGAGCAATTGCATTGCGCATCACTCATTTTGTATATTCTGTCTTTTTTCCCCGCCCCCCTTCCCTTCCTTTTCTGTTCTATTAACCTGTCTTTATCTCAGCCCACGAGTTTTCTCACTCTTATCCTTCCGATTCTCTCCCCATCCCACTAGGGGGCAGAGTGGGAAGGGGGGGGAGCGGGAGTGAGCGAGCGGCTGTGTGGTGCTTGACTGCCTGCTGGGTCAAACCATGAATTTAATTAAAATACATGCATTATTAACATTTCCAGCTGTGATATTGAGCGACTAGCAATTTTCAGATACTTGGATGAGTAATGGCATTGGCCTTTCAGTTGTTTTTGACATCAGCCCTTTTATAAACCTGCAGTTTTGCAGAATCATGACTGTAGAGCCTGTGTGCTGGATGTAACTGAAGAGCAGCTGAATAATGTTTTCAGATGATGTGCTTTTTCTTTTCTTTAATCAGTGAAGATGCTGCTGCATTCAGCAGCTGCCTACTTTAGTTTCTGTAGCATTACTAGAATGTTAGTTTTAATAGAAGCTGAATTGAATGTAAAGCATGCAGGCCAGGGAATGTTGTTGTCATATGGTCACAAAAAGCTTTGTGCAATTAGATTATCATCATGAGACAAGATTGAACATTCAGCCAAATTGCCATCCCCAAGTAGAGACTGATTCAGATAGTGTTGCTCTGCAAGGAAGCAGTATTTTCATGAGTAAGTGTTAAGATTTTTTCAGGCAGCAAGTGGAGGAAAATACCGGTTCCAACTATTTTCTAGTCTCTAGTTGAATACTGGTGATCAGAAATCAAGGATTTTGTTGCTACTTTGTAGAATGTAATGTGGTTTAATGATGAGAGAAGGGGATGAAAAAAACTAGTGATGTATTTTGAATATCTTTATAATGGTTGTGCTAGAAACTTGGGTGGTGTTCTTGACTCTGTGTTATGACTTGACTCTATCGTGACTAAGCTTGGAAAGATTAGCTTGGAAAACAGGAAAGGTAGGCAATAGCTCATGCTTATTACTAAATACCATTTTGGTATTTCTGTTTCCGCTATCCTATCCACTTATCTTCTTAGTCAACAAGACCATCTATTAGAAAACATGTGACTGAATTTGATACACACATTTGTTCATTCTCAGTTCTTACAGTGTATTCCTTGAAAGAAAGAAAAAGTCATTGGAATAGTTTGCTTGAAAATCTAGTTGTTGTTGTTATTAAGAAGAAATTAGGTCTTTTTTAGACCAGACAAGGTTTTGGTATAAATGTGATTTTGTGTTCAGAATCTAATAAGAAATCTTCACAAAGCATTTACATATTACATTGATGTAATCATCCCTTCATTTTACAGATGTGGGAATTTGAGGATTGTAGACTTTCTGTTCACCAGACAAGAATTCAGTAAAATCTCTATTGGATTACTTAATACACTTTACTCAAATGACCAGTAATATTTCATTTAAGTGTTCATTGTAATCAGAATACCAACTTTTGTCCAAAAAGGCACACATGTAAGTCTCCATATCTGGAACTGACATATGTGGCCTAAAACATACTCAATGAGATGATGTCTTTGAATTATATGTTGGCAGTGTCAGTAAGCATATTCTTGTTTTATTTGCTGAGAAGTTGGAATAAGCAACTATTAGTTTTTAATACTGTTATTTAGATGTTGTTTTTGTCTTTCAGTATGTTATACATATTTGTACAGTTATTCAAATGATTTTTTCAATTGTGAAGTGTTAAGCTAACATTTTTTACTTTATAGAGCTCTGCTTTGAATAGTTAATTTAAAAACTTTTATTAAAGCTAATAATATGATAAAGCTAAAGCAAATTAATCAAACAATTATACAACTATTATACAACTATTTCAGTATCTTTGAAATCCGGGGGCTAAAAGCTCTAGTGGTTGTCTTGAGCATGGATTATGTATTTCAGCAAAATGTGATAACTGATGAATATCTGCAGAAAAGGATATCATTGTGCTCTTCTTAATGAACTAATTTCATACAAGAAATTCAGCAGTCCCATTGTTTAGAATAAAGGGATACATGTAAATAAGGCCAGTGCTGAAATTGTATTTAAACAATGCTGACAGTTCTTCTATTGTGTCCATTAATTAATTTCCAAACATCAAGGTTCTCTGGGAATGAACTGCAAAAATAATTAAAATGATACATGAGGTAAATAGTTTAGAAATTCAAAAGGTGAAATAGGGAGTTAGTTTAGTGATTATTAGTCATACTGTTTATTTGTGCTCATTTGCCTTTTAAAAGCAGGTTATTGAGGAAGTATGATCGGTTTTGATTCACATGATCTGCTGAAGTTCTGGTCACAGGTGGAATAGTTTTGCCATATTTTTTTTAATCAATGGTGTCTGTCCTTGTTTCAAATCAGTAGACTGCTTAAAACAGGTTAACATTTATGTAAAAATATTTTGCCTTACAGCAAAGTTCTTCAGAATTAAATCAGTTGCAGCATATTTTTACTAATGATTTAGTGTGTGCTTTGTGAGGTAAATTATATTCAAGGTCAGGTTGGATGGGGCTCTGAGCAACCTGATCTAGTTGAAGATGTCCCTGCCCACAGCAGGGGGGTTGGACTAGATGACCTTTAAAGGTCCCTTCCAACCCAAACTATTCCATGATTTTATGGTATCTTTAAGTAGAATTCTGTGAATAAAAGCAATTTTGATTTTGGTGTTATATAGCTTTGTTTTTTTCCACCACAGTTTTGGCCAACTAATTGGTGTCAAGTCACTATTTGAGAAAGAATTTGAATGTTTAAGTTCAAATTAAATTAGTGATTTCAGATAGAATGAGTAGGGTCTTAATTAGAAGGAAACTTCAAAACAAATTTCTTTCCAGCTGGACAATCATGCCTGAATAATTGTAACCAAACTTTAAGCCTGGCTTAAACCGAAAGAAGTCTTTGCAATAAACGTTCTTTCTGTCATCGAATGTAGATGAAACAAAGATGAGATTCAAATTTTGGTATCCCAAATGTGCATGCCTTTTGAAAACATTTTGTCTGGAGGTTTTCACTCAAATCTGCCGTATAACCTATTAAAAAAGAAACATTCTGCAGCTTTTAGAAAATGTTTTCGTGAGCTTCACCTGTGCTGGGGATGCCACCTAGTCTGTCGCTTTTGGTTTTATCCTCGTTTTACTGCTCCTCAGCCTTTCGTTGATGACTCAATCAGTACTTCCATAACTTCTCTCACAGAAGAGGGGTTTTAAGTTATAGTGGGGGGCATCTGAGTAAATTAAAGGTGCAAAATGAATTTCCTGGGAAATAGCCAGAGGATTAGACTTTTCAAGCATGTGTACATTTTTGAAAAGCCTGTTGCTAGTGTCGTCTTGTCGTATCCTCTTATAGCTTGTGTGATCTGACTGCCTAAGCCTTTCCCTGAGGAAAATACTCAGGACTAAGGGGTGTAGGGAAGTGTATACTTCAGCTTTATACTCATGCAAGAAGCAAGATACATTGTATTCTTGTGTTTCCTGCTGTTAGAGGAAGTAAAGGGCATAGTAATGCTCAGTCTTAATTACATAGAGATTCTCTACTTTAAGAAATTACACTGTGCCATGGCTTGGTAAGATAATTAGGTACCATATTAACCAAAATACTTTGTTCTTTAATACATTAACTATGATGAATAAAGGAAAATATAGCTGTAAGTGATCAACCACTTTCTAAAAACTAAACAGTGTAAATTATCCACTGTTATTGACGAGGAGTTATAATGTTATGTGGTTGTTATTTGTTAATGCACTGAAACCAGCCTGGAGGAGTTCCATCAGTTCTTGCTGCTGGTTCTGCTGTTCTCATCTCCAAACAAGTTAGAGTTTTTGGTTTTAAATACTTACATGGAAGAAAAACTTGCAGAAAGTAATTTTTTTTTTTTTCTACTATAGGAACCATAAATATGTATATTAGATTGGGGTTTTATATCTCATCCCTCACCTTTATGTTGTTTGTTGTTAGCTAAAATCACAGTCATTGATTATCACTAGTAGAATTCATGCTCACATTGCCATATCTCTGTTCTGGCCATGTTCTGCTTTGCCATAACTAGTAGGTAAAATGGAAGTTGTTTGCTTTCTGCTTTGTAGAAATTCAAAGCAGCAGATTAAGTAATATTTTCTCCAGTAAGTACAAAGAACAACTAACGGTCAGTCTTCACTGCAGATGAGAAGAAGCTTATTAAGATGGGAAATTACAGAAAAGAAAACAATAAGCTTTCTGATAATTTCACTATGCATAATTCTTCTTCCAACTTTTCAAAGTAACGCTGGAAATAAGTGTTGCAAAATGTAATTGTTCTCCCTGCATAGAGTTTGTATCGAAGGCATTCTCCAAGAAAACTGCCTTATTCCACTTCCTTCTGTAAATACCCAATTCAGCAAGAAAGGACTGTAAGAGAGTAGCACAAGAAACTCCATTCCTTTGCTAAGATCTAGAACGTTTCCTCTATGTGAAGCTAATAAACCACCACCAATGAGGCGATAAATAACTATAAAAGAAAAAAAACATTTAAGTATTGGATGTGAAGGTACCTCATCAAGTGAGAATCCACTTGACATCCTAGTCGTGATGAACTCAAAAAACTTCACGATTAATTCTTTAAATGATCCAAATGAGAAACATTGAATTTTTTTCACCACAGTTTAATTCTGGAAAAGCTAGGAAGAAAAAGTCAAATACACACTTGAAGTTAGTTATTTTTTATTCTACTTGAATAGAACATATTAGCAAGTGAAGAGGACAGTAGTTTAAACTCTTAAACAGCTAATGGGGAAAGTTACATGAAAGATGCTTCTTAAAACTAAGTGATTAATGGGAGACTGGATAAATCAAGTAAATAGTAACTATCAATAGCATCCATTCATATTTGATTTTGATTAACAGTCTTACAATGAATTTTGCAGGCCATATGGAGCATTCTAACAGGGCAAAACATTGATCCAAAAAAATTCCAGCGATGGTCTGTGTTCCTTGTGACTGGGATTTTGCAGCACAGGTTTATATCGCAAGTCATCTTTTGGGAACTGTTGCGAAGTTGTTGATTAGATCAGAGAGGCCAACTACTAAATTGTTATGAAGACTGATCTTCACCTAGTTTTCAGCATAAATCTGCCAAATCTAATAGAACATTGTAAGATAAATAATTTTTTGGACATTCCTAGCAGAAATAGGAAATGTGAACACAGTTCTTTAAAGGTTGTTTGTTTTGGGTTTTTTGTTTGTTTGTTTGTTTTTTAAATAGCTCTTCTGTAAGGGACTTAAAGTGAGCACTAAGGGTGGAGATAATTTTTTTTGCATGGTGTTTTGGCTGTGCCAGATACTTCTAGCTTGCTGTTATGACCTGAAAATGTTAGTTTCCATTACAGATTTTAAAGTGCTATGAAATGTGTTTGGATCAGATTTGTTTTTAATGCAAAGATCAACCAACCCATAAATTTTCATATTAATTGATGGGTGTTTGCATTAGAAACAGCTACATATAGGCCTTACTTATAAGTAAGGTTGTTTTTTGGTTTTGTTTTTTTTTTTAAAGCATGAATGACCCAACATTGTTGCTGTATTTATTGTCAGGTTAGGTTCAGCTTAGACAAGTGCTGTTGGTCACTTATTGCTTTTAGGATCATCCCATTGGCAATAGTCCTGGTGAAACAAAAATAATGATAGAAGACAATCCAAAATGTGCTAACTCAACAAAAATAAACGTTTTTAACAGGTATTTTTATGTATAACTGTAAAATAATTTTAAACATGTATCATGACTAAAATTTAAATTTTTAGCACTACAGATTAATCAAAATTTCATTATATAACTGACTGTAAAACTGACAGGCAGGAGAAGGTTATGATCCTACATGAGTTGGTAGACTGCTGTGTACAATGAAAATAGTTGCAATCCTCGAAGTATTCCAGTATCTTTTGCAATGACAAGGTTTAGGTGACTTCAATACAGTGTTCTCTAAACTTAATTGTAATATTCTTTCACCATGAGTAAATACGTCATTTTAAGAAAGTGTTGTCATGATTTTTGTAGTGAGAAATGGTACTCTGCAAAGCTTTAAGAACCAGTGAACATATGCACTAGGTTGATGTAGCCTATTGAGATTAGTGAAGAACCTTCTTCACTGTTTTCAGCAAAGGTTATTAAAGAAAAAACACTGCTGTGGAATTAAAGCGAATGCCCTTGTATGGATAGTATCTGTCTGAAAGATAGAAAACAGATGGTAGAAATAAGCAGGCAGGTTTCAAAATTAAAGGAAATCACATGTAATTCTTTGTGACGAGGCTTTAGCTGTTTCTGCTGAAGTGATTGGAAAAGGGATACAGGAGTGAGACAACAAAGTTTGCTGCCAACACTGTGTTATTCAGAGTAGTAAAGGTGAGAGCTTGACAGCAAGCAGTTGCAGTACTTCATGTTGCTGTAAACAACCAGATGAAATTCTGCATGGACAAATGCAAAGCGATATTGTGCATGTGTGTTTGGAATAATCCTAACTTTACCTGTACAACTATGGGCTTCGAGTTAGCTTTCTACACTCAAGCACCAGAAGAAAATATCAGCTCATTAACAGTCAAGAAATAAAAAGAAAAAATCAAAGGCTAGGAATTACTGGGAAAGGAAGGAAGAACAGAATATCATTATGCAGCTGTATAAGTTATGTTCTCTTAGCATCTTACATACTGTATATGGTTTGGACTCTATTTCAAAAACAGAGATACAGGAAAGGATGCTTCAGAAGGCTGAGCAAAGATGGTGGAACCAGTATATGAAGAATGGTGGAATAGACCAAAAACTTCTAGTCTGTGAAAGAGAAGGAAAGATGAAGGGATTGAAGAAAGTGAATAGGAAGTGATTGTTCATACTCTCATTCAATGAGGTAACCCAACAGCATTGAATAGAGCTATCAGGTGTCAGGTTTAAAACAGACATGCTATCTAGCACACACTTGTATTTTGAAATTCTTTTGCCGCAGGACTTTGTGATTACCAAAAAAACTTAGAGTTGCAAAAAGCTTTGGGCAGATAAGTGAAGACAAATGCATTAACAGCTATTATATGGGCATATTCTACAGCTTGTGTAAGGACATCTTTAAGCACGAAATCATTGAAAGACGGAAGAGTATTCTGGGGAGGTACTGGTATATGCTTGCACTCTTAGTCATCTGCTGTTTGACATTCCTGTGGCAGGACAGTTATCCTGATGGACCTCTCTGTGGTTTGCTCGTGCTGTGTTGCTTCTCAGGCTGGAACTCTGAGTCACAGTTTTGACAGTGGATTGAGTCTGTAACTAGGAAGTCGGAGCTTCTGGCTAATGGAAGAGGCAAATCTTGATGGAGCAGCCAACATATTCCACTTTCCATGATGATCCTGCACTGAATTCTTTCTCTTTTTTTTGCTATATATTGCTTGGATATTTTTGGAAAAATTGCTTAAACCTCTTTACAGCTAAACTATCTACTCTTTGTAATATAGTAAAAACTGAATTGCTTGAAGGTGCTTTATTTATCTGTAATCGTGAAGTGTTTGGAAGTCCTTGTGTCTGAGCCATTATTTGTGTATGAAATGTGGTGGTTTAATACCTAACGCTGGCACAATTTCATAGCTTTAATCATCCTGAGTACTTCAAAAATAATCACGTATTGTATTTACTCTATCAACAGATATAATACCATGAGATATTACCCTCCCTAAATGCTGAGGTATCCAGGTTAGACTAATTGATGACTAGACAATAATTAGCCTAGTCATACAACAAAATTTACATTCTTTCAGTGATTGTCTAATTCAAGAAGTTTGGGGAGTACAGTATAAAGAATGCCTTTCATTTCAGCTGCAGAAGAGATCCAGCATTTGCAGGGCAATGAGATATTTGTGATGTTAACAATCTAAATGATTTTTATTGATAATGACAGATGGTTCTTAGATAGTGTGCTCTGAGTCATCTGTGATATATTCAGAATAAGTCTTCTGAAAGGTTGTACATCTGTCTTGAGATCTTTTGCTAAAATATTTAAATCAAGGTCATTGCTTATATTTGATTTTAAATAGCTTTTAGCTGGTAGTCTGCATTTCTGTACATTTAGAGATCAAACTGTTTGTAACTTAAAAAGCTACAAATGGAAAAGTATAATAGGTAGCAGGTGTTAGAAAAGGCAATTATGCATTAGCTGTTTTACTCAATTTCCAAAACTGTCTAAAACTATCCGTTGGAAATACTTTGTAGCCTAGACTTATCTCTGAAGCATGATGAATTTTTAAATCTATAGAGGGATATGCATTTTTTTTTGCTAATGAATTGCATATTTAAACCTATTTGGTTTCATTTAAAAGAGCTGAAGAAAATTGTATTGGAGGGGGAAAAAAAAAAGTTGAACAGAAAAATCTCAAGAAAAAGTACAGATTCTTATATACTTCCAGATACTTTTTCTGCAATTCCTCAAAAATATTTTCAGTTTTCAATATTGCAGATTTTTGGGGTGTTTTGCTGTTAATTTTTTTTTAAGCCACTTATCTTGACTTTCTGGCTATGGAAGAATTTTCTTTATTATGTGATAATAGAATGAATTCTTGGGCTTAAAATCAGACTCTTAGGTTATTATCAGAAAAAAGAATACTCTGGTAATCTAATTTGACTACCTATGTAATATTGTTTTGTGAATCAATGTAAGAGAGAGCAAAATAAACAATTTTGCCAACAGCTACTGCAAATTGACTTTGAAAGTTAAAATGCTGCTTTCAGACAGATTTCTTTAATCCCACCCCCTTCTCCCCCTTTTCAAGAACTTACATAATGTTGGAGGAGTGAGGAGAAGAAAGGAGGATTAGTATTTATTAATACCAAACCAAGTTCCTTTCAATTCCCTCTTTCTTGCTAATGTCATGTAATTAAAGAAATGTAAACCTTTATTGTATTCAGGTAGGATAACAAATAATCCAATACACAAAATATTCTGATGAACAATTATTATTTTAAATGAAATTTTCCTGCCTGCAGATTATTCAATCTTCCTGCTTCTTCATCTGCAAAAATAGTCTTCCTCTTTCTTAATCTTCCCTCAGCAGTATTTCTGTACTTTTTTTTATCTGTTCAGCAATTTCAATCGAGCTTTATTTGCCTCCATCCTGAAACGACAATTTTTCTGCTTCCTTGCTTTCCTATTTGATTGCCATGCTCTTCAGTTACCCATTCTTTGAAGTAGGTTTAAACACAAATCGTAGTTCACCAGGTAAAGATGAACTGAGCTGGTTCTTACTATGCCAGAAAGTTTTCAACAGTGACAGCACATACTTCAGAGTGGCCTTCTGGAAAATGTGTTGGTGTTTTCTTGTACAGGCTGTTGACTTACTCTTATACACAGTCTGTTTTCATTGGACATTGCTACCCTGTTTGCCTTCCAAATTTGAAGAAAGGTTGTCACTTTTATGAGATTATGTTGTGTATTCCAAAATAATAGGAACTTCTCATGTGTGATTAAAGGCTACTACTTGAAAGGACATTTTAAAAATTCATGTTAAAAGTGAGAAATTGGTTTCCTGAGAAAAAATAGACCACAAGAACTGTTTCTATACTTAATTTTAAAATTTTTAAAATATTTTTTCTTATTTTAGAGATGAAAATGTTATATTATCAACGGCTGAATTTACAAAAATACTGCATGTTCTGTAAATTTATTTATGCAATAAAGAAGGAAGCGGGTTGTTTTCGTAGAATTGGCTTTCTTCATTTTTTAGAGTTGTGGTTGATTATTTACATATTGCCACAATAGTATCTGATATGATAAGTGGTAGCAGAACTTTGCTTACAAGTATGTCTTCTTGAGATACCATTTTATGCTTTTATATATGTTAACTTTCCATCCCAAGAGAAATGCCAACACTAAAGTAAAAGACATGGATTTTTCGGGGGGATGGTAGTCAGTACATGATTCTGTAAAACTTTAATATTGTAAATTGGACTCTACTTTGATTTTTCTGATTAAGACAAACTCGAGAGAGAAGTCTAGTTAAAATTACCATATGCTTTGTTTGTCCTGGGATTTTACAATGTTATTCAAGTCATGTTATTCAAGAACAGTGTTTTCCTAGAGTAGGAAAAATATCACAGGATCTTATAATCAGAATCTTCCTTTTCCTGTTCCAAAATTAACTAATTCCTATTTTCGCTTCCAACTACACTTTTAAACTTAAAACTTCCCTGCAAAAAATTGGTATTACCTCTTTTCTTGACTCTTACCTGTTTGGTGGACAGGATGATCTGTAGTTTCTGTAGCTGCTAACATGGTATTTGTACCAACCCCTTGTAGTACACTATGCACTTCTATCAGTCAAAGGTAGAGGAGAAGGAAAAGTAATAGTAGGAGAATATTTTTCCTTCTCCACTTGTGACAGCATAAGGTTACTTTATGACACTGTTATAAATGTTATGTGGAATATTTTAAATACTGTTCTTTTCTAGGTTAAATAGCAATAAAATAGATATTTTGTCAAGTTATGTTTTACATAAGAAGTTGTTTCAGTTCACTTGAGCAGAACACTAAAACACCCTTTTCTAAAGAGTAAATGGCAGTTTTGAAATGACCAGTAGAGAATATGAAAAAAAAAAANATCCATACATTTGTCAGATTATGTAGCTTAATTTTATAATTATTATTTTTAAATGATATTTTAATGAGATTTTACGTAGCATTAGTTCACAATCATCACATTGATAATTAAATATCATAATTATTTTTTCAGTTCTCAGTGGTATGGAAAATAAAATCCAAGATTAATTTGGTAATATAAGAAAACTTAGTGAAGTCTCTTAAAAGTAGGATCACAAATTTTTCTAAACACTTAGGTATAGTTATAAAATCTTAATTTCTAGGGGGAGTTTTATAAAGTGGCTGAATCTGATGACTTGAACTAGAACAAAAAGCTGCAGATCTGAATAGAAATCTGAGTTGTAAATGTTTTGTGTTACAAGGAGTAGTTTTTTTTCCTTTAGTAAAAACTTGTAATTCAGTCAAATACAAAACAAGTTGTATATTTTTAAAAATGCTTAATAATTTCCTATAGCAGAATTTATAATGAAAAAACTACTAGTATAAAATGAAACTGTGTATGCTTCATCTCCATTATTAAGAGCTTGCTCTTAATGCATACATTCATGCCACAATATTGAGCTAGACAGTACAGTATTTTATGCCAGTTATAAGCTAATGGATAACATCAGAAATGAAAGAAACACAGCTGTAAAGAATGAATTTAAATATGAGAAATGCATACTTCACCTTAATTCCCGTTACAGATAATACCTATGAATAGGTTTGGCACAGATGAAATGCATACATGTTTGGCATATGAAGAGAGACAGATTTAGTTGACATTTGTAGTTAGTAGTGAATGCCATAAAAACACACTTGGGGTGTATGGTGATCAAAATTATTATTTGTGTATTGAAATGACAATTTAACGTTTTTTTTTTTCTAGTCTGAACCAGAGGGTTTTTCTCACTTCCACTTGTACGTCTGTGCTGCCTTCCTTGTCAGGTGGAGGAAAGAGATCCTGGAAGAGAAAGATTTTCAAGTAAGTGAAGGGGATATTTTTCAAGCACAGGGTGGTATTTATTAAATTCAGCTTCTTAGCATTACTTCGGGATGAATTTATGACAAAATAGCAGCAGTTGCAGCAAGACTGACAGTGTCTGACTGTTTGTTAGAGTTGCTCCAAAACTGTTAGACCTGAAGTGATGGGCTATAAGCAGTAGGAGGTGTATTTTCTTTGTCCACTCTGGAAAAAAATTGATGTTTTAACTGAGACAGACTTTGAGAAGATGATTTCTGGAGATGCTGTTACAAGTAAAGCCTTGGTATATCACAAAGATTTTCTGAAAAGGAAACTGGATTTTTTTTTTGTAATCTTAAATGCATGACTGGAGTTACCTATATATAATTTCTCATCTGTATAACATTACAGCATGCTCTAACAAGGTGATGTTCATTCTTTCAAAAAAACTAGGGAAGCAGTCTTTTAAAATAAGGAGCCTTTTTTTCAGTGGGAAGTAAAAGGACTGTAAGAGTATTTACTTCAGGTCTCTACATTTCAAAACCTTACATTTTTCCAGCAAAGAGCATATCGGGGAGTTGTTTGGAATGGGATTTGAATATGGTAAATAGAAGAATCATTTGCATACTCCTGTAGAAGTTCAGTTATGTTTGTGAACTGGTGACAGTTCACTTTCATAGAAATATTTTATATTGAATTTTACCCTATGATACACATGCAATGCCTGAAAGGTGTTAAGTCCTGTTTACGGGCTGACTGTAAACAAATCATGCTGCAAAGCCCACACCATTGCCTGTTCTGGGGAAATGGCCCGTTACCGGCTTATTTTCTCTGCAGCTGACTGAACTCTGTTGCCCTGTACAAATGAACCATTGTGGTATTTGTGTATTGCTTCAATCTATTTTATCTTTCTTCATAAAACGACTTATTCTGAGCACTTTAACTGTGGTTGCCTATCTTTGCAATAAATAAATGCCTAAGGGCACAACATAACAACTTTAATTTATGCTACCTGCTAACACTGTCAGATTTTCTCAATTTATTGTATTTTGTCAAAAACATCTTTAAAGTTGGCAGCGATGCCTCTCAACTACAATTGTTCACTGTTAATCCTCCCTATTAAATTTTTCCTGTTAATTTCCTGCACCAAAGTTCATGAATTCCCCCTCTCTACCAAATCTATTACAACTATGTTTAAAGTAAATAATAATCCCAAGGTATAGTACTATGACTTGTTTTGTTCTCCTTACGTATGTTCAGATTTGTTTACTTATTTAATAATTAAGGTATTTCTTTATGGTTTAATTTCTTTATATGCTGTGTAAACTAGACTATAAAGTACATAAATCAGGAACACACTGGAACACACTTATCAGACTGCTTTAGCTTGCTTACAACATAGAAATGCAATTACTAATTTTGAGGATCTGTAGACTAGTGCTAGTTTTATCACTATCATATGTTATCACTAAAAGGCTTGGCCTTCTTTGTTGTGTAACATGACCTTTTAAAATGACTAAACTAAAGCGTTATCAATTCTCCAAATGATACTTCTCTCCCACAGGCAAGAATAAAAACTATTATTCTTACGCTTTGTTAATAATAGCTGTAGACCATTGCCTAGTCTTCAAAGTAGTAGCTCAAGTAATAGGCATTTAAACTTGAAAAACTGGGAAGTTCAGTATGTGCTGTTGGAGTACTCTGATTGCATTGAATTCACATTATTGAGAAGTCATAGTTATAGTGCATTTTGTACTGAAATTAAGTATTATTATATCAAAGGAAATAGATTTTGATGAGGGAAATAGAAGAAGAAGCCAGTTCAGGCCTCCAGATGTTGAAATAATAATGTATATATTGTATATATTATATATTTGTATATAAATAATCATGTATATGTAAAGTTGCAACAGAAGTGTGTAAAACTCTGTTCATGCTAGTCCCATATTTTTCATGTTTGAAAGAACAGAATAATTGTCTCACTGCAAGATGATAATCAAGTCGTGATAGAAGTTGTGTTCATTTTAATCTATTTGAACAAGTTATTGTTCTTACTGCCATCTATTTGAAAAGATACCATTGTAGACCTCCTCTGAAACATGAGATTTGCAGGTTAGCATAAGTTTTGGCAATAGACAAGTGAGGAGAAAGGTGATGCTTTGTATGTAAATCTGGAGCAATTTACAACGTTATTTATAGAATTTGTCCATTGTCTCTGCTTTAAGGAAAACTGGCACCTCTTGACTTTCCACAGATTATTCCATGCCACTTGTCCATGTCCTTATGAATTGTTCTTGTCTGACTACTGTAAAATACAGTACAACGGCAAACGAAGGACAACTATTTCAAACTTTAGTGTCCCAAGAGAAAACATTTGATTTTAGGAAGCTGGGAATGTCAAACTTTTTTGTTTTGCTAGGAGTTCATAGTTGCTAGCATTTTGTCCTGCTCAATAAAGGTATCAGTAAGCTTTCTAGTAAGCTTTGATCCCATTTTGAAATTTGCTATGTAATGCAATGGGCTATGTGATGCAATACTATGTAATGAGGGCAAAAATTATTACATGCAATTTTGAAATTTCCCAGGGTCACTTTTTCATAGCAGTGAAACTATAGTGATGTGTTTTTAGATAGACATTTTAAATATTTCATGCCCAAATATAATACAAAGATTAATATTGCTGAAAAGAATGATAGTATAGTTAGAGCTTGTTATTCTCTCACGGTACTCACTTCTAGAGAGAGAGAGAGTCCGCTTTACCTACTTAGGATGCTCCACAAACCCAGGTACAGAAAGCTAGTTTGAGTAACTGTAGCTCTGTTCATACTTCAGATTAGCAAATTTTACTTTACACATGGGGGAACAGAGAATGCAACGGGCAGACAGTAAATGGAAGACCTTTTAATCCTGGCTCAGATTTTCCTTTGTAATCGATGTGATGTTTTATAGGATCAAACGGGTCATTTTTGGCTTATGATATTTCCATTGATGGTATACATGTTCTGTGTTAATTCACTGGTTCCTTACCAGTGTCAGATTAAAAAAAGAAAAAAAGTAGGAAGTTTAATATAGATAAAAATACAATCATTTTTATAAAATGACTTGCGATGTGAACGCAATGTGAATGTGAAATCTATTTCATTTATACTGTGTAAGCTTAAGTAATTAGACGCAAGTAATGAAGACCTTTCTATTCAGCAGCAAGTCTTAGACTTTGACTTACTGTTATTCATTTTCCTAACTATAGCCATAACTCCAAAATTCTCCTGAATTCTTGAGAATGGTTGATGCTGTTAAGTGATAAAATATTCAGGCGTGATTTTGAGCATATTTAGAATTAAAATATTAATAGAAAAGATGGCTGTTGAGGTTAATGGCGTCGTGTATAGGATATCTGAAAGATTTTTAAGGAAACAGGACTTCAGGGACTAGATTCAGCTGTCAAACTGAATATAAGCTAATAGTAATGTTGGTGAGATACTGGTTTAACTGTATTAGAGATTATATTAGAGATTTAGTCCAAATTTTCAGTTCAAGTAAGTTATCATTTTGTTGACATAGCTAAGCTATAAAAATATATTCAATATGTTGTGGAAAGGAATCTGTCTTGCAGATTTTTTCTTCTTCATGATTCTAAGATACAGGGTTTTCTGTCTGTCTGACAGACATTTTCACCCATGCTGTCATCAACCCACATCTTTATTACTGCAGTGTCCTTTTCTTTGGCTTTGACAAATGCATTTTTGCTTCATTTGTATTCACCCAGACTGCAAAGAAGCTGTAAAGATCATTTTTCAGTCCATCATTTTTTCTTGCTTTGCATCTCCTTTAGCTCCCTTTCCGTTATAGCACCAAGGAAAACTTAGATGCTTTCTCTTTCAAGGTCTTTAATGGACTAATACTGACACCTTACATGTCACCTCATATTCAGCGTTGAGATGCTGACTGCCAGTTTATCAGCCAGTGATGACAGCTTCATCATGCACTTGAGCGTGCAAGAAAGTATCTGCTATCTCCCAGGTTGACTGTCTTACTTAAATGGAGCACCTAATGAAGATACTCAGTTACTTTCCTCTAAATCCTTATGTAAGTTCTGTTTTTCTGCAATACCCAGAATAGATTTGACAGGTAGGCTTGAGTCTGTTAATAGCACTTACAGTCACATTGACTAGTTTCGTGTTGCTTTTTTTTTACTTTTCTGTCAATTGGTTGTCTCTTGTTTTATACTCAAGCCATAAAATCTTTGGGGTAGTGACTGTCC
The DNA here is from genome assembly GCA_013400755.1 of Pelecanoides urinatrix. Taxonomy (NCBI): domain Eukaryota; kingdom Metazoa; phylum Chordata; class Aves; order Procellariiformes; family Procellariidae; genus Pelecanoides; species Pelecanoides urinatrix. The sequence continues at coordinate 158,264 of VZTQ01009346.1, forward strand.
TTTACATAATCTTTAAAATAATGATTCTTTAATCATTGTTTTATATAAATATGAGGGAGTAAGCCTTATTGACCTCATGACCAAAATGAATGTGTGCACAATTGTCTGTCCTATTAAAATTTAGATAAATGCTCTTGATTTTTTTCAAATGTTTAATAATGGTGAAATATTAAAAGCTAATGTTAGATCAAATGTTAATGTGAACCACCATCTTCCTACATCATATGATCAATAAAATTTTAAGGAGATTAAGGTTATTGTTATTACTTATGTAAATGTTTGTCTTATGAAGTTGATGTCAGGTTTATTCTTAGATTAAATCTTAGGTTTTGTATAAGTTAGTTTTAAGATGGATGCCTGTTTCAGAGGATAGTGAAACATTTCACAGTGCATGTATTTGAATGAAAGTCAGATGCAGGGTGACTTTGAAGTGTATCTTAGCTTAGTGGTGGAGTGAGGACTGTCAACACCTTTGGGTTTTTTTGCCTTTCCTTCTGTCTTTAACAATTACTTAGAATCACTGCAGGGTTAGAAGGTTCACTACTACCTACCACTCTTCCTAAATCTCAGCTCACTTGAATACTTCGCTCCCTTATTTCATGTAAGAGTAGAGAAGACCCGGATTAATATCTTCTGATTTATAGTAAGAATACAATACTGATATTTCAAGTCTCATTTAGCACACGAGCTTGCCCTTTTAGACTTTTTTCTCACATTTGTCAGCATTTTTGGGATGTGAAGGCAATTGTTTCTACCTGTGATCTGTTTTCTGGCTATTAGATTCCAAAGTTCCTGAAGCTTTATGTTATTCCCTGAAATAGAGGAATAATACTCTATTTTTATGAGTGAACCCTTGGCATCTAAATGTTACTGGCTTGTGCTACTTCAGGCCCAATGTCAAAAAAAAAAAAAAAAAAAGGCAGATTATCTTTCTTGCAGAGGATTTCACACCTATATTAAATGATATTAATTTTCAACATGAAAGTCTGAAATAATCAGAACCGTTTAAAAACAGAGCTATTGAAAATGCTTGTTTTTCTTCCCTAGAAATGTTTTCTAGGAACCATATAGGTTATGAGCATATTGTCTCCTTATTTCATTCTTGGACTTATCTGCCAGTTTTCTTCATTACAGTATTACAGACTTTGTATACAATCACAAAGGAGTCTGTAGCTTGCATTTATCAGCATTTGGACTATTTCACTTTTCATATGAACTAACATTTCTATTAAAGTAGATGCTTGTATGTGAACTAAAATCACTTGAAAGAGGAGGTTTTAAACAAAGACTAATCTGATTCTATGCACCTGTCAGAGTGTGTATTTGCTACAGCTACACAAGTTAAATAATGTAACTTTGCACCCTAAAAATGGGATTAGTAGATAGTTACAGAAGTGTCTGAATAATAAGATGCTTGGAAGACAAATTCAATTCATAACCGCAGGAGTAACAGGCTTTAGTTTAAAAAGTTTAATATTAATATTCCTCCCAGTGATTATGTACTACAGAAACATGTCATATATCAGAAACATGTTTTTATACCATCTATTTATGCTCAACTACGATAGTACAGGTTTCCGTAATCTTTTGTGATCTTATTCCTAGTTTATGATCTGAGTTTTTAAATAGTTACTTTTTCTGCATTAAAGTACAGGATTTCTCACTTCGTATGATATGAGGCATAACTAATAAATATATTTTTAATTTAGCATCTTGGTGTGTACTGTGCTAGAAACTTAGTTCCCATTGCTACTGCAGTAAAAATAAATGTTTTTCAAAAAAAAAAAAAAGAAAAAAGTAATGTTTCTGAACAGATTAGTTTTCTGAATAGAAGAGTGTTTACCCCTCTTCTCTCTGAGCTCTACGATTAGATGGTTTTGTGGTTCTGGATCCTGCGCCCTCACACTTCCATGTATGGAAACTAACAGGGTCTTTTCTGTGAATGTACCAAAACCTGTAAAGAGCTAAGGACCGTGAATGTTGAAATCGTCCTAACTTTAAAGAGCCTGACATTGCTGTCATTTTATTCCCTGCTATGAGCACTTTTGGAAGACATGCAATATATTGTCAAGTGTTGCAAGAAACTGGAAGATCTGCTGTCATAGACTTTGAACATCATAGCTAGCAATCTGACGAGGTTGCTCCTTAATCTCTGAGTACTGGTAGAAGACAACTGGGAGTTAGCACTGTTAAATCACTTGCATTCAGAAGAGCCAACTTACAATTATAAAATTACTGACACTGTTTTTGCATGCAAAGAGCTTAATCAACAAAGAATGAGGTGACTGGTAAGAGTTGTATCTAAATACAGTTTTATAGGGGAAAAACATCAGGTGTCCACTGGTCCCGACTTCAGCTATTACAGTCTCAATTTAACTGTTCTGTTAACAAGCCTACGCAACTTAGTCAAAAGCTTCTGTATCTTTTGATTATCATGACTATCTTGACTTGATCTCCACATGTGAATATATTGTAAATTAAATGCAGAGACATTTTATCGTACAGTTTTAGAAACACAAATTTTGTCCCACAGAAATTATTGTCTCAAATTTTTAATATTAAACTAAAATATAACAGATAGACTGTATGGCATCCTTCTTTTGACTTGAGAAACTAGTGGTGCTTGCCTTGCACCAGGAGAAGGAGTTGCCCTCTGTCTAGAAAGTTACATGAAGATTCTGATCAGTTTATACAGTACAGTAAAAATGGTTTAAGAAGCATGAAAAAGGAAATAAAACTCCTAACACTACCCTTTCTTATCTCTGAAACGTCAGTGTGGCCTTCTGTGATCCTTTTTCTTCTGATGAGACACTAGACCTATTTTTCCTCAAAAGCTTGGCTTTCAATGTGCAAAGCTGAGAATAGAAATCATAAAAAACCAAAACAAAACCACTTTTGATTTATATTTTATTCAGCTAGCAATGTGCATATTTTTATACCTAAATTCACCTCTTTTTCTTTCTTTTGCTTAAGCTTATAGGCCAAGAATTCATAGTACTAACATGTTACTCATGTCAGACATTTTAAAAATAATATTTGACTTACCTCCAGTGATACAGATAAATTTTGGATTATGTATCTGAATTTGAAATCTGCGCATCTGTTTCTGTTGTCTTCTTTTCATCTAGCTCCTCTTCCCAGAAGTCATAGTTACTTCTCAGATATTTGGAACTGTTGTACATAGTAAAATTGCAAGTTACAGTACAATGATACTGAATTGCAAGTAGCTTGAATATATATATTTGTTGCTGAAAATCAGAAGTTACTCTCAGCTATGAACTAGTCTAATATCACATAAATCACAGGAGTCAGTGAAAACTAAGCCTTGCTCTCTCCTTTGCAAAGGAATTTTGTAAAAATAGAAGTCCTTTGGTGGTAGATTTAGCTGCTTATGGAAAGAGGTAAATACCTAATTACTGCAGCCATGACTTGGGAGATCTGTCTAGTTTTTAAATGACTCGTCTTCTACTCTAGAGAATATTATTTTAAAAACACCTCACTTATACTGAAATAGGATTGCCAAAACAGAAAGAAATTTTCAAAATCTCTGCTGAAGGAGACTACCTCTACAGGGTCAGCATGCTATATCAGTAGGAATTCTCTTCTTAGGAATACAGCATGAAAAGTGGAAAGGTGAAATCTTGATGATAAGAAACAGGATAAGAGTCTTCAGGTTTTGATATTGGTATAAGTAGATTAAATATATTTTCTTAATTATTTTCATCTTTTATAAATATTTGTATTCTTTATTTGAGTGTAGAGATTTAGAAACCTCTTTTAAGTGTAATTTCAAATCTCATGACTGTTACCAAGTCATTTATTACTCAGCAGTTTGGCAAATCTGAAAATCAAGGTACTGGGACATAATATCATGTACCTTCTCAAGGTACATCACTGTAAAAGCTGTAGTGGCTGTTCCTAGAGGAAATGTTTAAGAGGTAAAGAGGATAGAGAGGATTGTTTTCCGGTGATTGCCAGACACCTTTTCTTGCAAGTAGGTGGGGAGTATGCTTGAAGAGCAAGGTCTTAAGAAATCTTATGTCACTCATTTGAGCAATTTAGAGACATATTTTGACTCCATTATTTTTCTTAATTTGCTATATTAGACTGTTACTTTTTTATTACTAGTAGGTAAGTTTAAAACTCCTATATCATGGTAATGCCTCTCTGAAATGATAGAGAATGAACAGTTTTCTCAGAATGATTAACATTGAATGCAATAATTTGTAGACATTTCAGTATAACTAATATGTGAATATATAGGAAAGTAAATAATTCGTACACAAGTGAGTGTATAACACTTCTACATGAGGATAAGGCTGAGGTACTTAACGCCTTCTTTGCCTCAGTCTTTAATAGAGCAGTTATCCTCAGGGTACTCAGCCCCCTAAGCTGGAAGACAGGGATGGCGAGCAGCATAAAGCCCCCATAATCCATGAGGAAGATGTTAACAACCTGCTACACCAACTGGACCCTCACAAGTCTATGGGGCCCGATGGGATCCACCCGAGGGTACTGAGGGAGCTGGCAGAGGAGCTTGCCAAGCCACTC
>VZTQ01009346.1:163065-175485 GCA_013400755.1 Pelecanoides urinatrix
CTGTGTTCAGTTTTGGGCCCCTCACTACAGGAAGGACATTGAGGTGCTGGAGCGTGTCCAGAGAAGGGCAACGAAGCTGATGAAGGGCTTGGAGCACAAGTCTTCTGAGGCGTGGTTGAGGGAACTGGGGTTGTTTAGTCTGGAGAAGAGGAGGCTGAGGGGAGACCTCATCACGCTCTACAACTACTTGAAGGGAGGTTGTAGTGAGGTGGGGGTTGGTCTCTTCTCCCAAGTAACTAGCGATAGGATGAGAGGAAATGGCTGCAAGTTACACCAGGGGAGGTTTAGATTGGACATTAGGAAAAATTTCTTTACTGAAAGAGTGGTCAGGCCTTGGAACAGGCTGCCCAGGGAAGTGGTTGAGTCACCATCCCTGGAAGTATTTAAAAGACATGTAGATGAGACGCTTAGGGACATGGTTTAGTGGGCATGGTGGTGTTTGGTTGATGGTTGGACTTGATGATCTTAGAGGTCTTTTCCAACCTTAATGATTCTATGATTCTACATTTGTTTACTATTAAAAGAAAATCTTGAGAAGGGATATAGTCATTTATAATCCTGAATACTCTGTTATTTCCTCCATGTAAATGTTCATGCCATTTGAAAAATTACATTTAGACAGTGTTTTTCTTCAGTTAGTTCCAAATTAAGTTACTTTTGGAATAGTTTGCTTTTGTGATAGTCAGGGAATATGTTGCAATTGTAGATGCATCATACTAAAAAGCTGGAATATAACCACTGAATGTGCAGTTTCGTGCTTGGATTTCATGTGCAATATACAGGAGTTCATTAACTTCTACCCTTTCTTTCATGCAGAACAAAATCTTTGACAATAGATTTAGTGTAAATGACAGCTGAGGTTGCAATAACATATATTAGTAGGACCAAGTTGTAACTCTAATGTTTTTCTGTGGTCTTCAATAAGAACAAAGCAACTGTATGACAAATTTAGCAGTCATTTGTATTTGCTAAATCAATTATATGCAACATTAGCTAATATTTGTCTTCCTTATTTTTCAAATATTAATCTTTTAACTAACAAAAGAACGATGTTAACCAGGTCCATAGTTCAGTAGAAATATTATATGTAGACATGATTTATGTTCAGAAACCAGTTAGATTGAAAATGGGTTACGTTATGTAGTTAGGCTTAAGGGTTAATGAAATGAAGCCAATCCTGTAAGCCAGGTCTAAATTAGAAATAGTCACTTTAAATTACATTTGTAGTCAGTGGAAAGACATGAGTGTGAATCAGCCACTTCTGATCTCACTCTACCCTCTGCAAATATTTATTTCACTCTATTAATTACAAAGGAACATGGCATTGGCAGAAATTAGAATTAATCTGTTAAATACCTACATTTAGTTTGAATATTGAGGATTTCTTAAATACTTCCTTGAAGATTTGAATGTGTCTGCAAGTGAAAATACTGTTTCCAGTACTGACTGTTACCAGAGACATTGTCAGTCAGGAGGAGGGAGGGAGGCTCTTAAGCATCCAGGAGCAAATCCAGTGAAGACTGCTGAATAGAAAGAGATATCAAACATCATTCCACTTGTAAAACTTTCGGTTGTGTGGAGAAGAACTGTGAAGCGTAGTGTCTATACAATTCTTATTGCTTGAAAGATACCTTTAAATTTTGAACGTTTTCATGGGAAAGAAAAGGTATATGTTTCTTTAGCATGCATTCATTCTTCGGGGCAGTGTTACTCAACTGAGAGAGTCCCTAGCCCACCCCTTTCGTGTGCAGCTCTATTTTTTAATTATTATTATTTGAGTTTAAGGAATTTAGTATTATAGCCTTGAGTACAATATGGTTTTGGTGGAAAACACATCCATGTGGTAGTAATAGGAAGATGATTTTCAAATGTATGAATAATAAGATGCCTAGCTTCTGCTTCTGAAAATGTTAATTTTAACTCTTGTTTGGTAATGAATTTTATCCCTTTACTGTAACTGAGTGAACCCTAGAGTGCATTTTTGTTTTATTTATAGTTATTCTGTAAAATCATACTATGCATTCTGCATACTCTTGCCAATAATTAATTTAATGTATTTTATTGATTTGTTTTAAACCTTTCCATTACTACCCATTTTGAATAGTGACTAATTAGCAGAGCAACCTAAAAAATAATATTACCAACATATCACTTCGTCCATTACTATCTACCATAATAGTTTGTTCAGAATCGGAGTTTCTTGAAGAAGGAAATATAAAGGATTACAAAAAACAGGGCATGGAGAGTTACCTGAATGTAGAACTTTAGAGATCATTCCAGTAATAATGGCACAGTAATAATTTCTTTCTCGAACTCTGTGTACTGTAAAAACTGTAGAGTCCTAACACTTTAATCTTACAAAGCTGACTAAAGCTGTTACATATCTGCAAAGTTCCACAGTTCACTAAAATGTTTATTTCATTATACTCCCTGAAAATTGCATATTTTTAATGTGATTAGATTGATCCCATTAACCTTACAGTGCCATTGGTCAGCTTTTCTTATTTGCCCCAGGAATTAATTTTCAATTTTTAAATGGAAATTGCTTAGTGAAATTTGTGCTAGATGAAGTGGTTTTTTTCTCTATTGTTTTCATTAATGTTTTTGTTTTAATTGCAGGAAAATGTTTAATATGGCTTTATGTCCCCTACTTAATTGTTTTTGTTGAAGGTTGTCCTTGCAGAATGAACTGACACCCAATAAATAGGCCTAGATGTAGCAACAAAAATGAATAGCAAATGCAACTTTTGGAGTGAATGAGACTGACCTGGAGTGAATGTAGTGTAATCGTTGTTTTAAAGGAGGTTTCTTTATGAACAGTGTTATAGAAAGTAGTTTTTGGGTTCATATATTCTAATGAGTTCTTAAAGCATTCATGTATAAGATATTTAATGATGGATAACAACATTTTCCTGAAGTGAAGAGCAGTGCTTGGACTTTTTTTTCCCCAAGTCTGTATATCCTGACCTAGAAAGGTCAAAATGTTGCAGTGGTTAACTGATGCTGGATTTTGTAGCATATTTGTAGCATGTTGTTGGAATAAACTACAAAGCAGAAATGATGCAAGTGTCACTCACTGGACCTATGAAAATTAAATAAAGTGATTTCTCCAGTTACTTTATCAGTATTTAATAGTGAGAAACTCTCTAAGTTTCTGTCTTCGTCATTACATCTAATTTTAATTTATGCTGAATTATGCTTCTCAGTAAAAGACTCGGAAGTGATTACAAAAAGTAAGATGAAATTCTGTAATAGTTATTTTACAACAGTGTAATAGACATTGCAAGTACCTTATTATATTCCAACTAATTGAGATCAGAAAAAAATTTTACAATGCTGTTTTTAATATGGATTACATATTTTATTGGTTTTGTTTTTTTTAAAACAGAACTGTAGATGTATTGTTACAGCTGATGACACCCATATGTATTTTATGTTTCTCCACATTATCAGGATTTTACACAAGGTGATAATAGATTTAAAAAAAAAAAAAACAACCCTAAAAGTTTTTTACAAAATACAAAGGATCCACAGTTTGCACAGAAATGCTTTAGCAAATCTCTAGTGGTCAGAAAAACACATATCATTAATGCTACTAGTGTGCAAAGAGCACAATGAATCCAGCTTCATGAAAATGTAGTATTGTCCTAGAATTCATAAATCAGTAGCTTAATCAAAATCAAGTTGGTGAGAAACTTTTTCCTCCAAAAATCTTTGAGATAATCACACACGAAGAGGGGAAAAAAAAAGCTGTTTAGGGACAGAGGACTCTTGACAGTCTCTAACAAATCTAGTCATTGTGTCAATAAGTTATTTAAATAAACTTTTGCTAAACTTTTTAAATCATGTTTTTGGCACAATTTCGTAATTACATTTATGTGAGAAGCTGGAATGGTCGAATAGTTCTGACTGCATCTAAAATGACATTGTATGTCATAATTGAAATAGAATTCTGTTTCACTTACTCTACAAAAAAGAATAAGATGAAAAGTATATAAATAAATTACAATGGGTATGAAGAATATAATTTGTCTAATAAGCTTTTGGAAAAGGTGCAAGGATATGGACTGATTTTTTGTTCACTTATCCATAAAGTAGTTCCTTGGTAATCCTCTGGATGGCTTAAAGTGAACCAGAATAATAATTCAGTTTTGACTTCAGTTGAGTTATTAGACAAATTCAACTCATCATTTTTAGTAAATGCTACTGTTGAAGAGCTACATTGTATACAGAGGGAAAAAATGCATAGTCTTTTGAATATTTTGAGTAGGACCTCAGGGATCCAAAGGCACGCTGCTGTTACATAAATACAATCTTACTTCTTTTCAAAGCATGTTCACTTGGGCACATTAAGAATCAAAAAATTATAAGTTTAATAAATAAGCTTCAAAACCAAAAATGTTTTCAAATATGCAGAGCAATTCAAGTATAATTTGCAGAGCGTTTTCCTGAGAAGTGAAGGTTTTACTCTTTCCATTTTCTAGTTGAGACCAACACATATCATTGTTAATACTGCATAATAAGATGCTGGCAGAAAATGAGATGAAAAAGCTGAGCTGAGTTTTTTGTATCCATATTCTGATATCATCCCTGTTTTTAAAAAGTGCTATTTCATTCTGGATGTGCTGCTGTTAGCTGATCTTAAGTGGGTATCAAAACCAGATAAGACTTTCTAGGAACAGAAAATGAAATTACAAGCAGAAATTTTAGGACTGGCAAAACTTCACAGGTATCGAATCTCCCTTCATATTCAAAAAAAACCAAACCAAATCAAAACACCAGCAAACTCAAAAACCAACCAAAAACATCCAAAGCAGAGAAGGTTGCCTATGCTATCTGTTTGGAAAAAAAAAACTGTGTTTTTTAATGTATTCATCTATATACCTTCCAACTATGATTTGTGCATAATGTGTAACTTTCCATGACATTTGAATTATCACCTTTTAAAAGAACAGTACGCTTCTTAGAACTGGACGGGATTTTTGATTCTTGCAAATTCCATTGCATGTTCTTACCAGACCAGATTTCATTTTTGCTACATTACAATCGTGCTATATCTTGAATGGTTTCATCAAATTATTTCTTTTCTCAGAGTAAACATTTAGTTTGTCTTAATTGCAGAATTATCATATTTTGTCTTCAGTAAAGTTGCCCGTCTTAACAATTTGAGCCTTAGGATAAAAATATCTACATAATAGAGGACATTTGCTATAGGAAAGCAATGCCAGACTGTCAGTGTGTTAACAAATTACACTGAAACTAATTCAGCTAAAAGTGATGTGATGAATACAAATGGAATTGAGAAAGTTGACCAAGAGAAAATTACTAATGCTGGAAACATGAAATTGGAAGGTGTTTTAACATTTATTTTGTAATGCCCATTTCTACAGACTTAATGGGGAGAGAATTAGATACAGAATAAATATAGATGTAACTTAAGGAAAAATGACATGATCTAAAAATATCTTAACTAATTGAATGGATATCACAAATTTAAACAGATGGGAAAATATCCTGCATTATTTCACAGCAACTAAAGTCTAGATATTCAGCAGAAGAAATTCAGCAGGCAAAATTATACTCTCTAATAAAATGACTAACAGAATTTATTTGAAGATTTGATCAAAATTAGAAATTCAAATACAAAGTTTTTTATAGATTTCTTAAGGTGATCAATGCACAGTATTGTTTAGTGGTTGGAAAAAGGAGCAACTGGGAAGTGTGGTCTGAGGTCTTATTCTAATTCATGATATTTTTGTGTGTAAACCTCTAAGTTTTAGTTCTGTTTTGAAAGGTGACCACATATCAATGACATTTTTTTTTATTCAGATGATTGTTTATAGTCAATCATTATTTTCATGAAAGAAGCTAAAAAGTTCATCTCTAACTCAAAATACCTAGGAACTCAGTTGAATTCTGTGCTTTCTTATTACTGACATCCTTACTTGATTAAAAAACTACTGAAGAGGATAAGGGATTCCAAAGATATTAGTAGGATTGTACACTGAACACAGTGTGTCTTCCATCTCTTAATTAGCTTGTATCTGTGAAACCTAAAGTACAAGAACAAATTTTAAAAATCAGGCCCACATTGTTGGGGCTTGCTTTCATTGGGTATTTTTTAATCTACAGTTGGTTACTAGTTCACTCATGTTGTGAATTTAGAAGAGTTTCCTTTCAGCTAACTGCCCAATCCTTGAACTAAAATGATAAAATTTAGTGCAAAAATAAGATTTACATTACTTGTATGATTTTCACACATATCTTCCTAAAGGATGCATGTCTCAGTCTGTTTTACATAAAAGCAGTGGCACTATGATAAAGCATTCCAGATTACTGCTATATTCACTTGTGTATATTGGTAATATTTCTGGAAGCTTATACTAAATTTTATAGTAACTTTTCATAGTGTGCTATAGGAGCATTTTTACCCTGGGTGCAGGGAGGGGCAGGGGAGAAGGGAGAGTGTAATTGTCAAAATCACTTAAAAAGTAGCTGCAGTTAGAAGACTAGGTAAAAGTGGCTGTCGCTATGTGTCTAAACTGCAGATGGGTCACGTTTGTAGCTGATGCTCTGATGTATTTTCTTTCTTGGCCAATTCACTCTGAATTAAAAGCATAATCATACTCAAGTTAAGGATTTTGATGCTTTGGTAAAAGTCAAATTGGGTACTATATTAAGATGTACCAGTTTTAAAATATTTTATAGTTTTAACAATATTTTAGTCTTTCAAGTTATTTATCATCTATATCTTACGTAGATGACATCTACGACTGTATTTTCTTTAGAAATGTTCTGATCCACCCATTTGACATCAGATCAGGTATTAAAATCTAGAAGCTTTAAAGTTTTGCCTTTTCAGATAAAAATCTTGTCAGTAGTCCAGAGGCTGAAATTATAGAAGGGGATGATTAATTACCTTTTCCTGCTGTTCAGATCGTTTTCAAATCACTTGATTATATGAGTTGCTGAATAGACTTGCTGAAGATGCACTATAAGAAGCACTAGAAAAATCCAAACTACAGAATTCCTGACGATATAAAGAAAACAGCTAAAGATAGACTCTTAGGATCAAAGAAGAGTAAGAACTCTGTTACAGAGTCTCAGCTTAACTGCTGTTGTCATGTGATTAACAGCTAAATCTTTCATTTTGCAAAACGTGCCTGTATGTTTGTATAATCATTGAAATAGAGTTCTGTGTGACCGTATCTGAAACTTGTAATGCTTCTTTATCACTAGAATTAATTTCATCTGATGTATAGACTTTATATATTTTAATGCAAGCAAACAAGTGTTTCTTCTTGACATGTAGCTCATCATCTGCCCTGGCTCTGACCATAATGAAGTCTCCCATCATAAAGTAATGTCATAGCAACATAAATATAATGTAATAACAGCATGATTTAACAGTATGAATCATCAGTGGACTGTTCTGGCTTTCCAAATCTGTACTGCAACTTCGCTATCTCAACAGAATGGTAGAAAGTAAATGAGGTAGCATTAGGGTTGGAGTGGTTCCAGTCATCATAAGTAGACTGACTTCATGCTTCGCTGGGACTGCAAGGCTGCTGCCTCGTCCTATTTCAGTCTTGCTGAGCGTGTTGTTATTTCCCTTGTGGCAGCATGATCACTTACCAATAAGTGATACAGTGTAGATCATGAATGTGAAACTGTAATGAAAGAATTTGACATTTTATTAATTTATTTGTTTTCTTTATTTTTTGGAAAGAAATCCACTCCAGTTAAAATTATTTTAGTTATTTTTAGCTATTTGGATAGCCTTAGATATTTATTTTTGCTTCCGTGAAGATTTTGAATACTCAATTACTTTTTTTTAATGTAACTATCACTTATAGCTTATCAGAACTCTTCTTAGTGATGGGTTTGTTCTCTTCATGGGTAGGCATCGTTGTACACTTGAGAGTGCTGTCCAAAGGCTTTTCCTAATTTTCAGGAAGACTCTAAATAGGGAAGCTCCAAGGTATCAGAGGATAATACTGTAAAGAGACTGTGGTTTTCTAGTGACCACAGTGTGCCCAGTTAACAATAATAATAAGAGATATTAATATTGTCTGCAAAAATAGCTTTATCTTTGTTTTCCTTTATGGATTTTAGTGGAAAGCTTGCAACATGTAAATTCTCCTTGTCTCTGACATTTTTTATTTATCTATCTCAGAAGACTGTGTGAGAAGAAAATATTATTGTTATGTTCATGAAGATAATAAAGATACAGTTTTAATTATAAGTATTAAATATCTTTATCAGCTTTACTCAGCCAGTATTTTTCCGATAATTATTATTTATCCATTTACATATCCAATTTTCTTACTATCTGTTAAGAAGAACATATGAAACTTTTTTCCCCCAGTGTCATTCCTGACAGTTTCATTTCTATCTTTATTCCTGAAAAGTGAATCTACATTAGATAACAGACAAGACAGTGAAACTGGATTTTATTCTTTGGTGATATTATGTATTTGGTTGATAGATGTAAATGTGCAAGATAATGATTTCATACTGTGGTCTTTTTTTTTTTTTTTAACTTTTAAATAGCATTTAACAGTATCAACAAAAAAATAATATAATGTCCTACCAGGAGGACTAAAAAATATTTTTTAGTTAATCGTGTTCAAGAGGAGGTTTTTTTAGTGAACTTCTGTGGGAGTCAGTAATTGGCATGATGCTATTCAGCATTTCCACTAATAAAATAGCGGATAATAAAAATCCATAGATGACCCAGATTTACCATTCTGACAAAGCGAGAAGAACAGAGCCGTTACATAAACCAATCTTGAATCACTTGTTCAGTTTACCTCTTCAGGCAAGCTGTATTTTGATATAGTCAAATGAAAAGTTTTTGCAAATACAGGATAAGTAGAATAGGTCATGTCTATGGAGCGAGAGACTGTATCCTGGGATGTGTGGCTTCTGAAGAGATCATAGGGGGCATTGCTGAGAGCTATCTCAATATGAGCTCCCAGAATGATGCTGTAGCACATGGGAGTAATTGGATCCTTAAATTAATGAATATAAGAGCTTGTTTTGCCTTCTGGGGAATTTTTTTTTTTGTAATATTGCATCCAGTTCTGATGTTTGAAGTCAAAGACACAGAGAGGGCTCAGAGAGGTTGACTGAAGTGCTCGAAATACTTAGTTTGTCAAAAAGAAAACCAATAGGTGAATTGACTAAAATATAAGAAATTTGATAGGAAAAAAAGTCCTAAGACACTAATAAAATAAATAAATAATTTCTGCAGCTCTTAAGGATTTTAAATTGATGTTTTTCCTGAAAGAAAAAAAAAAAGGTTTAGGTTTAGTTCCTATTATCTACACAAGAGGTCAGACCAAGATAAGTAATGATCTTTCCTGGCTTTAACATCTATGACTCTAGGAATCAGCCCAATATTTCTGTTGTGTATCTGACAGATAATACTCCCACTGACATATATGGTTACTGTCATGTATAGATACAAAAAACATCTGAAGTTCTCGCAGTTGTTGAAACAATTAGACAATGAATTGGTCTTAGAGTAAAATTTGAAATGTCAGTCGTCGTTTCTAAAACATGTATAATGTTTTTGCCTTCACACAATTACCTCTTAAACATTTTGATATGTAGTAATTTTTAGTTGTCCTTACCAACCAAGAAGCATACAGTGTTAGAACCACATTGCCATTGTAAAATATGTCTAAAATTGTGGATCTCTGCAAAGCCTAGTTGCAGAGAAAAAGCACTATTTTGTTATAAAGGCTTCAATTGTTGAGTAATTACTGCTTTTTTTCATATTTTTTTTTTAATTTTTGTCATCATGTCCAATAACATAACTGAACTCTAGAAACACGTTCATTTTGTTCTGCCAGTAAGTTTTGTCCTTCCTTATCTTGGAAGCCTTTATGAATTAACAGGAAATATATGTATGTTTTCTGTTCAGAACTTTACAGCTGTAAGGATGCTGAGACCAAACTCCATATATGTCTAGCAATGCGTTTTGCAGGCTGGGAGGGACACCTTGCAAAATCTGGGTTCCTTCTCATCTGCACATGTTGTCGAGTTCCATTTGGTCTGACTCCTGCTACAGGAAGGGAAGAATGTGATGCAGGCTATCTGGGGAGGTTTCCTATAAGCTTTGCTTTATCGCTTGTATTTTACAGAAATGCTGTAACTATCCAAGTATTAAATCAGATCTTCCAGACAATGAAAATCTGATTTTATTGTCCTGTAAGTTTCCAGGAAAAGCACTTTCTGATTACTGTAAGGTATTTTTTCTCATCAACCAATGTTTTTATTTATTTTCAGTAAATACCACAAAGGGATCTCTGTGTTTTCTCCATTTCAATACAAAAAGGATTTTCTTGAACAAAGAAAAAACTCTCCTTCTTCCTTAGCAATTTAAGTGACCTGCTAAACTAAATGCACTGGCAGGGCTTCCATTTAGTTAGTAATTCACAGCTGTCACTGGAGACATCTCTCTACAAAGAAAACTGTTTCCTTTCCATGTTTATTTCTTCAGCAGAAACTGCTGCATAACAATGTCAATTATTAGCCTTATCAGTGTGTAACCCTGGAGAAGACTAAAAACACAGTAGCCTGTACACTTGACTACCAAACTCAATCAAGACTACTGATAAGAGAACAAAGAGAATCTAAAAGCTTTTGGAGTATGAGTTGAATAATAGGATGAAGTGACATATGCCTTTCTTTGAGACAAGCAGATGGAGGAGGATTAATTTTCTTTCAATCTTCTGTTCTCTCCTATGGTTTCCTAAATGCTGGTGCATGTAGATTTTGCTGTCTTAAAACAAAATTGTCTCATTGCAACTTCAAGACAGTAAAAATAACAAGAATTAAAATGCCCATTGTTTTGTTGTCTACTTGTAAACAAATTGGATTTAAAATTCTTCCAGAAAATGCCATTATAGCGGATTTACTATTGCCATCGTAGCCTCCTAGTTAGCTCTTTCAGCTGTCCTAAAGAGCAAGATCTTTACACATGACAACTCGTTTGCTCTCTGTAGTGTTTTTTGCACTAGACATCCCTTTGCAAATGTAGTAAGAACTCCCATTTATCCCACCCTAATTCATTTTCTGCACGGTAGCATTTGCTTGCTGTTAGCAGAGTGAGTAGCAATGGTTGCATACTGTCCTTAGGAACTGATTCACCAAAGCTTTGTGTCAATTGTTTTTTCATCACAATTCTTAAATATGTGCTTAGTTTCAGGTGCTGATCTGCATAGGACAACAGGTTAAACAGGGACATCTGAAATCCTTAATAGCTGTTGTTCTCTACCATGTCCTTTCTTAAAGATTGCCACCCCAGAGAAAAGATGACAGAGCATAGCACGGAGCTGCCTTTGAATTGCCAACTGATAAGCAAGCCTATTAAAGTGAACTGAAATTGCTGCCCGTAATATACCTCTGAAAGTTATATTTCATGTAGTTGCTGTATTTATTCTTTTCAGTGAGAAAAGACCACATCTTCCAAGCTGTGCTATAGTTTCCTCTCTTGGAGTTTATTGTGATAAATACAGGAATTCCTCCTCTCATCTGCCTGCTAAGGAACAGATGAGAGATGTAGTCACTCTGGGCAAACCAGCACATCAAACACTTGTATTATACCACATAATGCACCACTGAAGTATTTTTCCATTCAAAAATGTTATTACAGTTTTGGCCAAACCCTTAAACACCTTTTGGTCATGTTCATTTATTTAAACAAAATGGCATTTTATTCACAAGGTATGGTTTTATAAAAGAAATAATTTTGTCAAAAGCTCAGTTCTCTAAAGAAAATCAATTTGGGTATAATGTTTTCCTTAAAACCCATTTGGTTTATGTGTGGTTTTGAGTCTTTAGATAATCACTTCAGACAGATTTTTTGAGGCTTTTCTCTGGATCTGTGAAGGCCACAAGGCCACAAACTTTTTCGTAATGTAATTTGAATTTTTACAAAACCACATGGACATGAGAACCCTACACCTAGGAAAAATACTGCAAACTATTACTAATATTTAGTTTGTGTAATACTAGCATCTGTCACATGCTAAAATGATTGTTATGAAATCAGTATTTCTCTGTCCATATTGATTTTCCCTCTTTTTACTAAGATTTGTCCTTACATAGTGGAAAATAAAGGATTTTCACTTGCTTGATCTTTAATGATTGATCTGGACTGACTTTGCAATTGTCAGATTGCTCCATTGCCAAACTGCTCTGTTGGGTATTGATACCATGATAGGGGGACCGAGGGTACTGAGGGAGCTGGCGGAGGAGCTTGCCAAACCACTCTCCATCATTTACCAGCAGTCCTGGTTAATGGGGGAGGTCCCGGACGACTGGAGGCTTGCCAATGTGACGTGCATCTACAAGAAGGGCTGGAAGGAGGATCCGGGGAACTGCAGGCCGGTCAGCCTGACCTCGGTG
>VZTQ01009346.1:175876-194939 GCA_013400755.1 Pelecanoides urinatrix
TGATAGGACGAGAGGAAATGGCCTCAAATTGCGCCAAGGGAGGTTTAGATTGGACATTAGGAAAAAATACTTTTCTGAAAGAGTGGTCAGGCCTTGGAACAGGCTGCCCAGGGAAGTGGTGGAGTCACCATCCCTGGAGGTATTTAAAAGACGTGTAGGTGAGGCACTTAGGGACATGGTTTAGTGGGCATGGTGGTGTTGGGTTGACGGTTGGACTCGATGACCTTAGAGGTCTTTTCCGACCTTAGAGGTCTTTTCAAACCTTAGTGATTCTATGATTCTGTGACACTGCTTTCAAAATGCAGATTTTTGGAAGTTTTAGAGTGTAAACTTGATTAATTCCGTACATGAATGGACTAAAATTACCAAGAAGAGGTACTCATGGCCTAAGTGCTTTTAGGACTTTAATCTTGGAAATCTTAAAAATCAGCAGTCAGAAAAGATTAACCCAGCTCATTGTCACCCACTGTACTGGAAAAACATTCCGTTCTTCTCCCATGTTTGTGTCTGGAGGCTCTTCCTTTGTAGAAAAGCAAAGAATAAGTCCTGCATTCAGCTGGACTGGTTTGCAAACTTGTATTCTTCATGAAAGTTGAGGCGCTCATCATCTTATATAGAAATTTGATCTCAAATTCTGTTTGGCCAAAGCCAAAGTTGTAGATTTCTGTTTTTATGACTGTAGTGATACGTAAGAAAAGCATGTAAATATAAGTAAAATGTGTTAGCATTTTAATTGTCTTAGAATCCTAGGGCCTTAGGATATTTGTAGGTATCTTAGGGCTTTAATGTACTCCATTTAGAATTAGTATTTTTCCATGATCCAAGTAGTAAAATCTTTGTCTATATGCTTTTGAAAAATTGCATATCTCTGAGATTTGCATGAGAATTATGTGTTTGGTTTTTATGTAATCTGTTCAAAATTATGTATAACAACAACAACAGTAGACTGAGAAATGAAGAACTTGCCCTAGCAGAGAATATTAAAAGAATGTGGCTTATTTAACCTTCTAAAACAAAGCTTGAGAGGGAGTTTGATTATCTTCAGGAATGCGTTTGGATTGCTTTGTAATGGGGTAAAGATTTAAGTCATCATGTAATTTTGGTGAAAGATCAAAAGGATATAAATTGTTCCACTTTGATTTATAAACTATTAGATAAAGTGAAGCACCTTCTGTGTAAAATATTAGGAGGTAAAGAGCAGTGTATATTTTCTGACAAAACCTGATAAATTTATGTTATTGTATAATATAGTAAGATAATCCTGGTTTGGGTTTCTTGTCCCCAAACAGAGGTTGAAAGATGTCTTGGGCACAGCTGTTAATCATAGAATCATAGAACAGTTTGAATTGAAAGGGACCTTTAAAGGTCATCTAATCCAAACCCCCTGCCATGGGCAGGAACATCTTCAACTAGATCATGTTTCTTGCATAGTATTTATTTTGTTTTAGAATATTTTTATTCTTTAGCTTATAACGTACAATGGAATTATATTGTGTTAATTTGAACTAATCCTTCAGTCTGATTGTCTGTAGAAGCACTTTTGGAACTTCTCTCCAACTGATGCATCGTTTCTTCTAAGAGGTACAAAGGAAATGCATTTTGATATATTTTTCTCTAAGGCATCAAGGAATGGACAGAGATTTGGTGGGGGGGATGTTGTTGGTTTTGTAAGTTGAGAGAACCTGTGCAGCTTGATGATCCCTGTCTTGTGCTCTTGTGCCTGCATGCTTTCCTCAGCAAGGAAGCTTAAACGATTTCTTTATGTGAACAGTGGTGTTCCCCTCCCCTCAGAGTCGAAGGGATTTTTGGATTAGTTGTTATTGATTTTGTGAGGCTTCTCCAGTTAATTTGGAAATTTTCAGTTATCAGATTGACTGCCAATGTAGAGTCATAGGACTTTAGGCAGATTCTTTATCTGTCCTTTCCTTTAACTGTGATACCTTCATGAAGGTGGTTCAGTTCTTCTCTTCCACCGCCAAGTCATTGATTCTCTGTATTAATGTCCTTAAGTCTGCCGGATATGCACAGATGCTTCATGGATTTTGACATGGCAAGTGTGGAACTATTATTTATTATTCAGAACAAAACACCTATATATGGCTTCATGTGGTGTGGGTGATTGAACAACATAATGGAAATGGCCTCTTTCAGTCCTATATCCCTAGGATACTGAAAATTTTCCCTTTGAATTATGTCTAGGAATATTTTTTTAGTTCTAAAAATATACTAGTTTAAGTAGCCACCTCATTATGACATATTTATTGGATGTAAAAATTGTATATCTCAGACGGTACTACTTAAGTTATATATACAGGCAATTTTGCATCAGCAATCCTTAATATATGTTTTTTCTTAAAATGAGATGAGATTTTACTCAGAATAATTTACAGTGTGAAATACCTTTTTGTCAAAACATACTAATTGCTTTAAGTCTGAAATATATAAAATTTTGATACACTCTTGTGCCTGTGGTTCATTATATTCAACTGGTATTTTATGACTTGCTTTATTCTTTTTTGTTGAGCTTTTAGCTATTCATATTACAGTCTTAAAATTTAAAAGTCATTGTAGAGAGGGGAATATGTGTGAATTTGGAGCTGTGCAAACTGTTCCGCTTAAAATGCATTGCCAAATTATGGTCGGGAAAACCAAACCAAGAAGAGTGGGTAGCATATGGACTTTATCGAGAGGCAGCATTGTAAATTTTCTGTTGGAATCTGCTGTACAAATATTTTGATCTTGCTTGACTACAGAAAAAAAAAGATAGAATATAGTAACTCATTTCAGAAATGAAATTCTGCCATAATTGCTGCAGTCTTGATGGGTACAGCAGATCCTATGTTTGGATGGAGTTGGTTTGGACTTCTTTTTTAATAGAATTACTTTTGATCTTCATGGCTTTTTATACTCTGGATATTTGCACCTCTTTTCCTTCATTTGCTGCTTTTTGCATGGAGTTAGTGACAAGTGTTATAGTTGGGCTTTTTTAATTTTATTTATTTGTTATGATTTATATTTTGATGCATAAGAAGTACACATCTCCAAATACCAGCAATATAGCAATATTTCATAAAACAATATGGCAAAAAAATATAATCACAGTGGTTCAGTACCATTCTGTTCTGTGCTGTAGCAACTGGGGTATTGAGAAATCTTTCCTGGGACATTCAGTTTTCATATGAGATTTTTAAAATGGAAGTTTTGTCTTCCCTAGTTTAAAAGTAAGCAAGAACCCAAGACTGTTTTTGTTTGACTGGCTGATTTAAGTAGGAATTTATATCAGTGTTCGAGTAAGATGACTTCCTTTTCTTTCATGAATATTGAATATTCTGTATCGGTACCTTAACTCCTTCCATTTGATGTGCATGTAATTTTGAAGCATTTTGAAACAGTTCAGAATAAAAAGGTATTATAAAAATAAGATGTTTGTTTATGGAGTTGAGCATCTTTTGGGTTCTGTGGCAATGCTTGCTTTGGTTTTAAGTCTGTGTCCTTAACCTTGTCTTATAAACTTGTAGATAATAACATCTAGATAGTATTTTTTGTTAAGAAAAAAATCTAACACACGAATTTGTTTCCTGTTTTAATATTTAGGGATGGGGATTACTTGTGGTTTTGTTCTTTTGTTTTCGTTTGAGAGCAAGGACATAAGGCTACCTACAATATCAGCTAAGACGTAGTTCTTTAATGAACTTTTTTACCATATTAATTATATATTTTCATACCCGGGTGAATGAAGATGTAAATCTTCTCTTCAGCTAGGTGAGCACAGCTTCTCTGACATAGTTCTTTAGAACCACATATTTTATGATTAGCAATTAAGGTTGCTAATGACTTGTGTAAGAGATCCATACTGGATGAAACAGGACTTTTTGCTGTTTTAGTGGTTTTAATATGATGAGTCCAGGAATCTTTTTCAGCAGTCATGAAAAGAAAAACATGAAAGAGAAATAAGACCATCAACTTTTCATAAGCTTTCATTATCAGAATAGTACAGTGTGTTTCTATGAAGTTCTTATTAGGAATATGAAATTAATTATAAGAATAGCGTACTTCTGTATGTTTTCAGAAGATTAACGGGAGATTGTTCAGTTGAGGTGAAGAATAAAAAAATGTATATTTGAATCAAAGAATATATATATTATGTATTTGAATCAAACAATTAAGAAAAATATACTTGTTGAGAATCACTATGTACCTGAGTTGCTGAATGTAAGCAAAATCAAATTTAGCATTGAATTTATGAAGTTGAATGTTCGCTATTTCAGCACATATTGGGTTTTTTCTGTTCGTTTGGTTTTTTCCTCTAAACTGTCATGGATGTTAACTTTCATATTCAAGGTGGGAGTTCTTGAGTGACACTGATTCATGACTTGCTAAGAACATGTATCTTCTAAATCCTTCAGACTGCGTCCAGTGCAGGCTTAAATGCTCCTACCACTCAGCATAGATAAACCAGTGCTTCTCCATCTTCTGCTTGTCAAAGTTGAGGTTCACCCATAATCTTTGAAATGATGAGAACAAGGAGGGTATTATTGCATCCAGTATCCAAGCCGGATTGGTTTGTGCTATCTCAGCCATCGCTGCATATGCTGCACGTGCACTGTGGCTTGCAGCTTTCCATGCTCAGGAAGCAGTGCAGGAGGTCAGCTGTACCACTGATGGATCCAGGTCCACTTATGCCTCTGTATCTACAGCAAATGTTTCTTAAGCTGCAGTAGATGACCTATTCCTACTATCCCTTTAACATTTTTTGATGACCTATTCCTACTATCCCTTTAACATTATATTTTGAAATCTTAGTTTTCTCAGTTCCAGCTGTGCCCAATAGGAAAGAAATGTTTTCTCTGACTCAGAGACATAGGTAATTAATAAGATGCACAGCACTCCAGAAATACAGCTCATTATTTGCAACTCCATGTAGCAGGTTAGGACAGCTGGAGAAATAAGAAGTGGCAGCAGCATAGGGAATATTGCTGAGTGCCTTGAAAGAGGAAAAACAGTATTCAAGAAAGAAAAGAGAACTTGTTTCAGAGCTAGAGCCCTTCTTATTTGGTGCATTATGTGTCAACAGTGATGGGCAGAGAGAAGGGAAAAGTAGCTCTAAGGCATCTGAACAAGGTCAGCTGGGCTCTGCAGTGTGCACTGGACCTGTGCTTTCACGTCACCAGCCAGTGCGTTTGTTATTACTTTGATAGCTGGCTGAAGGGGAATGATTTGGACTGAGGTTGGCTGAGTCCCAGAGCAGCGGGTATCCTTCATCCTAAGTATCTGGGAAGAGGATTAGAGGTTAGCGTTGCACAGCGCATTACCAACCTGGCCACTGCAGCTATTACAAGGTCTCAGCCAGGCAGTAGCTCTGGCACATCTGTCTGCTTTGCTGGGCATCGCAGGGGAGGGACCGTGTCCACAGACAGGATGCCCGTGTGGTACTAGCCATCCCTGCCACCCTTTCCTTCACACTTGACAATCCCAAATATGAGCAAGTGAAAAAAAATGTTGTAAAGGAAATAAGAATTAAATCATTCCTATATTAAGTATTTCTTTTGCCTATATTGTGGTTATATCTGGTTGGAAAAAAAATTTTTAATCATTGTCCAGTTCTGGCTCTCTCTCGCACCACATTATACAATTTCCCACAAAATCATAAAAACACTGAGAATTCTTTGAATGTAGGCATATGTTTTATTTCTGGTTTATATTATCTGAAAAGATAAATGGGTATTGTTTTCTGGCAATAATTGGTTTCCTCCTTAGCTTGTGTCAATAATTCCTCTAAATAAATTTTAGTAGTATTGCACCTCATTAGTTCTTTAAAAGTAAGTGCAATGTTCTAAAATTTCAAGCACAACTTTTGAAAGTACAAATAACTCTCATAAAGAAGCCGTTTAATCAAATTGCCAGCATAAATTTTGCAGTGTTTTATGTGTGCATAATGTGTAACAGATACAGCTCTTGTTCAAAATATAGCTGTTAGCAATTCCTTATTAAATAATGAAAGATTATAAAGTTAATTTACCTTTCATTTAGTTATATGTAGTCCTAAAGTATAATATTGAAAAGTTCATGATCGTAAAATATAGTAAGATTGCAGGTTCTGCCTATCAGTACAAAATAGAGCTGTGATAGACCAGAAGTACTCAGACCATAATTACATTGCAGTTAGAAGCAGGAAGGATTAACAACTTTCATAGAAAAATACTATATTTTAGGACTGCCTTTATTTGCTAAATTAATAGACCGGCTCTCAGTTCGGACGTTAAAAACTAACTCTATTAATTTCCTCAGTATGTTCAAGTTTGATTTTAACTTTAGTTATTGCCATTTTTATATTAGCTAGAAATAAAAACACTATTACTGGGTTTTATGTTCTGTTAAGTTTCTTCTGTTAAAAAAACCTTGCAGTTGAACTTTGTCAATAATTCACACAGACAAAAAAGTCTAAACGGAGTTTTCAAAGTAGATAAATTGCTTTGATTATCACAGAAGACACCTTTGTGCTCTACTCATTAGAATAACAGTTTTATGTTTTATTAACTACCAACATGTTATTTGTTCTATAATTGGTTTTGATGTTCCTTCCTTTAAGATCCACATATGGAGTCAGAGTGGGGGTGACAATAAATAGCATAATAGCTATAGACAGCCAATACCAAATAACCAGTATTATTGCCAAATATTATGCTAAAACCTATGTGGATTAAAGGGATTATAGTGGACTTCATACTATAAGGGGATTTGCTAATGAACCAGATTTCAAAACATGATAAAATTTGCTTTCTTCTTCTTCTGGGTTTTGGGGATTTTTTTAAGATTGTTTTAATGGGCTGAGATTTCATTGGGTTACAATCTCAGTGAAGAAAAAGAGACTGATGACTTTGTAATAATTAATTAAAAATGTGTTCTGTGAAGTTTTATTAGTATTCAGTTTTGATTTAGTTTACAAGGAACAGACCTTGACCATGTTGACTTTAGAGGAAGCTGAGGAATAAGGGCTTTGGAAATGATCTCCTTTTTGAGATATCTGTCTGGTACTCTTGTATTTTCATTTAGATATATGTATTGGATCTTGCATGATAAGATTTTTTTTTTTCCCCTTCAAGAATAATTTTATATCTGACAACAGCCATTGCTTAACAGGCAGTATTACTCCCAGATGTTCCTTTTTTAATCATTGAGCAGTCAGATGTTTGTAAAAGTGACTGCTATGTAGAAGGTTTTAAGAAAATAAACTATATTTTTTTAATAATTTTCTGATATGTGTATCCAGTATGATCACCTTACTGTCAAAACTGAATATGTAAGCAGAATTAATTCATCTACAAGAATTATGTGTTTCACAAATGTGGAGCAACATTTTCTAGTTTGAAAAACATGTACAATTGCCATAGAAACAATCAGTGTAGTGGACCAAATGTGTGACCAATGTAGACTCCTGCTTTCTAATCTCATGCTGAAACAGTTTAGCTTTCATTCACTAGCTGTTCAATAACTTAATAGTACCTTCTGTACAGGCAGGTATTGGTTGCAACAGGTGATGTTCTACAAAGTACAAGTGCTGAGGTCTACTAGAAGGCTCACGGTTCTCCAGTGGCTGGAGAATTGGTTTAGGCCAAATTTATTTGAACAGTAACCCAAAGGAAAATCAAAACACTGCTCAAGCAATATGAATCATTTGTACCAGTTTGCACCAGAAGTCTGACCCAGCAAAGTCTTGGCACTGCAAACAGTAAAAGAGCTAATGTCACAAAACTCACTGAATTAACTGCCGTGTCTTAGAGGTGGTTGAAAGTTACTGTTGTAAAAGGAAAAAAGAACTTTCATGGAGGTAGGCATTTATCATCCCTCCATACAACCTTCCTACTCTGCACTGCTAATTTATTAATTACAGTTATCAGCATAACTGTCAAATAGGTAGATAGAAATTTTTTAAAAGTGTGATTTTGATAGTTGTATAACACTTCATTAAAAATGTGCTCTCTGAAGTATAATAGAGACATTCTCATGCTAACTTTGTTGTATTACTACTTATTATTTGTAATAAAATATATACTGCTCAACTTCTATCATTTCTTGTTTCATATTACAAGAACCTGTATAGCAAGGCCATGAAATAGATGAAGCCAAAATAATTCTCTCTCACACACACAAAAAAATCATTTAATGTTCATTTCTGCTCCTCGCTGTTTCCTGAAATCACAGAATCCTTGCTAAGGGCTTCTACAACCATCTTCCATGAAAGCAGGTGCAGAGAAGGGAGAAGGGCGGACAAGGAAAATAAGACCCTTATGAAGAAGAAGAATTTGACTGTGTACTTATAAATGATATTGCAGGATTCTGATTTATAGCAGGATAATGATTGTGGTTTTAATTGCATTCCTGCTTACTTATTCCTGCTCTTTAGAATAAGTTTTAACAAACATATTCATGCAAAAATATACATATGCACATGCTCACAAATATATGCACATATACAAATGTGCACAAATTGTCTGCATTTTATCTGCAAAAATACAGCACCTGGAAGATACAAACAGGCTTAATAACTGCACTTATTCCTAAGGTTGTCTTATAACATCCATCATAAAATTCACACTCAGTTTGTTGTGATGTAACTAATCCGAAAACTGCCCTTTTGCTGCTTTGCTACAGCTTAAATTTTAAGGAATGTTTTTGTCAAAGCAATTAAAAGCATGAGACAGGGGATCTCCAGGTGGAAAGTTTGAAACATGAATTTAATAGTTGGCCTAGGGAGGCTTTTGCATCAAGTTTGAGGATTTGTGGGCTTTTGGGTCACCATTTATTTAAAAAAACAAACTAACTTGCCAGGTTTGGTCAAATTGCGAGCCTTATGAAGTTGTCATTTGCATGAACTCAGGAGAGAATTTGTACTAGTGATCTTCCAAAGAGTCCTCCTCTTACAGCTGGCAAGTTTCAGCATACAGGTGAGGATTTGAAGCTTTGTGGTGCTGAGGGTCATGGTGGATTTTGGTGCCGTCATCAGAGCTGGGCACTGTCCCAGTGAGCTTCTTATAACCTCTATTCCTGGGCTTATGCTGCTTGGAAATGAATTTTGCCTAAACTTAATACAAGAGAGAGGAAAAACTGATCTGTAGGAAAATATTTTGGGCAAGAAACCAGAAAAGAGTGGGAAATCAGGGCTAAGATTCCTTTCCTGTTCTATTAAACTGTGTTTAGCTCATCCACAAATTTTACTTTTTTTTTTTTTTTTTAAATTCTCTCTCCCATCCCGCTGGGGGTGGGGTGGGGGGAAGTGAGCAAGCGGCTGTGTGGTGTTTGTCTGCCTGTCAGGTTAAACCACAACAGCACATTAAAGAGGAAGTATAGGTATTCCTCGTGTTCATACCTAGCATAGGGATATTGAAATGATCTGGGCAACAGATGTTACAAACTGAAAGTAGGTTGAAGTTCTTAAATGTGGAAGATAGATACATGTGGAATTTTTAAAGAACTATATGCAAACTGATATGTGAAAACTTCTAGAGCTTGATTGGAATTGGCAAGTGTGTAAGATGTATCCAGGTGCTAAAATGATGTAGGAAATATGGCAAATCTAAAAGAAGACTGGGTCCTGTGTTAAACCATTTTGGACTTACAGAACTCAGAATTAAATTGCTAGAAGTTTCTAGTGACTCCAAAACCTATGAGCACTGTATCTCGATTACTAGCTTTAGGGTGGATATGCTAACACTAGTTACCTCGTAGAACTCTAATGAAATGATTCTAATATATTGCATGTGAGTTCTTTGAGTACAGCAAGGAGTCTCCATCCATCATCGGGGGCACCGGTAGTGGTATAATCATACAAGGGCAAGTGCAGGTACATAGAATTTACCCACCCTTCATTTGGGCAGTAATGTATTCTTTCACTCATAGTATATACAGAGCAAGTGAGTTATTTTATGTTTCTGAACCCTCGAATATAACCATAGTTCAACTACAATTAATAGCTGGTTTCTGAACTGCAAGATTGAATAGCAAGTATTTCTATAAAAGCTACAGGAAAATCACTAAGCCTAATGGGATCTCAGGTTTGTTTAGGATACTGAGGTGCTACGTGAGTGATTGCTTATAAATAATCATTGTATGAGTAATACATTGCTATTACACCGGTATTTGAAAAAAATTTTTTTTTTCTTTCCATCTAGGAATTGCTGATATTTTTACAAAATTTGCCCACAGTACACTGGGGAAATGAAGAAATTAGTGTACTCCTAGCAGAGGCCTACAGACTGAAGTTTGCATTTGCGGATGCCCCCAATCATTACAAGAAATGAATATAAAGAGCCAGAAATCATTAAGACCAACGTGTCCTGCAGTATTATGGCATCGGTTGTTCTGGTTGTGCTTTCAGCTCATTGCTCTTTCATTTGAATTAAGATTACCATTAAAATTCTGATAGAATTTCCAGAATGAGAACAGAATACCAAAGAAATGGACAAAGCCAGATATTGATCATTGAATGAACTTAAAAGTGAACTTTTTTCCTCAGCATGAAAAATGAGTTCAAAAGTCTATGACATAATTTTCTTCTTTTTTTTCCCTTCTCTAATTAGGAGCATTGCAGTCTGTTTGATTTACGTCAAGCAATTTTTGTATGTCCCTAAGACTTAAAACTACTTACGGAATGATTTTCTCGTTACTTCAGCGTCACCTGCCATGACTTTATCAGCCAGTTTTGGTCAGCAAAAGTTATTTACTTTCAGTGGAAAAAAAGAACTTTTCATAGTTGTATGAGACTGCAAGGCCTGTGTTTTGAGGTCTGCTTATAACTCAGAAGACACTGATATTCGCACACCATCTGTTGTTTTTCCATGGAATTAGGTTAGAATACTTCAATAATATAAGAATATAGAAGGTTGCAGTGGAAATTGGTGGCATTTTCTAAACATTACTCAGTCTTGCAGGGTGCTGTAGAATCTTTTTAGCCATACAAAGGAGTTACTTAAAGCCAAAGATTCATCTATAACACTAAAATAAATCCCTCTCTATGTATTTTTGGAGTCTTTTTAAAATATTGAATGAAATAGAAGACATGGTCTTGTCAAAATAATTGAAGCCTTTCTTTCAAGACCTTTCAATTTTTGAGCATGAAAGTTCACTTTTAAGAAACATATTAAGAAGCTTGGTTTAAAAAGCAAGATATATTTTTATCTCAGTTGTTGCCTTATTCTCCATTTCTAGCATGTTAGAAAAGGAAAATTAATATATCTTTCCAAAGCTTATTTGTTAAATAATTTCTGATTATTCAGAGGAAGCGGGAAGATAGTTCCCAATAACAATAACAGTAACTATATACTCAGATCGCTCTTGCATCATTAGCAGAACAAAAATCCTCTATGACTTTATAGAATGAAATTAATGTTTCTTCATCTAATCATGGGATATTGAATAATTTCTTAAAAATTACAGAATTTAAGTGCACTATTTATTTTCAAGATATCTTTTCAGATATGAATTCTGATGTCGCTCTGTTGGATGTATATAACTCATATTAATTTGTGCCTACCCTACACATACAGGTTATTAAGGGTGAGAGTTGCAATAAGCAATATACTGGAAGCTCAGAATTGTTATTCCTCAGTTCAGTTCTCAAGTTGCACAACATTGCACAAAAAGTGTAGTGTGCTTTTAAGTTTGGGAAATAGAAGATCTTCAAGAGGTTTTCTCTTATGACTTCTTATTGGGAGATTATTTTCAAGTTCTTAAAAATATGTAGATACGTATTTTGACAAAAGCTTTCTAGATGTGTTAGTTACATTACTTGTTTTAGGGGCCTTAGTCCTTGACACTGACTTTATAATAATTAGGTGTTTCAGGGTAAATAGAATAAAATACATTTTTACCAATATGTGATTATGAGATCCGTATTTTAAAATTATGAGAAATCTTTGGTAGAAAAGAAAAAAATGAATTAATTCAGAAGCAGGAGTGTTCGGTGACTAGGATGCATTTCTGTTTCACTGGTGTCAGCTGGGGGTTTCAGTTACGATGGATACAAGTTCAGGCCTCCTAGATTGCTGTGTTTGTGCCTAGAGTGTGTAGTGGGTCTGTGTTTCTTAAATGCCCGTATGCTGTTTTCAGTAACTCCAGTTCATGGTCTAATGTATCGAAATTTATCTTTATGTTTACAAAGAATGTCATATTGTGCCTAACAGAATATCTACCAATAACAGAATAAAAGAAACCTGAAATTTATGACCATTTGCTTTAAACTTAGTATCTACAATAATTTGTTAATAGAAATGCATATTATTGTAATGAGAGAAGACACACAGCATTAAATGTACAATGTTGTAAGGGTTTTCTATAATTAACTTTTTTCTATTAAGATGTTATTTAGGTAGTTACATGTAACATGGAAAGTTGACCCAAATTTGTCTGCTGTGTCAGATGCTCCTGCATAACATTTATGGGACTGGATATATAAAATTTCCTTCATCAGGTCCACAAAAGTAGTCTGCCATGTCTTCCAAATTCAACAGGTACCTCTTACTTCCCTTGGAAGAAAGTATTACCATTAGAGGTCACATTTACTATTGTGTCTGTGTCAGAAGTTGAATATTGTACTTGAGCACATTGCTTTTTAATGATAGTGGGAAGTTTCCTAATATAATAACAATGCTTATTTATGTAGATAGAGACTTTTCTGGAAAATATGATCAGATATATAAATAACATTTATATATCTATACAGATAGGAATAGTTTTCAGTAAACAGAAGGCCAACATTTATATAAAATTTCAAATTTTCAATACTTTAAGATTTACATAAAATATTTCATTTTATGAAAAAAAAAAAACCACCTTACATTTAACATTTCTACATCTCAGGTAAAATGTCATTCCAAACAAAATATTACATAGAAAAGGAAATAATATTATCATTATTACATACCATATACTTATTTTTTTCAAAATTCAAGATTCTGAATATTATAAAATTCCTTTGTAATATGTATTTTCTTATGAAGGAGACATCTTGACACATCACTAGTGAAACCAGGCAGTAATTTCCTAGAACTCATGTGAAATATTGGAATTGTAGTGTCTAAAATATGTGTTAAAGAATTTCTGTAATAAAAATTTAAACAAGAATGTACAATATAAAAAGACTGATGAATACAGTATTTGAAAAATGTAAATAAACACATTAGTTAGCTATGTAAATACAGTACATGGAGTAGGATAGAAATGTAAGTTGAAATCTTATGTAACTCTGTAATATGTTATAAGAAATTAGTTTCATTATTTTTTGGCTCAGTTCCTTATGGAAGGGCCCATGAATTTGTTTTTAACTTCACAACTACAGAATAGAAGTATCTGAAGTTCCATTGTATGCTTCTGACAAATATTAACACTGAGGCACTGGTTAAAACTGTAAAACTGATGAAAGATGAGGAAATAAATGCATATTTATGAAGTGCTATATAGAGTGGAAAGCTTTTTTAGTTGTTTTCATCAAGCATATTGCATACTACATCAAAGCATGGTTTTGGTGTGTTTGTGTTTTACGGTCTCAAAACCCTGTAGTACAAGAGCAAATGTGGTAGCAAAACCCTGTTCTCAGTTACGTTTCTGCAGCTCTCTACCCTTGTAGATTTTGCAAGTTAATAAGACAGACAACTTCCAAAGGTATGTCTCTGCATATACCATATACATACAAGGTACTGAGCATTTTCTGCAAAAAGCAGATGAAGATAAATTTGGCACCACAGCAGAATTAAACCGAGGGCAGGTGGAGCAAATCAGGGCAAAGCAAACAAAGGAGGTACAGAATTCTGTATGTCTCTGGATGTGAGGAAGGAGAGGAAACTTCAGCTCCGTGGGGGGAAACAGTAAAAGGTAGTGAAAGGGTCAATAAGATCTGGAAATTTAAGGATAATTTAAGTAGATTAACAAGCAAGGAGAGATATCCTGTACCTATGGGAAGATCAAGTCCTTTATGTCAATGAAGCTCGTGGGAGACTTCCAATAATCCAGATGAGTCTGGTGAGAAAATACACTAGCCTGGTTATATGGAAGGCAAAGTTAATGACTTCTCTGTTTAAAACTACACACAGCATTCAGGGGAAAAGAGACACAGGGATACAATGGGCAATCTTTCCGTTATGTGCTTGAATGACAATGAATTGTAATCATGCTGGTTTCTCACCTTGAATGAAATTTGTGTTTCTTCATCTGCTATAATCTTCTGAAGATCCTGCAGAAAATCAGCAAGGGGAGATTTTTCAAATTACTATTTCAAAAGCAGAAGAGATCAAGAAGGTGGAGTAAAGGTCCCAAAGTCTCACAAGGAATGTGCTGGGAGACATAGCTGAAAGCTATTTGTTTGTTGATTTTCTTGTACAAAAGCAGTCCTGGATATCTTTCTTATGTCCTGGGCAGATATCGCACAGATATAAATGTGAAGTGCAACAGAAAGGACTTTCCAGAAATCAGATCTGCACTTCAGGTCACTTCCTCCTTGAAAACAGAGTGGGGAGGAAGGTAAGTACTTTGTAGTGCTTTAAATTCTTTGGAGATGTGAAAAGGGGGCGAGGTGGAAAAGCTTCTAGTCCAGCAATCACTCAGGCAGGATGCTGTGCCATGAGAAAGAACTCCAGCTCAAGTGCTTCTAATCACTGTATGATGGAGAGTGAAGTTTCTGAGCAATTGAATTCCAGATTGTTTGCATTTTTATAAGTTAAAGCAAAAACCTTGCATCCTATCTAATTCCTTAAGCTTAGTGTAGCTAAGGCAGCACTGGAGTAAATAATTAAATTGCTATGGCACCGTATCAAGGAACCTTTTAACACTTCAAAGTCTTCCGTACATACCCCATATTTGAGTTAAGACATGTGCCAGAAATGAGAGGCTGAGAGAGATGTGATACTACAGAAAGCCTCTCAGACAGGTGCTCTGAAAATTAGGCTTTTTTTGGGCAAAAGAATTTCCTACAAGCTTCCAAATGAGAATTAATGTGCACAGTCAGTAAAGCATAGTTGTTTGAACTGGACTTCCACATTTATGCTTGTGATCAAGTTTCCTCAACATGGAAAATTGAAGTCTGAATTTGAGATCCCCAGAAACTTACACTCCAGGCACAAGCTTAAAAGTCTACAGTACAGGTATTCATTTTGTGCCTAATACAGAATTATCTAGAAGCGTCAGTCAGAAAGGGCCAAAATTTCTAGCAGAAGTCTACTGCAATGTCTGTTGGTCTGCCTTTGTTATCAGATTCATCAAAACTTAGTGTACATATTTGCTTTGATTTTCCTGTTATGTATCCTTCACAACTGAGATTTCATTTCTGTGAGATCTGGATTTTGGGGCCCAATCCACTTTATTCCAGAAATTTCTTATCCAACCATCACTTATTTGTGCCTACTGAGAGATCCTCCTCATGGGGAGACGACCATTCTGAATTTCAGAGCAATAGAAGAAAAAAACCCAAAACCAAACAGGGAGAATAGAAGAGTTTTAGTCCCATTAATTTCTGATTTCCAGAAAGGATGAGGAAATGCACCTCTTGGGGTATTTGGACAACTTCATCCTCAAACTCAGGATGCAGACTCTGACACAGAGCTTTTTGGAATTCAGGTTATTTATTTTCATGTATTTCCCTCTTCCTCCAGAAAGAACTGAGATTTCCAGTGAACAGTTCCTGCTACCAGCCCATTTGATAAATCTGTTCACTCTTTTAGCAGCAGCAGAAATACAAAATACGTAGCTGTCATGACAGCTCACAGGAGGTAACAAGATGCCCAGGCTTATCTATAGTTAGATGACTATCTCACTCATAAAATGTCATTTTAACAACTAAGGCAACTCAACAAACTTGAAACAATTTTTCATCGCTTTTGGTCTAAAAATAATTCAGTAACTCCATCTCAAAGCAGTGCTTGTAGAAGCACTTTTAGACTATAGTTAACAATAGGCTATATATCTGGAGAAAAAAATTTAGTCCTATACCTACCTGATCAAGTAAAAATTTATCCTAAGACATCAACGAATATTTACTGCAACCTTATAGAATAAGTTATCTCATGCAAATAAATAATTCAGCTTTTGCATGCAGGAATGAATAAAGTTGGCATATCAGTAAAGAAAAGGTTTTGTTGTTATATTTTTTTCCCAGATATTTTACCATTATTACATCAGTGGAAAATTTTATATAAGTTTGAAAAAGGAGTATATTTCTCTCCATTGCTGTCATCAAAATACTGGGCGGTAGACATCTTCACGTTCAGGTGAAGCAGCCATTACGTTCTCAGTACAGAGACTACTCAAGAAACTCTATGTGAATGTTTCGATGGTAAGGGCCAGCCTGTTGATGAATGTGCAGTCATCCTCTGTGATGTAAAAGTTGTGATAATACAAATCATTCTGGTTAATACTATTTCTGTTATCCACAAAAGAATAAGAAGAAAAAAGTCCATCTTTCCCCATGCAAGGACACCTGTTTATTTGTGGAATCTTGTATTCATTATGGAAATGATCTAAAGATAATATCGAATATGCTGTCAGATCAATTCAAGTTAAAAGCAACTGTAGCCAGCAAAGGATACCCAAATCCAACAAGCATTCCCCAAGAAAAGTAGTAAACACAAAATAATTGGCCTGACAGAAGGATGTCTGTGGACAGCATAAGAGTTAGTTTTGGTTAAGTAGTCACTTTGTTATATTTATGTGAGTTATTATCTCCCCAATTTTACAGTCAGAAATGTCAGAAATGTAGACATCTACATTGGAGCTTGTCACACACTCCTTTTGTAGTCAATGGAGAGAAACAGGTCCTTCCACGTGCCATCGCCCCTGCCTCTGAGTAAACCTCTGAACTGTGCCAAGTGAGTGGCACCCGAAAATTTTTTCTCTCTCTCTCCACTGGCACTGAAGGAGTCTGGGAGACAAGCCTATAGCTAGATGCCAGCATTGTCGTTTTCATATTTTGAAGTGGCTGCTAGCAATTTTAATTTGAAACAACATTTCTGTACATACATTAGAAAGAATGATAAATTTTCTCAGACGCATTTTTAAAATGCACACTTGAAGTTCAAATTTTTTGTTCCCATGGCCCAAATAAGCTATAATATGAAGGACACATTGACTTGTTTGTTGCAGCTACTGTAGTGTAACATCAACCTTACTTAGCTGTGCTTTAGCTCCAGCTAGATAGCAGTTCAGCCCATTAGTTTGCTGTTTATATTTGCTATCTTTCCTGCTGTGAATAAACTATAGCCCTGTAGCACAGCCAGAGATAAAATTTAGTATCCTTGCATGCAAATTGAAATCAGTGGAAAAAGAAATGTTGACAAATTACTTCATTTTAAAATGGGAACTTTGCACTGGGATCTTCTTCCTACCACTTGTTAAGTAAATAAATATTATAGGCTGCTAAGTAAAATGTATAGGACACAATTTCCCATTCTGTCTAACCAAAAGTAATAGTAATGGTAGGGTTTACTCTTCCTATTTAAGTAGCATCCAAACTATATAATCTGTTTTCCAGACAGTGAGGAAGATAAAGATCCTACCTCACAGAATGGACCGTGCATTTTTCGGTGTCCTGGGTGAAACTGCTGAACACTACAGGGAAGTGTTGGCTGGGACGGTGGTACCTGGCAGGGAGTGAGGACTTGCGAAATGTCCAGAGGAGGTCCTGCTTAGTTGACCAGATTCCCAAACCACAAATTAGTGTGAAACTGTGTTCACTTCATATACCTGCATGTTTCTCTGGAAGACAGAAACAGTATGACAGCAACAAAATGGCCTTATTGTGTCCTGACTGAATGTGTTCCCTAAAAACAAACAACAAAAAACCCCAAAATATTAGTAACCCAGCACTAACATATTACCAATCCACAGGATAAAGAGAATAACTTCATTGTTGTGAAACTAAACTCTTTGTGAAGAATACTAATATCAAGCGACAGTATTAACAATTGAAAAATTGGAGGCTATTGCTTAAGTTTAGCATGAGTCCAACAGCTATCTGAAAAGTACTTGCATATGATAGGAGGTGACATACAGTGTTTGCATATCAGAGGTTAGACTAGTTCTCAAAGCTTTTTTAAACCTTGCCATTCATCTTTATGAATGGGGTTGTGTTGGTTTTCCATGTCAGGAGAAAAGGCAAACTTTGAAACATAAGGCTTCAGAAATGCCAAGTCCCCATGTCGTCCTCTCTTTAGTTAGCTAGACCCATCTCCGTATCAAAAAGCCCAGCTAGCCCACTTTAAATCATTGTTCCTCAACTATATTAGTAACATCAGTCTTCTGTCTTGCTACCTGCATATATTGTTTATATTTTATACAACTATCTTGTGAAGTATCGATGTAGAAAGTTTCTGTAAGACAGCAGTAGTACTCTCTCAATTTCAAATTATCAAGTAGATCTAGGGGATACTACATCAAGTTTTACTGAGCAGGAATATTGTGGATGCATCTTTTGATTCTGCATTATTGCTCTCAGTTCATTAGACTGCTTTGAGCTCTTCACGTAGATCCCATTAGACTCCTTTCTGACAGGCAGGACAACCCCAACTTTCATCTAATTTAGGGGATACCAGAATTTTTGCTTCTTTGACCACAGGGAGGTTTACACGGCACCGGGCCTGCTGGCGACAGCTGGAGTTCAGCTGTCTCACAGGGGGAAAAGGATTCTTGCGTAGGAGTTGGTGGGGCTCATCGAGAGGGCTTTAAACTAGGTTCGAAGGGGAAAGGGGATAAAACCAGGCTCACTAGAGGAGAGCCTAGGAGTGGCATGCCAATGTCGGGGCAGAAATTGGTAGCCCAGCTCAAGTGTGTCTACACCAATGCACGCAGCATGGGCGGCAAACAGGAGGAGCTGGAAGCCGTTGCGCAGCAAGGTAGCTATGACTTAGTTGCCATCACAGAAACGTGGTGGGATGAGTCTCACGATTGGAGTGCTGCCATGGATGGCTATAAGCTCTTCAGAAGGGACAGGCGAGGAAGGAGAGGCGGTGGGGTAGCTTTGTATGTTAGGGAGTGCTTTGACTGTCTAGAACTCAATGATAGTGATGATGAGGTCGAGTGCTTG
>VZTQ01009346.1:195489-224741 GCA_013400755.1 Pelecanoides urinatrix
GAGGTGCTGGAGCGTGTCCAGAGAAGGGCAACGAAGCTGGTGAAGGGCCTGGAGCACAAGTCTTAGAGGAGCGGCTGAGGGAACTGGGGTTGTTTAGTCTGGAGGAGGCTGAGGGGAGACCTCATTGTGCTCTACAACTACCTGAAAGGAGGTTGTAGCGAGGTGGGAGTTGGTCTTTTCTCCCAAGTAACTAGCGATAGGATGAGAGGAAACGGCCTCACATTGCATCAGGGGAGGTTTAGATTGGACATTAGGAAAAAATTCTTTACTGAAAGAGTGGTCAGGCCTTGGAACAGGCTGCCCAGGGAAGTGGTGGAGTCACTATCCCTGGAAGTTTTTAAAAGATGGGTAGATGAGGCGCTTAGGGACATGGTTTAGTGGGCATGGTGGTGTTGGGTTGATGGTGGGACTTGATGATCTTAGAGGTCTTTTCCAACTTTAATGATTGTATGATTCTATGATTCTATAAATGGTTGGAGGAAAATGATTGTTAGAGGGAATAGGTGCCACAACTGGTAATGTACCATGGAACTCGTCCAAGGTACCTAGCCAGTATCTGTACAGAATGGATTAATACAGCTACAATGAATTGAAGCTTGGTTTCAAACAGCACAGTTTTGGGATCCTAATGCCCAGCATGTATGAGAATATGTATCTTAGACAGTCTCTTGGTGAGAGGTGATAAATACTACAGCTATGTTTTAAACTCAGTTAAAAAAAAACCTGTGGGAAACATTTGTGTGTACTTTTGGATTTTTTGTCAAATCCAATTTTGGACCTTAAATGTTAGAACTGTAAAAGCATCTTCCTAGTCCATCATATTATGTGGTAACTTTACATTGTATACAGTAAATATATTTGAGCATTTAGTAATAGCACAAACTTCAATCTCCACTTTTAGAGAGTCTTATTTATAAGCTTTTTTTTCCTTCTGGCTTTTAAGGCATACTAACAGGAGGTGCAGAATAAGGAAGTGATACAGCATCAGCTTCTGGTTTATTGAAAAGCAAATGACTTTGACTTCAGAAGTAATTGGTAGGTTTCTTTTTTGGTTGGCCTGAGTGAAAGTACGTTCCAGTACCAAGATTCTTTTCTATTAAAGGAAAGAAACAAATTGGGGTAAAAAAAAAAAAACAACTGATAGATCTGAGGCAGCCCACAACATAAGAGCTGCCAGCATCTGAATGGAGACTAAGTGTTGCTTATGTTTAAAGTGCAAATTAATTTCCTCTCTAGAGAAATGAAGTAGCTTAAAGCTATGAAAATCTTATACGTGAACAAGGACTATTAAAGAAACTGCCAGTTAAGAAAACTGATGGAATAAATGCAGCAAAGGAAGAAGATTGAAATTTATGGTGACTGGGCAAAATAGATGAATGGAAACAAAATACATCTGGAATTTCCCAACCTACAACAGGAGATGAAGAGAAATAGCCTGAAAACCATCCAAAGACAAAAATACTACTCTTTATTGAAGAAGAAGAAGAAAAAAGGAAAAGAAGAAAAGACAAAAATTAATCTGACTGGATAATCTGTTGAAAGGAAAGCAGTCCAATACATGTCTAACCCAAAGAAAGATACTAGCATCATTTGTACTGCCTTGGATAGCAGCACAAAGAAAGAGGGAAGGCAAAGCATATTTTGAGGCAGCTGTGTTGTCACCCAAAAAGGTGTTATTCACAGTACCCAATTCTAAGCAGCTAGCTTGCTGCCTACATTACTCAGCTGATCTCTTCAGGTTGCTTCAGGGACCATGAAGAGACAAAGATAGGAAGACAGTTGACAGCCTCTAACTTATGTCCTGGTCCCAGTCACCCTGGGGAAGAGACGTGCTAAGGGCTGAGATGGACTAGTCAGCTACATGAAAATGGGCAATAGGAATACCTCCCCCTCCCACTCCATGCCATTTCTAAGGGAAAATATAAAGAAATAGCTGGCATAACTCTTCTGCCATTTGAACTAGAGTTATCTCCAGGAGCTTTTCCTTGTCAACAAAGACACTCTCTTGGTCAGTTAGGGACTCCTGTGTTATAGCTCTGTAATGCAGGCACCTTACAATTTACTGATATGCTCTAATATTTCAGCAAGAAACACAGACTCTTGAAAAATGCAGTAATTTACATTTTTGGACACAGATACTGATGGCCACTATTTTGATTCCATGTTTTGTGGTGAATTGATGCAGGGATGATGACATCGAAATTAAGGTATATAAAAAATAAAAGATTTCTCAGTGGTTCTAGCTAAACTCTAGTGGTTCCTTGAAATTAAAATGTACATCTGGGGCTACGTTCCTTCAATGAAGTTTATGCAAAGTGACTGTTACCTTGAAACGTTTCTTTCTTTACCCTGCTGTATTTGTCAGGAATTTTACTGATTTTATGAAAGGTGGATGTACAAAATCTTATCAAACCTTGGGAGGCTCCCAATCCTTGGGATTAAAAGAGGAGATTGGGGAAATTACTCATTGTTTCTTCTGACTTGGGTTCACTGCATAAGCAGAAAAGCCAGGTGGGGGGAGCCAGCCC
This sequence comes from Pelecanoides urinatrix, assembly GCA_013400755.1. NCBI lineage: Eukaryota > Metazoa > Chordata > Aves > Procellariiformes > Procellariidae > Pelecanoides > Pelecanoides urinatrix. Next base: position 198,018 of record VZTQ01009346.1, read on the forward strand.
CACTAGTTTTATTGCTATCTGTTTTGCAAGTCTAATCTTCTCCATTTCTTCCAAATTAAAAATGTTATCAATAAATTCTGGATTGAAGTAGAGTTTTGGTAGAGTTGCTATTTGATAAGATTTTGTTAAAAAAAAAGAAAAATCTCCAAATCTCTGGAGAGGTGTCGCTGGTCTCCGAATGCTATGGCTGTGAAAACACTTCGGAGCTGGTACACGGGAGGGCGCATCTATCCTACAATTGCAAGGAGCCAGAAGCTGCACTCTTAGCAATCAGCTCCTGAGCCGTAACCCTTTGTTTTTGAGCATACAAAAGAAGACTTTAGCAATCTTGTCTAGCTATAACATAAGAATAGTAAAAATAACCACAGTCCAAAAGTTTATGCCATACAGGGATAGTTGTATTACAAGCCAGTCTTCAGAAATCACTCGCTTTCCTTCAGTATCAGGGTCAGTCAAAAGAAATTTGCTTAACCTGCCATGATGCTGTTTTCAGAACCAGGAAAATCCAGTATGTCGTTTCTGCTTCTGTCTGGGGACTGGTCAGATCTTACAGGACACAACTGCAGGGGAGCAAATCTGGCAAAATGTGGCCTTTAGTGTACATCATGCTATGCTTTGGCATATGGGCTGAAACTCTGTATAGGAAAATAGCATACTGAAAACATCGGCCATATGGTAAAATTAGTGAAATACCAGCAGCAGTAAAACCAGAATGACATAATTCTGCGCACTAGCACTGTGTCTCATTTAAGTTGTATATTACTGGATGTCCCAGTCAGAATTAGGGGCCTCTGTGTGAGGTGTTTGACAATGACTTTGCCTTGAGCAAACAAAGCTGGGAAAACAACAAAGACTGGGATTTAAAAATCCCAGCCTAAGAAAACAAACAGCACAAAGCAGAGTCTCATGGCTTGTTGTAAATGCCTCTGATCGTGGGGTTTATCGCTTTCCCACCTGCACTCTCCTAACCTGGCTACTGAGCCTCTGCAAGCTCATTCAGAGAGTGACTATCTGAATCCTTCAGCTGTTCACCTTGAGTAATACCACAGGGCCAGATTTCGTCTCTGCAACTTGATTCAATATTGAAATGGAAGGAGACAAAAAGAGCACGTGCATAGTGTAGGGATGAATCCCAATTAAAGTTTCTGTAGTTTCTTGGTTACAAAGACAGATATTGGCCAATGATGTCATGAAGGAGAAAAGCAAAGTCATGCTCCTGCGTCATTTTTTGCACAAGGCAACACTGTCTCCCTGCTGCAGTGGGGAGACCATGCCAAGGTCCTGACAGAGACACAACTGACCCCTAGAAGTTCAACTATGGTGCTTATGTCACTTTTTGAGTTTGAACTCCCTTGTTCTTAGGCAAGACAATCACATGCAGTAGCAAAAATTTCCAAGCAGTTCTCTCCCGACCTCTGAAATCCGGGGCGCTCTGGAGCTGCATATCAGCACAATGTGGTCTAGTACTTGGGCATTGCTCCTAGCAACTATGGCAGTGCTTCTCCTAATAAACCAGAGCAATCAATTAGAATAGCAGCAAAGGCATGCAAAACCTCCTGAAACAAACTGACAGATGAAGAAATGCAACCAGATACCAATAAGGCCCCAGATACATTAAAAACTGCAAACTAATTGTTTCTTTATTGGGATAATGCTTCTGAAGACTGCTGTTTGGAAATGCAATGGCCTGGAAAATGGAGGTCAATAAAACAACAAAAGGACAACCAGCATAGCTGAAAGAGGAAAGCATGTGATGGAAATAATTTAATCACCAAACTCATTCCTTATCTGTTAAGTAGGGAATGCTGGTTGGGAACGCAGTGGAGCGTGTTAAGTCTTACAGCCGAAGTCCTAACAATGTAGTTAGTTGTGCTTTGGTGTAGCAATACATATCCTTTGGCACGGAGCAACTCCTCTTATGTAATTTTTCTAAAAAAAATATTAAAATGTCTAGAACCAGTAACAATAGCTGATTTTTTGGTCTTGTTGTTGAGGCCAGGATTATTCTGTATGTATGATACACTACCTTCATATTTTACTTTTTTACCAAGTTACCCCGTATACTGTGTACTTGATACCAGGTCTACCATAATGACTCTGGTCTGAAAGCTGATGACAGGCTCTTTGTGAATTCCTGCACATTGTCGCTGAACTCCTCGACTGCCCAACACAACGACACTCTATTAAGGTGAAGTTCAAGACACTCAGATGAAAGACCATGCCTTACAAAAATTCCTTCAGTCATAACTTGTCACTGAGTCCTCTTCCTCTGCTGCAGTTTATCCTGGTCTATAAACTGCTTACGTGGTAGCAGAGTTTGCTACCTCTTACCATCATTATAGGGCATGATGTCATGTAATTCAGACCAGTTCTTCCAGAAATTCAGGAAACATTGCTACATAATGTGGTCAAATATAGTCTGCTTTATGAGAAGTCTCAAAGAAATAGTGTAGCATCCAGGGCAAAAAAGGCAGTGGGACAATAAAATAGCAGAAAACTATGTTGCTCATTGACTGGTACAGTCTGTAGGCAGACAAACTGATGTTACCTGGGATTTTTGAGCCACGGCTCTTACTAGTGTTAGTTCTTCTGTGCTTTTACATGTTTTCCATAGATATTTTTTTCAAAAGATTCACTTTGAATTTGTGTATAACAATCATTCAGAAATATACAGTTAAAATTGAGCTAGGAAGTACAGCTGCAGCTGTCCATCCCAGATAAGGGATGGGAGTATTCAGCTTTTTGTTTGTGGCAGAGAAAGGCTGGAGACCAGCCAGTGTTAAGCTATATCAACGTTGTAAGGTAGACTCTGAGGATACCGAGCAGTATAATAAGTTTGGACAAAGTGGGTCAAGTAAAATGACCTGTACAGATTAAGCCAAGGATGTTAAGAGAGAAGAAAACATAACCATCAGATATGTAGCTAATCAGGCTCGTGAGATATGAGGAGTCCAAAGAGTCAAGAGTAAACAGTCAATAAATAATAAGATGCCATACTTCAGGGTTAAGAATGTTGCTGATTTAATATGATGTGATTTAACTGCATGTGTTTTCTGTTAACGGACCCTTTCCAGCACAGTCTGGGAAGTCTAATCATCATTTAGGTTTTCATGTTCTCTGCCAAATGATGCAAAATACTATGTGTATGGAGAAATGCACTGGAATGTGTAATACAAGCAGAAAGAAGGTCTATACCAAAAGGTAAGCTGAATAACAAAAATGCAAGATATAATCAAACTGTATTGGAATTCTTTTCCTATCTCTTATTAATATATTTCTCAGCTTTGATGTAGCAAATCACCTTCAAACACAGGATGAATCTTGAAAGCCATGGCTCTGTCAGAGCTGATGCTGTTCACTAATGATTTGCTGATACTGTCTATTGGAGAGTACTCTCATTAAACCTACAAGTCCTCTTTCGCTCAGGATGGCAACCTGGGGAAGAGGAAACACAAACATCTTACTTTATAAAAAAAGGTCTCTCTCTCTCTATTACCCAAAAAGGGCAAACGTGTATCTCTGGGGTTGCAAAGCAGCTTGTGATATCTGCTGAGAGGCATCGTGGTGTGCTTCCGCGGCAACTGAAGGCAATCTAGGACGAGGGAACTGAAATCTGCACTTTCCCTGTGGACCAAGGCTGCACACCTCCGTCCCCTCTCTTGCATTAGCCCTGGCATCTCTCTAACTTCACGTGGATCCTGTTCAGGGAACTGACCTGGCTGAAAGCTAATTATTTTATTTCATGGTAAGTTTTCAGTTTTTCCAGCTCCCTGAGCCATTTCACTATGCAATCGAATGAGTGCCTGTGCTAAAGTCACAGAGGGGAAGGGTGTGAAAAGCTGGAAATGGGCAGGATAGTGGGACCAGAGGAACCTTGATTTACATTGACTTAAAACACATGCTGAGAGCCCTCTCGTGAGGACTCTGAGTGGGAGAGGCTACAGAAGCCTGATCTTCTGTCAGCTGCTAGCTAACCTATGCTCACATTTTGAGAGTGTTTTCAGGCCTTTTCCTTGCTTTTTCCTCTACTGCTTTGTTCACACAGCTTAAAGAAAAGTGTTATTTCTTCTAGGCAGGCTGTCTTTATCTGCTGGGTGTTTGCCACTGGTCAGAAGAGAAGAAAAGCAGTGCTGTTGTTCTGTTGGACCCATGGAAAGGGCACAGCTGGTACGTGGGCAACGAGGGTCTGTCCTCTCCACGCAGCAGACAACTAAGATGGTCAATATTCCCAGCATTTATTCTTCAAACTCTAATTTACAGAGAGCAACATACCAATCTTCACTTGATGAAAATCATGTTTTGCACAAAAGGACAGCAGAGATTATTTACAAGGTACTTTAAGGATGCTCCTCTCCCCTCAGCCCTGCTCTTCCTGGTCTTCAGAGTGGCCTTCCTCTACCTGCTCCCCTGCTTTCTTTTTTGTGCTTCCCTCTATTTGCTGTTTGTTGGCACTTTGCTTTTCCAACTAGGACAACGTTTGCATACCTTCTCTTTTTACTTATATGTAAATTTTTTTGTCTTTAGACTTTCAAAATGTGTTCTAAATGAATCTTTTTCAAATCCTGGCTTGTGCGCTCATTTAAGCAGAGCCTCTTACATAAAATGTTCCCCAGATATCAGTCTCCTCTCTTTGGTTTGCCTATCTTGTATTAAAAATCTTGTTTAAAAATTCACACCGTAATTCTTATGTCTTGCTTCCAAAGCCAGTGGATAAATCCTGCCACAAGCATGGACTCTGTTATATGACATCATATTCATTATGTATAATTACAAAGCACATGAGATGTTGTTCAGTGTTGTTAGCTTGGCTACACTGGAATTCCAGCACACATCTGTACACAATTTATAGTTGCTTATAACATATGCTAGCACACAGAGTGTGAACAGCTAGAATTTAAACTCAGATCCTGCATGAGGCTCTTTACGAATCTACTCACAGCTGCTGCCAGTATTGCTCGGTCCTGAAAAACAGGAACAGTGGAATTCTACTCAAGGAAAAGTGAAGACGGGGCATGAATGCCAAGGCTCTAGGAAAGGGACAGAGATTCAGCTGACTCTTTTTCTTCAAATAAGGATATAGAGAACTGTGGGTAGCTTTTGGGAGTTATCTCTGAACATTCAATTTTTTTTTTTTTTTTTAAAAGAGGAGAGACTAATGGTTGCCTGACAAAACAGGAAATAAACTCTCAAAACATAAAAGAAGGTGATAATTATACTGTAAGTTAAAATTGCAGTGCCTATATTGGACTGACATGGAGCCTCTCAGAATATGTTCAGGGGTCCTACATTAACATTAAGCAGCTGTTGAGAACTTGTCTTTAATAAAACACAATGTTATTACTCTGAAGAGTACCAGCACTGATGTCTCCAAGCTCATATTAGAAGAACAGCAGACTACTTTCATTGTATTATTCACTATTTCGTATGTCAGCACTGCCACTTTAGCTTTCAGGCTCTGGAGACAGACTACATTTACTTCTGTGTCTTATGCTCAGCAGTAAAAACTTTCAGGCAACAGAGAATGCTATTTAAAAAGTAACCCTTCAGCTCTTCTAAATTTCATGAATTAAAGTACATTATTTCACCTAAACAGACTGTAAATATAATTTTTCAGTACCAAACAATACAGGTGTCTCTGTATCTTGTGAAAACCAAGCACTATGATTTTGCAGCGTGGATGACTGAAAGTTTTTCTTCTCTCAACTGCTTCAGATGGCTTGGCTACAGATTTGCTGTCTTCCATGCCTTGAGTTAGCTGCATCACTTATACCCGTGCGTGGTTTGAAAGGTGCTTCCTAGAAAACCCAGTCTTTGAGTGTCTGCTTTCAGAGTCCAGGAAATTTAACTGCCATCCTGTTATCATTTTCTGATATTTTGAAAAACTATATTCAGAACTGTGGCAAAAACCTTAAGTGAAAAGATTAAAAATGTGCCACTGAAATATTGCAATGTTTCATTCCAGCAGTGTGAAAGCATGTGGCTTTCAAATCAAAGTATGCCCAGTTACCTACAAAAGCTCCACTTGATTTTCTTCAAAGTCAACCTTTAAAGTCAAGCTTGTAGGAAAGAGGATGATTCATTGTCATCTCAGAGGTGGTTACCATCCTATCTAAACTGACAGTTGGTAACAAACTGCACGTATCAGTCTGGTTGTGACATTCTATTAAATATGATTAACAAGCTGGATGTATATGTAAAGCTTGAAGTTTACATGTGAAAAAGTTTATTCCTGCCTTTGCATAACATCCCTGCAAAAATCCTTATGATAAGTTAACACTGTATTAAGGCTTAGCCGAGCATGGTTGCTTCTGGTCAGCAATGGCCAGCTGAGATTGGCACTAGGCTTTACCTGTGCAAAGTGGTTGTAACAGGCAATGATTTGGTGTAAGGGAGGTAGAGATATTTCTGCCTGAGGTAATAAACAATAAATCAGGGAGAGTTCTGAATTTGAGTTACACCCAAAGGTGGAGCTGCGTTGTAAAAGAAACCGGGACTCCCTAAATCCCCATCCTCTTCCAAGAGTACAAATGGAGGACATGAGTTTGGATGAAAGTGTCCTTAACAGAAGGGCTGGGAGAGGCTGGCAACTTCTCAGCTGGACCATGCCGACAGAGCAGCCACGTGTGAGGCATGCTTCGTTTCCCTTCATTTCTGCCCAACTGTTTCCACAGACAGTGGAGTTGCTCTGCTTGAATTTGGTATACGGATTTGCTTTTGGCTTTTCCTACCCTTTCTTAAGAGTAGTTTCAGAGTAACTGGCAAAACTGCAGGGCTCCATCATTTTTGGGTAGTGATCCTAAGGACAGGAGAGCGGGCTCCTCCTCAGCCGACCTGAACCCTTACACTTATTCCCAGCAGTGAAGTGCAGAGGTCCGAGAAAAAGAACGGGCCTTCAGTGGCCAATTCTAGTCAGGAAAAGCATCTGGCATGCAATGGGAAAGCGGGAAGGATGAAGGAACAAGGGGTGTCAGTGCCATAGGAACTGGCATCGCACTGAGCTGACAGACTGTCCTGGGTGGCCCAGGTGGGACCTGACACCCAGGCTGCTCAGCCAGGAGATCCCCATCATTCCTGCCTCCCCAGGTCGCGTGCTTCAAATGGTGTGTAGGGACTGGTGGCTGGGGTACAGCCCTGAGGAGTCCATCCCACCGGGGGCTGAGGATGAGCTGGCTGAAAACCACAAATATTCCAGTGGAATCCAGTCTGACTGACAAGGGTCTATGGGGTTCTTGCTTCTGCTCAGTGGAAAGAGTCATTGATATTGACTTGTTTCCACAAGGAATTTTGCTTTCATTTTCTGAATGTTTTCTGACACAAATTTTTTGTTACAGAAAATTATCAACAGGCTATATAAAGTGCCAAAGTTATGCTCAACCATTGATCTACTGTCCAATGATGTTATGGTCAAAGTGGATCGGTATGACTGTCTTATTTGATCTGCTTTAAATAGATGCTTCTAGCCTTGTCTCAAAGGCCCTACAACTTCCCTGTAACTTCTGGTCCAGTCAGAAGTTGAAATTCAAATACTTCAAGTCACGGAAAATGATATTTTCTTTTTTCTTTTCTTCTTTTCCATTGCTCTAGCAATCAGAAGTATGATTTAAATTTTTTATGACCCTGTTTGTCATGCACCAGGAAGAACTTAGCCCGTGGATCTCAGCACTGTGAAATGAATTAAGTTTTATAGCTGATGTGATTGAGAAACAGCTATTTGTGACATTATGTTGGTAGTTATAGAAATCACTGAAATAGTGAACTCTTTTGTTAATGCACTGACCATTGCAAACCAGAATTATGTATTTTTATTCCCTCCACTTTAGGAAGCAGATCCACTAGTTAGTGAACACTGTCATCAATGAGTGCCCCAGAATTCATATGTTAAACAAAGTGCCACTCATGGAAGGACAAAAGTAGCAACTTCCAGTTTCACAAAATCTCTGCCTGCTTTATTCAGCTGTGCTGAAAACCCTTTTCCCATTTAAGCTAGCACTTGAACTGGTGTTCATCACCAGTAGAGAAGGACTCATCTGGAGGTAACACATCTTCTTTCTTAAAGATTTGGTAGCTTAATTTTCAGAAGTACCGTGCTTTTCTGGTTTCTTCTGATGATAATGTGGGCTGCATTTGTTCTGACACTGACAAAACCGAAATGTCCTGAATAAAAGCACCTGTGCTGAATGACATAATTACATCCAAATTCCATCAAAATCAATGGCAGCCTTTCCACAAACCTCCAAGAGATTTGGACTAGATGTGTTTGTGATCATATTTTATCTTCATGGTTCCTCAGCACACATATGTTTATTCATAGCCAAACTGATTACAGGTCAAGATGGCTCCACATAAAACTTGACCCTACATCTGAAAGGAATTTGTTTCTCCTTGGATAGTACTTAAGGTGAATTACAGACTTTCTGCCTTCAGAGTGGACTTGCTTATCTTTAAAAAAAACATTTCTTTTTAATCTAAACTCAGGATTTGCTCGTATCTCTTTATTGAACAGTTGCAGTAAGTCTTAGCAGGATTATCAGGGTTTTACAGGCTTTTGGAAGCTTTGGATTTGCCTTCATGCTGTTAGGCAGTGCAGGCATGAGAGGATGAATCTGCATCACACCTAAACACCTGCCACTTCAAATCCTGCAGTGACAATGAGGGTGTCCCAGTAGGATCATCCAATTACTGAAGCCTACAAAACACGCGATTTTTCCTGCAGCCACAAAAATTAATTCCTGTTTTGCCATAGACTTACTGCACCATGCTATGATGCAGACAAAATATGAGAAGGTTGTAGACTATGACAGAATAAAAATTAATTTGCTCTGAAATTAAGTAATACTATCATAGGAGAGGTAAAGATAACTTAAACTAACATGTTGTCCGAGGAAGAGGATTATGTATTCTTCCATTTGAGTAGAAATGCCTTTGACAGATGATTCTTAGGACTCTGGAGAAAAGAAGGGGTGTATTAATGTAGGCATGAACATTTTTAATAGTGAAGAGTGGGTAAAACAACAATTTAGTAGAAAGGTGTTATCAATGAGCTCCAAATAACACTCATGCTCCAAAGGAATTGCTGTTTCTGCTATCCTGGAGGAGAATAGGTGGAGGAGTGCTGGGAGTCTGTAGTGACACCAGGGAAGAAGAATGAAATGTTATCTACACCTCTGCATTACTTTTCAGATCTCTAAATAGGTGACAAGGAAACACAGATGCAACAATTCAGTGACAATTGGGGCTCTTATTTGTTTTGATGAATTTGTGCTCTTTAAATAAAAAGCTGTTATACATTTTAATTAAGAGGTATGAAGAAGTAATTTGTGAAAATGTCCAATTATGTAAAAAAAAACCCACAGCAAGGCTCCAATTTCACGCAAACCTTCACAAGATAAAAAAGGCCAAGTATGTCTTTTAATTATAGAGTTATTTGATTTATAATTGCAGATGGATATGTTTTATTAAAAACAGTCTTAAAGAAATACTTTATGCCAAGTTTTAAGAATATGCTAATATTTAATACTAGTAGCCAGGCAAAAAAAAGCTTGTTTTTCAGAAGTGTCTCTAATTATTGCCAGGCCGTAGATAATTCCAGATTCTTGAAATCAAGACCCAAAGAATTTGATCACAATTCAATGTTACCTTGAATGACTACTGACTGCAGCATCATAGCGCATTGAAAACAGCTTGAGAATATCACCTGAAAAGAACCTGAGTTTAGACACCCAATGTATGGCTTCATGCAGCATCATGAGCCAAACAAAGTGGTTTAAATGTGATGGTATCCACCAGCACTTCTGAGGTTCCTAGCTATGCACTGCTTACTTTGTGCTGGATCTAGCATTCACCAGACCAACCTGTGATCCAATTAAATGTACCCAGGAGAAGACTAAACCCTAAAAAAAGTTTAAACATTACTGGATTGGTGAATTTAAAACATCTCAAACAAAAGCTGGCAAAATGTAGGGAACAGATAAAAGTGACTAGGATCAGGGAGAAAGAAAGGAGGAAAGCAAGATGGATGAGTGAAAAAGGAGGAAATCTTCTCCCTCTTGGCGAGTTGTGTGCAATTCCACAGCTTCAGATATTGATTGTGTCCTGGTTTTGGCTAGGATGGAGTTGATTTTCTTCCTATTAACTGGTATACTGCTGTGATTTGGATGTAGTGTGAGAATAATGTTGATGACACACTGATGTTTTGGTTGTTGCTAGGTAATGTTTACACTAGTCAAGGACTTTTCGTCTTCCTGTGCCCTGCCAGGTTGTCATGGTTTAACCCCAGCCAGCAGAAAATATGCACCACACAGCCGGTCTCCCCCCCGCCCCCACCGGTGGAATGAGGGCGAGAATCGGGGAGGGTACACGTAGGAAAACTCCCAGGTTGAGATAAGAACAGTTTAATAATTGAAATGAAACAGAAGTAGAACAGCAATAAGCAAATCGGAACAACAATAATAAAAGAATATACAAAGCAGACAATGCACAGTGCAACTGCTCGCCGACCACGTGTCCTGAACCGCGCAGGCTCCCCAACACACCTGGTTTTTATACTGAGCATGATGTCACATGGTATAGAATACCCCATTGGCCAGCTGGGCCCACCAGCCCGACCCTGCTCGGTGCCCAGCAACAGCCAAAGCTCAATGGGCCATTAACGCTCCTTTCATACCGAACCTAAACATAGCACAGCACATCCCCAAGCTATGGGGAGGAAAGTTAACCCTGTCCGAGCCGGAACCAGGACACAGGTGTGCAGGGGGCTGGGAGGGAGCGTGGCCACAACGGCTGGCCCAGCTGGCCAGGCTATTCCATACTATATAACGTCATGCTCAGCATATCAGGTTGGGCGAACAAGAAGGAGAGGGGGGATGTTGGGAGTGATGGTGTTTGTCTTCCCAAGTCACCATTACGCATGATGGAGCCCTGCTTTCCTGGAGATGGCTGAACATCTGCCTGCCGATGGGAAGTAGTGAATGAATCCTTTGTTTTGCTTCGCTTGCGTGCGCGGCTTTTGCTTTACCTATTAAACTGTCTTTATCTCAACCCACGAGTTCTCTCACTTTTACCGTTCTGATTCGCTCCCCCATCCCATCCGGGGGGAGTGAGCGAGCGGCTGCATGGTGCTCAGCAGCCGGATGGGGTTAAACCACAACAGATTGGAAGGGGGATATAGAGCCCAAGTGCTTTATCCTTTTACCTGGCTGCTTTACTGTCAGTTCTTGAGATAAAAAGCGTGAAGTAACCATTGCAAGCTGCATCTATCTACCTTTTTGAGTGACTTCCTAGTTTTGCTTTTTTTCTTTCTGAAGTCTCTAATGCCACATCATGGAAAAACTTTGGAGCAACAGTTTCCATAGGTTAGGCAACTTAATAAACATCCTGCTTTTCCTGCATGTGCACCAAAGGTTTCCCCAGTCCATCAGTATACTGCTTGCATCTTAATTTGTACCGTAGTGGCATCCTCCAACAGCTTCTTATAGTAGCTGACCAGGGTGGAAGAAAGGACAGGTTTCTGAGCCCTCCAGAAGTGAGGGCTCTGCATGCTAAGACGATGACCATCACATGCTTTTTGAGGGTATATTTCCATGCAGATTTTCTCCTGGGGTGCAAGTCTTTTCACACCTAGCCTGCAGTTTAGGGCACCCTCAGTCTCACTAATGCGATTGCCTGTTGACCATGATCCAAACTACTTGTGCAATATGATCAAAGTTAATTAATTATTTTTGAGTGCTAGTTATTGTGGGGTTTTTTGGTTGTTTTTGTTTTTAAAAACACAGCCATTTTACTGGTCCAGTTTAAAATATTTTCCCAACAGATACTTGCACAACTGAAGGGTGCAGAAAATTGCAGTGGGGGAGGATGGACAGAATGGGAACTACTTATACTGCCTTTGCTGTAGAGAACTGGCATCTAGTCACTGCCTGAGACTGGATGACTGAGGTGATTGATTACAGCAATGTCATTCCAGTTCCCTCATTCCTTTTCTCACTTTGGGATCAAAAAGTAGCAGTTGCAGGTCACACATTTCCATGTGGAGAAAGAATTTTCCATCAATATTGCTGCCGTGGCATCTGCTCTGTGTACTAGATGTTAAGAGTGGGTAGTTTACCGGCCTACATTAAGTTAGAAGTGACCTTTGAGGAATATCCTATATAGCTCGCTCTACAGGAGTTTATATAATTGGCTGCAGCTGAAGAGGTTGCTCTGAGCATTGCTTTCTTTAGTTATGGTACATCTCATGTCAGTGTACTAGAACAACTTCAGATGCTGGGCGTAGGTAGTGAGCTGCCCTGCTGAATCATTGCTAGATAGGACTGGCTTAGCAGTTGGGCTGGTTCTAGCAGAACAGCGTTAGTACAACACCATGTCAGCTTCATAGTGGGGGCAGGCTGGGGGTGGGAGAAGGTTGTTATTTAGGATGCCATGCACAAAGAGGATGCTATTTATCAGTTATCAATCAGTAGTATCCTTTCCTCAAAAATACACAGAAATTGAAAATATTCTGCAAAAATCCATCACAAGCATGTTGCGACAGTCTCACTATCTTGGTCTCAATGGAGTTACATTAGCACCTTCTTAAATACTCCATTGATTTTAGAATTGCTGTAATGGCCTATCCGTATTGCAGGGTTCTGAGTGTCTGTATTGATCTCAGTGGCTGGTCTTGCACTGAGTCTAGATGTTACACAGCAGGGGTTCTTTCAAAGTCATACTATAGGATATTTGAAAAGACAGGTGCATGAGTGTGCCCTTTTACTTGCTGAGCATGACTCTTTAGGCATTAATGGGCAACAGGAGCCTGAGACTTTGAGTCATGTAAGATGTCACCTTCCTATTTCTTTAACAAGATTTTTTTTCTTCTCACAGTCCTTTAGAACATGTTAATTTACTGTTAATACTTAGAGATGTGTTCACTTGAAAAATGGATTTATTGTATTACTTATATTTTATTCTCTTTGTTTAGATGAGGACAGTCAACAGAAATGATAAAACAAGATCTTCTTGTCTCTCCCCTTTCTTTTGCAGGACTTTCATTTTCGTTTTGATGGCTGATTCTCTTATTGTTTGGGTAAGTAGCTACCAGTCAGTTAAATGCAGGGAGGCCAAAAGCCAAATTGATTCCTTAATGTGTGCACTCTGGGAAGTCATGCTAAATGACCTCAACTTTGCACCACGGATGCTTAAGTGTGCCACTATTGGTGACAAACACATTTCAAATTGACCTTGACTACCCAACAGTCACGTCCCATGGCACTAATTCCCTGAATAACAAGTTGACCGCCTTCAAATGCAGAGAGCTGGAAAAAAGCTACTGCAAGGAATAAACTTCCTGTGTATTTTTCAGTCTTTTTGGCTATTAGGTGCCATTGCTGATCCCTACAAAAGAGGTTTCTTTGTGTCTGTGAGGGGCATGAGGCTCAGATCTTTAGACTGCTGAGGTGATTCAAGGTTTTCAGTCCTTGAGCAAATGATCCCTCTTTCAGTGAACAAGCAGAGCTAAACATCAAGAATTAGTTTATGGTTTCTGAGAGAGACACTATCAGATATTCTTTTGGAGGTAGGGATGTGTTTCTATTTAGCTACAAATGACACCTGAAGCGGGGTTTCTGAAGTCCCTGCAGAGCCCTGTTCTGTCCTGTTCATTCTCGAGCACATCCCTCTGAAGTGCCAGCAGGGCTCGCTGGCACAGGCAGCACGCTTGGATTGCTGGTTATCACTGGATAGCAGGTAGCAGATATGGACAACAAGGGAATGACTGAAAAAGACATTCCTTGAATATTCCAGAACTTATTTACTGCCAAAGACAGAGGGAACACTATAAAGTTCAGAATGGGGAAAAAATATGTGACTCAGAGGCACAAATGTTAGTATTTAACAGCTCCTGAAAAAAAACACAGAGACTTCTGAGGCAGCCATAAGAAAAATCATTGTCGTGGGGGAAAGATGATGAATAAAAGGTATGTGTGTATTTCTAGTCGCTCCTGTTCAAGAAAGGGGATTTCCGTGCTGACTGGGTGCAGGAAGAGGCTAGTAGGATGGAGGAATGGAAAGTCTGCTATAGAAGGCAGGAGCTCAGCTTCTTTAACCTAGCAGAAGGGAAGCTGAGAAGGGATTTTCTCTCTATGAATTCATCAAATACATACGAATAGTCCTAGGGCAAACACTGAACAAACAACAAACACTGAAAAATTGAAATGGCTGCCGAAAAGAACTCCAAATATGATTAGAAGCTGGAGAACAGGCCTAACAATATCAAGTTTAAAGAGATTGCTATGGTTAGCTTTATCAAAAAGGACAGAGAGATAACTTGCTCACAGTGTGTAAGCAAGTGTGTTACCTCGCAGAAAAAAATACATTTGGTACCTAAGAGCTCTCTCAAGTAGCCCAGGAAGATGGTGGGCAGCCGCTGCCTTGAACCAAAGCTGGAGAAGTTCAGACAGGACACAGAGCGCAGATCTTCAACAGTGGAATTATCTCTTACAGCAAACTATCAAAGAGAGTGCTGAATGGTTCAGCTATTAACACTTATCTAGAAGTCACAGTTTTAGCCCAAAGCAGTTCTTGCTCCATGCAAATGGATGTTAGGCAAAATTTCACAGACTGAAAGAGGTAAGTTCTGTTGTGACTTTGAGGTCTAAGAACGTATCTTATGACAAAACACAGAAAATATGGCTCTGCAGGAATAAAAATGCAGATAAAAAAGGCATACAGGCACACACATGGGCTTTCTCCTCCTCTTCTGAGTACATTTGATTCATTGATTCTGGCTGTTTGCTTCACCTATAGAGGCTATCCTGTTCCTGAACGATCTCATTGCCAGTCTCTTGCTCCCTTGCTGCCTACAAAGTTGTTAGTGCCCAACCTCTCCCTGGCAGCCCTGCAGCTCAGCCCACCTGGTGGCACTGATGACAAGACCCAGCTCTATGGCACCTTCTTTGGCCCCTGCACCACTTTGCGCAGGGAGTTTATAATCTCTTTTCCTCCTGACCTGCATAAACCAAGTTTGTGAACACCCCGGCTGTGTCCACAACGGACAGACCTGCAAGCGGGCAAACTTGAGGTTGGAGATTAGACATGACAAACATCACAGCTCACTGCATGTGAAGTCCTTCCAGATAGCAGGGGATATTCCAGTGTTAACATTTCACGTCTTCTCCCGCTTTCTATCTCCAAAGTCAATCACTAACAGTGCTTCCTGATAACCTTTTTAAATTAGAAATTTAATAACCAAATATATACAAAATATTTTACAGTAAAAAGAAAAAAAGATTCCAGGTCATTATTACAGAGCTTTGATGCAACTGATTTGTTGTTCTTTGCAAAATGATCAATTTGCTGTGTGACATGGAACAAGGCATATTTGCCAAACTGGTTTTCATGTGGAAAAAAACATAATTCGGAGACAGTTTTGCTCAGAATTCATGTGCAGCTGTTCCCCTGTGCTACGTGGAAAAGAAAAACTGATGCTGATCCATTATTCCCACTAAGCTCAAGATCTGAGACATCTTTGTGGGCTGACGTCTGGTTTGCATGGCGCTCTGCTCATAAGCCCTGCAAGCAGAGGACGCAACCAGCTTTAAGTCACGAAAGGGAGCTGAGTGGGCCTGTGGCTCTGCTCCTGCCTGGGGTCCACCAGCTCGCACCTAAGAAGGATCTAAAAAGCTCATGGCAGTATGGGAACCATCACTAGTTCCTATATATCATATTTCTTCCCACCCTTCCCAATTTTCCTGTGGCATGTAAACATTTACTTGTCAGCTTCAGAAGCTGAAGATCTCTAGCGAGAGTCCAGTAAATTCTCTCTGCAGCTCCATGAAAGATAGCTGCAGAAATGGGCACTTTTAGTCCTTCATCATGAACCTATCTCCATGAGATCACCACAGGATCTGATTCACAATTTAATATGCTTTCTGCTAATAATGAGATGAACTGAAGTAACTGCAAAGAAACTCAATTAGTATTGTAGCTAATAAAAATTATAGTTGTGATAGAAAAATGATTCATAACTGCAGAATGTGCTTCTGCATGTTTTTCATTACTTAGCCTGCACTAACTCTTGTAATCTAATATATCCCTGCACTTCTGAACCACACGTGGCTTTCCACTGAGTAGCATCTAAAGTTTCTGTCTACAGAAGGGTGTTTTTTACTGCCACTTCCCATTGCCAGCATCATCTTCTTCCGCCAAAGGCAGTAGTGTAGGACACAACTCCAAGCACACATTTAGTATTATAAGCACAGTTACCTGCTTCTGCAAACAACAACGTCTATAGAAGAGGTCAGATAACAGTCAACTAAAACTTGTCTACAGACATGCTTCCTTCACTGTTCACCTGGCAACAGCAGTCATTAGACTTTCACAAACCCGTGGATGTCAACTGTTGCATATGCAGGATGGATATACGGGCTGGATCGATGGGCCGAGGCCAACTGCATGAGGTTCGACAAGGCCAAGTGCCGGGTCCTGCACTTTGGCCACAACAACCCCAGGCAACGCTACAGGCTTGGGGAAGAGTGGCTGGAAAGCTGCCCAGAGGANTCCATTCTATGATTCTATGATTGCCAGTGTTGCTCTAGTGTTTTATTTTGTAAAACCGGTTATAACTGAGCTTAGTGCTAACGAGAGATGCTGAAATACCTTAACGAGGGGA
Source organism: Pelecanoides urinatrix (assembly GCA_013400755.1). Lineage (NCBI taxonomy): Eukaryota > Metazoa > Chordata > Aves > Procellariiformes > Procellariidae > Pelecanoides > Pelecanoides urinatrix. The sequence continues at coordinate 214,663 of VZTQ01009346.1, forward strand.
TTTTTCACACAAGTATTGATAGTGTTCAGTGGCCCTGGAGATTCCTGGAGAGGTTAGTGTGTAATTGCCACTTGGGTCTCTGAAAAGCTCTTTCTCTTCTGGTATTATTTACAAATAATACTTTACTCTGCTAGTAATTATCCTCCACCTCTCTTGGCAGAAAGAATCACTCTCTGTTTCAAATTGCTTTTCATATTTCAGTAATTAGAACTCCGATTTATTATATAAGCTTAATAAAAGATAATTGGAAACAAACTCAGTATTTTTAACTATATAGATGAGAAGGAAAAGGAGGTGTGTAATACCAAAGGGACAGATCCCTTTTCCCCTGAACTTGCCAGAGGTTTTGTTGCTAGCTTTACTGGAGCTATGTTAAGTCCCACTGAGTTCAGTAAGCTGAGAGCTACAGTAGATAGTTTTGTATGTCTTTGTATGTAGAGTAGGTTTTTAGCTCCAAAAAAAATTTCCCCAAAAATTATGGTAATGCTTTTCCTGGTACAATTTGAAGGTACGGTTGTCTAATAACAATAGCACATGCCAGCATGAACAGATAACATTTGATGACACAAAATCTCTACTGTGAATACATGAATATTATTTTTTTCCTCTGTGTTCTAGAAGTACATAAACTTTCAGACTGGCAAGAAAGACAAGAGCCTCAAAGTTGATTCTGGCCTTGCAGTATTGAGCTAGAACAACCAGTGAACACTAGGATACAACTTCTAAAATAATATGGTTAATATTTTGCTTATGCATTTTCATTAGTACAAAGTAGACTGTAAAATAAACCTGCTTGTGGTACAGTTCACCTCTGGTGTAACTCTGCTGATCAGAGCCCAGTGGGGATGATTTAAAAAAAAAAAAAAAGACCTGTTGTCTTCCGTTAATAATTTATGTTCTTTTCTTTGTAAGTGACCTACTAAATAGAAATAGAAGAATCAGCTGGAAATGTCTCAAATATAAAACTAGGTGCACAGTGTCTTTATATATCTCACTCCCAAGACTTTCAATTGCTTTAAAAGAGAAGCCCTTTCTAATTTGGGGGATACATGGCCAAGCATTGGAGAAAACAGAGACATAAGGCAACAGCTGTAGAAACAGCTTGATTTTTTCCTTAATCCTTTCTGATAAATCTCAGCCCATCTGAAGCAAGTTATGACTACAGTGGGGAAATATGAAGACGTTCCTAAAAGGTACATATTCCTAAAAGGTACATATTTTTACTGATCATATGAATACCAGGAAAATTAAAATACCCACCAATATTAGAGTTTTCATAGTCAAAATTCTCATTTCAGCACAAAATGCAGATACTAACTCAAGTTTTTAATCTATGGGAATAAAAACCCATCTCCACACATGCATGAAAGAACATGGGGGCACAAGGGAAGGCAGGAGGGGGAGTCCCAATAGCCCAGTCAGGGAAACAGCCCCCCCAGTCTGGGACGGGCACTGGAGAGTCCAGAGGGTCTGAGAGTTGACTACTGGAGGGACCAGGAGGTCTGGTGTAAATGACCCCTGGAGCCCCATGAGTCCCCAGTAGGCAGCGTAGGCCTCCTGGTCCCTTTGGGATGGCCCTGGGAACAGGGAGCGGGGGCAGCCTCGCCCCTACCAGGCTGCAGGATTCGGCAACTCCTGATGAACTGCCTCCGTCCCTGGCAGTTTCAGAAATGAAACCATCCGAGGAGAGGAAATATAACATCAATGCAGTCTCGTAGAAGAGTGGTAAGTATGTGCTAAAACTCTTCCCATCGTGAGCAGTACTGAGGAGAAGAAAGAGTCGCTTTGTGATGGCAGGAGTGAAGCTCCACAGCCTCTGTGGGGAAGGCTGCCGAGCCTGAGACCCTTCCTTTGGACGGGACCAGGCGGGGTGACAGAGCTCAGGCCTGGGGGGTTCCAGCCCCGCAGCAGCCCCCGGCAGCATATGCCTGCACGCCGGGGAAGGACCATTGCCTCCTCCACTCCTGGGTGGAGGAGTGGACAGCAGGGAGGACCTGGACATAACGTGGTGTTCCAAGACGCTGCAAAACACGAAGCCCTGCTCCCTCCAGAGGACCCCTGGCTGGTTTCAAGTCCTGCTGCACCCCAAACTGAGGAATGAAAGTGGCTGTAAGGGAAGAAGGAGTTAGTCATACAGGCTGGCTGGTCTATGTTATTTCAGCTAAGTTTTGTTTTCAGAGAAACTTGGTAAAATATTCCCTAAACTGCTCTCCATTGCGAACAACTGAGTTCCCATTTTTGTTGCTGAAACTGGGTGCTGAGGCAGGTAACTGTGGCTGGGGAGGGATGTCAGGCAGGGGCTCCTGTGCCCGCACCCCACGCATTGCTGTGGCTGTGACGGTGGCTGCCCCACGAGGCCGGCAGGTCTGCCGCAAGCCGGGGCAGCAACCCTGGCATGGGAGCAAGGGAGAGCCCCCGGGCAGGCTGCGTGCCCCTCTGTCCACAGCTAGTCCCGGAGAGGCTGAGCTGCCGCCTCAGCTGCAGAGGAAGGCTTTCGTGAAGACAGCGCAGGGGAAATGGAGCAGGGAAGCAGCCTCCTCCCAGGCTGTGCTGTGCTTCTCCAGCGTGAGACTCCAAAGGTGTCTCTCCCCTTGCTTTACACGTTAAGGTATGCACTGCTCTTTTCGGCATCTGGCTTTATGCAAGTAGTATTTTTACTGAGACTGAAGGCAGCACTTATTTGCAGAATAATCATTTTAGGCTGCGTTTGAAGTGTTCCCCTTTTCTCCTTACAATGATTTTCTCTGTTTAGTTTTGCTTGAAGCATTTCTTAACAAGCCGCTTCAGCTTTCCTTGCAGCCTCTGCAGCCAGGCGGGCGGGCTGGGCCACCGCTGCGGTTCGCTTGAACATCCGCAGCTCTTTCCAAAAGGCTATTGCAGGCCCTGGGCCCATGGATTGCTCAGCATCAGTTTAGCTTTAAACTTGTGAGCCTTACCGAAGACACGTGCATTTGGAGCATGTACAAAAAGTCCACAAAAGAGACTTTCAGGCCCTTATCGCTCCTAAATCAGCTGTGAGCTCTGTGCCCAAGCTCCCAACATAATTTTAAGAAGCGTTTAAGGAAGCTCGCAGCCACAGCTGCTCTTTCTGCCGACACTGGGGGCAGCCAACGCAGACTCTCACAATACTGAAGTTGCTCCTTATTTTCCTGGAATCAGATGCTTAAGTCGGACGTCTAAATTCCTGATGTACAAAACCACCAGGTGCTTGGGACATTTTGCTAGTGGAAACTTCAGTAACCTCAGTAACTCCAGGGTCAGGGGCAACTGTGCGTGGCTGTAGGGGTTACTTTAACTTGGGTGTTTCAACAACCAGTGGTTAATAATCCAGTCCCTTAATCTTAATTATTTAAATCTTCAATACAAGCTTCACCTTCCATTCCTTTTAGAAATTTATAAAGGATTAAAAATGATGCTAGCCAAAACTCGCTCTTAAGCAATCAGTTTCCAGAATATTTTTTTTTATTTAAATGTATTATTCAATCTTCAGTTGCTTTGGTGGTTTGGAAGTGCCATAAAACTAAGCACATACTTCTGAAGATTAGATTTAGTTTTTGGTACTTATTCTTTGCAAGATAGTAGATTATTTAAAAGATAGAATAAGTGGGTTTAGAATCAGTGCGGTTCTCTTTTTTATTGTACATTTTCAGTAAGGGAACATACTTTAGAAAGCTTAAATTAATATCTTGACCCAGAGTAAAAATATAAAGTCCTGACAAAATCTGCAGAAATAGTCTCGATAGGAAATGCAACTAGATAAGAGAAATGTGCAAGAAAGCCTGGTTTAGGGGTAACTTACTGAAACTCAATCACTCCTTGTCAAGTTTGCATGTGAAAAAGTTGATATTCAAGGGACGCTAATCATCTCTTTTGTAAACAGAAAATGAGACAGCTTTGTAGGAGATAGATACACAATTATTTTTACTTCCTGTTAAAATTCTCTTAACCATTTAGTATGTGCAGCAATATCACTTTTGAGGTTGTTCAGATATTCACATTAGTAAATTTGATCCCTGCACTGTACTTTTCTATGTCCTTTTAATATCCTCTCTCCTTCCAGTTTTCAATTTATTCCAATTTCTCTGGTATGCTTTTCATAACTATAATATATTCCAATATCAGATTTTATAATTACTTGGACTCTATTCATTTCCAAAGTTATATTTCAGGCTGTATTTCCTCCTGTGTTACAAGGAACAGACCATTGTACTGAAAAGCAATCTAGGATGTATGTGAAAATTATTGCAACAGTAGTGTAGGAAATCTGGTTTAATTTGGGGAGTATCTGGGTCAGTGGTTGAATAGCATGGGGAATAATTCAACGGAAGACAGGAAGGTGGTTTGATACACCTATAGACAGCTACTTTTTAACGTGCTGATTGGCAGATGGGTATTTCTGCCAGTATTATCTTTGGTTTTACTGAAATTAAATGTCAGCACTTCAGGGCACAGCATCTCCACACACTGATGGTACAAAAAAGTTGTGCTTCAGATCTGGCTCTGGGGAGCTGAAAACATAAGGCTCAGCTCTGTGAAAGGCTGAGCCCATGAACCCTGGTCCATCTGAGAAGTTTATTTTGTACTTAAATTTCAGTATGTGAACAGGTGCTTACAGCTGGAGCAGACTGCACGTGTGCTGAACAGTGAGTTGATCTCTAAGTGCTCCAGTGCAGCATTATGTTTAGTATCCTGCAAAGCTGAGCTCTAAATGGCTCGGGACAACAGTACAAAAATAAGTTATGGGTCAGAAAGATGCTGAATCTTCAGTCTGGAGAATAAATACCTTGCAAATATGAGGAATAAACACAACATCAGCATTTTTTAAAAGGGAAAAACTGTAAACTGTGTCCAAAGATTAGTGGAGGGTGAATGTAGCTACTTGCAGGATTGCTCATTTCTGCAGAGTGAAAAATCATGACATTTATGAATTGGAACAGCAGACATAAAACAAATTTCAATGTACTAATGTTCAGAAGGCAAAATGTGTAGTTTGTGCAAAAATATGAAGGACTGCAGCAACTGTAGTGTTTGTAACATCGGAACCTGGTTGAAATGAGCACTGAGGAGAAGAGAGGTAAGAAAAATAAAACATACCTCTTCAGGTATCATACTGAGGGAAAGGGAGATTGAAAATGCGGTGGGAGTTGACAAAAGATACCAGCACTGATAAAAGAGTTCTCAAGAAAAGGCACCGAAGTAGTGATTTTTGAATAAAAAAAAGGCATATACTTTTGAAAAAAGGGGCTTGATAATGACTTTTGTAGAAGGAATGAAATAAGAGGTAGTACAATGAGCACTGCAAGTGGATCAAAAGAAGAAGTGATCTTTTTTCCCCAAACAGAACAGTTATATTCATTGAGATCATAAACCAAATAGCATAAAAAGGAGGGAGCGCGGGAAGGTGGGGAGGGGTGGCACGAGCTGAGCCAGGGGGAGGAAGGGAGTGCTGCGAGCAGAGTCCCGAGTTCAGCGTGTCACCACAATGGCATCAAAAGGGAAAGAAAAAAAAGGAAATGAAGGAAAATCGAAAAAATTTCTTAGTTACCATTCTGAAAAGAACAAAGTTTTGATGGGAAATAGGTCACGAAAGATGTGAAGAGGCAAGGAAAGAAGGCAGGACCTTTGTTTGCAAGTGCAGCATAAAAGTGGGGTTGTTCAGACAGAAAGACTGTGATCAGAGAGGAGATTTCCGAGGCTCGAATGGACAGTCTGCTGCTTTTCAGAGTCCCATTGTGTCTAAGATCAAAGGATGGCCAGAGCATTATAGCTTACAGAAAAAAGTCAGACAGGTTTTGAAACAGGCATTTTCATTATTAAATGGAGGATTAACAGCTGTATTAACATTCACAGTGATTAACATGCTTAGGAGCAGATGAAGATTATGTATAATTGTTTGTTTGCTTGTTTTATGCCGTTTTCCATCCCTGGGGAATCTGAGGGCCTTCCATGTAAAACTGATAGCTGAAAACTGAAATCCAGTGGGCACTAGAGGGTAGCCAGCATTCCTGCTGCAAAGTCCTGCTAGCTGGGAGTACATGCAGAAATTTTATTCGGTGCCATCCATATGGCCCCTGCACCCATCTGACTTTGGGGACCAGAGCCTGATTTATTGACTGCCAGCCCCGGAGCTGCTCGGTCCCCGCTGCACACTCTCACTGTGCAGCTGCAGGGCAGAGCCTGTCCCTTCCTTGCCCCATGGCTGGCCCAGGAGGGGACACCCAGCAGGGGAGCGGGAGCAGAAGTGTCACCCCTCTGACACCCGACTGGGCTGGCAGCCACCTCTCCCGCTTCCCAAGCTCTGGAAACATGAGGTGACCACACATCCATCCACAGCCCTGGACCAGGCTCTACAAGTGCTGAGTGCATCCGGCAGCCAGATACTCCTCAGACAACACAATACCCATGCTCTGACATTGTCAGGCTCCAGGTGGCATCCCATTTATTGTCCCTAGACCTTTTACCACCATCGGGCTGCTGTTGGCCTGAGCTGCTCTCTTGGGGGGTGTTGGGATCCCTAGGGCTCCCCCCTGACTATGGGGACACTGAATTATCCACCTCAGGATGGATCCAAGAGGTACTGGATCAGGCTGCAGAGCTTAGACTACATGCCTAGAAAGTCTGGCTGACTATGGTTTTCCTGCAATAAGTAAGAGTTGTCGTAACTACAGTAAAATAGAACTCTGAAAAAAATATTTTCTAGAAAATATTTTTACTCTTGCTCATCCTTTCACTTCTATGAAAAACACCCTCCCTGAAACTGAGGTGCTGTGCACAGAAACAATTTGCAGGGAGTAGTTTGGTCAGTAAGCTTGTTTATGAATTTATAATTAGAGTTACACTGATTGAAAATAGGAGAAAATTTAATTACAAAGTCCTGCGGGTCCACGAAGTCAACATTTCCTACCTCTTAATCTAATAGTTGACTAATGATCATCACCTGACTCTAAATACTTTCCCCAGGGTAACAGCAGAGTAAATGTACAAACAAGTCTTTCAGCTGAATTTTAGGCATTTCAGATATGTCTATGTGGCATTAATTTATAATTCTGTCCTGTGCTATATTTCACCTAAACATTAGCAATTCTATCCAGTAAGTTTTCCTTTCTGACCCAAAAGGATTATTACTGAGTCATCTTCTCTAGAAAGAAAACAATCATTAATCTGCTGAAAGTGAATCTATGAGAATAAACAAAATCATTAAGAAGTTATATGGAATCAGGATATGTTTATCATCTGAGTAGTGCCACATCTAGGCCAGGAATACAGATTTTGGCCCTCCATTGTACAGGAAAACAGAGAATAATTTCATAAAAGTTACTTGGTAAAGGCTTTGATTTTTCTCAGAGGATGATCTGATTTCATTACCTTTACATACCGGTATACACTGAGCTTAATTTTCATGTGAGAAAATCACAGTCAATGGCAGGAACATTTCTATTTGTCTGCAACTTCAAAGAGGGAATGAAAAATTTAGAAGGTAAGATGAATAGTCGGAAAATGGAATTCATCTTGACAAGGAAACGAAAGGCTTAGAGCCATGCAAAACAGCCGGAGAAACCGTGACTTTCAAAATCATGCTGGATGAGAAATGATAAACCTCAACTGAATGAAGCAGCAGTTCAAGCTAAAACAAAGAAATGCAGCAGGACAAAAAAGTGCTCTTCTTCCCCCTTTCCCAAGTGACTGGGAGATAAAAATCAGGCACATTGGCTCAATTAACCTTCCATCCCCAGCTGCATGGGCCAGGTGTAACTGCAGAGCACACACCTTCCCATCCTACTGCACCAGTACGTAGAAGCCCTTTTAGGAGTGCTGAGATGTGGCTTGGAAGCTGGCTCCACAAAGGGAAGAAGGCGCTGAAGAAAAATTTTCCATTTCCCAGGTATTTGCATCATCCAGTGGGGGTATTATAGAAAAGAGGGGAGGCAGTTTTGGGTCCCTAGTCCCAGGCAGAGACTGATAACTGCGAGTGAGTTCATATGAGGGACACCACAACGGTGGGGAACTGGAGTATGTGCTCTGTGAGGAGAGGCAGGGTGAACTGGGGATGTCCAGCCTGGAGCAGGAACAGCTTCTGGAGGGCTGAACAGCCACCCTCAGTGCCTACAGGGAGGTATCGAGAAGGTGGAGCCAGGACCTGCAGAGTGGGGCATGGAAGGAGAATGAGAGACAACAGGCATAAGCTGAAACAAGAGAGGTTCAGGTAGAATAGAATAGAATAGAATAGAATAGAATAGAATAGAATAGAATAGAATAGTTTGGGTTGGAAGGGACCTTTAAAGGTCATCTAATCCAACCCCCCTGCCATGGGCAGAGACATCTTCAGCTAGATCAGGTTGCTCAGAGCCCCGTCCAATGTGACCTTGAATGTTTCCAGGAATGGGGCATCTACCACCTCTCTGGGCAACCTGTGCCAGTGCTTCACCAACCTCCTTGTAAAAAATTTCTTCCTTATAGCTAGTCTAAATCTACCCTCTTTTAGTTTAAAACCATTCCCCCTTGTCTTATAACAACAGGCCCTGCTAAAAAGTCTGTCCCCATCTTTCTTATAAGCCCCCTTTAAGTACTGAAAGGCCGCAATAAGGTCTTCCTGGAGCCTTCTCTTCTCCAGGCTGAACAACGCCAACTCTCTCAGGCTTTCTTCATAGGAGAGGCGTTCCATCCCTCTGATCATTTTTGTGGTCTTCCTCTGGACGCGCTCCAACAAGTCCATGTCTTTCTTGTGCTGAGGGCTCCAGAGCTGGACGCAGCACTGCAGGTGGGGTCTCACCAGAGCAGAAAAGNAAGGCCACTAGGTTGTTCATGAAGGACTTGCCCTTGGTGAAGCCATGCTGGCTGTCTCAAATCATCTCCCTGTCCTCCATGTGCCTTAGCATAGCTTCCAGAAGGATCTGTTCCATGATCTTGCCAGGCACAGAGGTGCGACTCACTGGTCTATAGTTCCTTGGGTCTTCCTTTTTTCCCTTTTTAAAAATGGGAGTAATGTTTCCCCTTTTCCAGTCAGCAGGAACTTCACTGGACTGCCACAAGGTCTCAGAAATGATGGATAGCGGCTTAGCAACTTCATCTGCCAATTCCTTCAGGATCTGTGGGTCATTCTCATTGGGTTCCATGGACTTGTGCACCTTCAGGTTCCTTAGATGGTCTCAAACCTGATCTTCTCCTGCCGTGGGTGGCTATTCATTCTCCCAGTCCTCGCCTTTGCCTTCTGCGACTTGGGTGGTGAAGTTCGAGCACTTGCCAGTGAAGACCAAGGCAAAAAAGTCATTAAGTACCTCTGCCTTCTCCGTCTCCTGGGTAACCAGGTCTCCTGTTTCATTCCGGAGAGGGCCCACATTTTCCCTAGTCTTCCTTTTATCCGCAAAGTACCTATAGAAGCTTTTCTTGTTGCCCTTGACATCCCTGGCCAGATTTAATTCTATCAGGGCTTTATCTTTCTCAACCTGATCCCTGGCTGCTTGGACAATTAACAGATGGAATGTAAGTAAATCTTTTTCCCTATGAGGACAGTTGTGACAGTGTGCTTCTCCTGCCCCTGACTTGACCTTCTCCCATAAGCCTGCTCAAGCGATAACCACCTGTGGCAACCGTGATGGCTGTGCCTGGTTGTGATGGATGCATCCAGCTCAAAGTGGATTTGGGGGGGACAGATAACAACACAATAGGCAATGCACCCACCTAACCATAGTGCTGCTCAATGTCCAACTCAAGCCAAATTTGGAAGAAACTAACGTCTACAGCTGATACGACTGGAAAGCTGCCCAGAGGAACAGGACGTGGGGGTGTTGATTGACAGCCTGTTGAACATGAGCCGGCAGTGTGCCTGGGTGGCCAAGAAGGCCAACAGCATCCTGGCCTGTATCAGAAATAGTGTGGCCAGCAGGAGCAGGGAGGTGATCGTGCCCCTGTACTCAGCACTGGTGAGGCCGCACCTTGAATCCTGTGTTCAGTTTTGGGCCCCTCACTACAGGAAGGACATTGAGGTGCTGGAGCGTGTCCAGAGAAGGGCAACAAAGCTGGTGAAGGGCCTGGAGCACAAGTCTTCTGAGGAGTGATTGAGGCAACTGGGGTTGTTTAGT
>VZTQ01009347.1:0-57613 GCA_013400755.1 Pelecanoides urinatrix
GAGCCGCCCCCGCCCCTCCCCGCGCCGCGGGGGCCAGCTGCTCCCCGGTTGAGGGTGGGGCCCCGCCGCCCCCCCTGCCGCGGGGTCCGCCGTCTCGCCTCTCCCGGGGGAGCGGAGCGGCCTTCCCGCCGCCTGTGCCTCCCCGGCGCGGGGGGCGACAGGCGCGGTCGGTTACGGCCGTTGTCGGTTCCCTTAGAGAAGTTGGCCGGGTCGGGCGGCAGGCGCCCCTGGAGAGGGCTTTGCGTCGGCGATTGGGAGCCGGTTGGCGCGAACAAAGGCGGCGGCAGGCGGGCCCGGCGCGGCGCGGGTGACGGCGCCGGGGGGCTCAGGGTGGCGATGGCGGGTCCGGGGCCCGCTCAGTCTCGGCCTGACCCGGGCCCGGCGGGTGCGCTCGGCAGGGCTGGCGGGTTTGCCGTGGCCGCCCTCCAGGAGAACGGGCGTTTTAAGAGCTCTCGTTTTGCTTCGTGACTGGAACGAACCCCGGCGTTTGACAGGCAAAGCGGAGAGCGAAGCGCTGACAGCGGCCGGGAGCGGGACGCGTCCGCCCTGTGCCCCGGTCCTCCCGTGCCGCCGCGGTCCCGTTTCCCGAGTTTTTCGGGCTGTCTGCGCTAAGAAGTGCGCGCTGTGACTTGTGCTCTTGTTCCTCCAACTAAAGGGAAAAACAATACCCGTTTTGCGTTTCGTTAATTTGTTGAGGCGGTGTTCTCGGTTGGGCACCGCCGTTACCGTTTTGTTACAGAAAGGCATAATTGTATTACAGGAAGTGAAAACAAAAAAAAAACAACCCAAAGACTGTCAATTGCAGTCATCAAAATCGATTACCAAAGCTTATCTTGGTGTAAATTCTGTTGATAAATCTGGATTTATTGGTAAGATGCTTGTTTTTCAGCTTGAATTTTGCATCTGTTTTTTACTGAAGTGTCTAAGGGAACCATAAACCAAAGTCTTCCAGTCCCACTCCTTAATTTCCCTGGAAATGAAGCGACTTGACAAAGCGTCTTTGTTCTCTCCTGTTTCTTTCATGGATTTAAGAAAATGTAGGAAAGCTATGAAAATAGAAAACAAACCTTGAACAGTATCTTATTATTTTGTGGGTAGGGAATGAGTGGGAGGAGGTGCAACTAAATACTTAATGTAAATAAAGAATGTGGAATGAATTGGTGTTTAACTGTTGCTGTATATTCCATTTCATTTGTTTTATTTGGCTATTTCATTTTGACAACATCAAGTTTGTTTCTCTTTACAGAAATAAAAACTGAAACAGAGTTATGTCTGTGTTATTAAGTGGCTTTTTCAGCTCGTAACAGAATTGTGTGATTGTGACCAGAAGTATTAGATTAAGCAGAGGAATTAACTCAAAACTATTGAAATGTGCATCATGTACTGTTTTCCCTGTTTCCCCCCCAGTATGTTTCATGTTTGAAATGTTTTATGTAATGGCCCAGTGATGCATGAGCATGAATGTTAAATCTTTTGCGCCTTTGCTATCTGAGAAAGATATTTCTAAAAAGGTTTTGTGTTAAGATTTCTATTTTCCCTTCCTCTTCTTGATGCCAGTTCAAGTCTGTTGAACAGTTTATAATCTCTCTAAGGCATGTTTTAATTTGCACTGTAGTTTATTATCTGTAATTATTCATTTAAACTGTCATATGGTTAGGGTGAACAATAAAGTTACTTTGAGACGTCTGCTTTGGGTCAGGCTATTCTATGTTGGGCAGGTGCTTGGTGTCCAGTTTGGTTCTTGGCTGGGCTGGAACTGCGGGTAATGGAAATGTTTTTGTCGGTGCCATCTCTCTAGGAAGCAATTAGGGTATAGCTGCATGTGTGCCATTTCCTTTTCTCACTTGTCTCTGTTGAGGTAGGGGCCTGCTTTCTTGTGCCCCTGGGGTGGGAATTACATGTATATAGCTTTTTGGATCCAGATGCCTGAACACATCATGATTGTTGCTGCTGTTAGTGGTACAGGAGGTAGCAGGAGAGATGGGCTCTCGCTTCTTAGAGGCGAAAGGAATTTATACTGCCTGCTGTATATTCACTCCTACTGTTCTGTTTCAGTCTTCTCTGTTCTTTTTTTCAGTATTCCCTTTATTCTAGGACCCAGGGTGTAACTCCTGGAGTACAGTTTTCCTATGTGCAAACATTGGTGAACTGTTCATGTTTTCTTTTTATACACAGACTTCTGGTTTCACAACTTCTGATTGCTGATGAAGTTTTGACATAGGATGGTGTGGATGATGGGTTAATTTCTGACTGAGTTGATTTAATATTTTGAGCTTGTTACCTTCTTTCCTGCCTGTGTCATAAAGAGGGGGAGAAGGCTGATGCTAGAAAACAAAAGGGAGTATCTTTGCTCAGTGTGATTTTCACTAGACTTGCACCCCAGTCAGGGTTCGTAATTCAGCTGAACCATTGAGGCTGGTAGAGGTCTATCAGCAGCAATTATGATAAAATTTTCAATGTGCTTTGTACTGTACAAAGATCTAATTTGAGATTCCTGTAACCCAGTAATTGCATTAATAGTGAACTCAGTGATGCATGGCAAGAGGATATGCTTCTGTGTCTTAAAAGAACACATCTATACACTGCACTTAGTTTTTAAATTTTAGCTCTGTGCAGAAGGAAGTGCAGTGAGGACTACTGACTTCCAGTTGTTTTCAGCATTTAGGCCTGAAGGTGCAGAGAATGCTTATTTGAAGTATTCATAATAGCTGGAACCATTAATATCAATAGCGAACTGTAACAGAATTACCTGGTCAGCTGAAGGTCTTTAATTCCCAGTCGTAGGAGTTCTGGTCCCCAAAAAATGTTATGCATTTTTGCTCTATTTTTCCATTCATCTCTAAATAAGCTGTCTGCACAACTGTATGCAGCAGGAGAAAGGATTAGTCCTGCCTAGTTCCTTATCCTTTGGGACGAATTTTCAACTGGGGCAACTTGTGTGCATGGCAAACAGTAAATACTTGCTCCCTGGATTTGCAATTTAGAAATGGAAAGGCTAGACTGTCCAAAGTTTTAAGCAGCATGACCTTCCTTTTCAGAATAACCGAGGCGTGTATTCCTTTTACAGAAAAACTCAATTGTCTGCATTCTGTATGAATTTATTGACTTGCATTCCAAAGATCAATTTTACTTTGCCGGATAGTCTAGCAATTGTTGTGTTCAAAGAAAGCCCATGTGACTGAAGGATTATCCCAGGCATATCCTAAATATTGTGAATGTTCCTTTAAAACTTACCATGAATGTCTCGGAAGTGCCAAAATATAGAAAACAAGAAAATTGTCTTGCCCTGTGCTGGAAGGAAAGCAAATAACCAGTAAGATGCATAAGTGGCTTTGTCTAAGAGAAAAGCCTAGGTATTCCTGTCTGCCACAGCTGGCACAAACTTGTTTTTCTCCCTATCTCCTGTTTGTATAACTGGACCAGCATCTATCAGAAAAGGTGACATTGGCTACTGGCAGTGTACTTTATGTCACTTGACTTCGGCTTTTGTGAAACATGATGAGTTGAAGCCTGTGATAAAGATAAAACAGTATAAATTGTTCTTTAACTTGTTTGGGTTAGGCAGCTTTTTTTTTTTGCTTTACTAGATTTAGAAAATCGAACTTGTATTGGTCATGTAGCAGCAGTTGTAGAAATATAACATTTAATGCAACAATCAGTTCTGCCTATGACCTTAATTACTGATACATTAGTCTGCTTTTTTTTTTTCCCTGGTCCCATACTATTTTCCCCTTCCCCTTCCCCTTCCCCTTCCCCTTCCCCTTCCCCTTCCCCGAATCATACAAAGAGTAAAGCAACAGTATGGGCTTTGCTTTTCTAGTAATAGTTAAAAGCAACAAAGCAACATTTTAACTTTTTAAATATATGTACATATGTATATTTGTTTTAAATTCTGTCCCTGCAGATGGAGGAGAAAAGCTGTTGCTCAATAGGTGGGGTTTTTTAAAACTTTGAAAGTGGATGGATGACATTAGAAGTCAAAACATGATTGTTATTTGCCTTGTATGAGTCTAATGTGTTTCTGGTTGCTCAAGAGGATCTAAGAATAATTTGGATTGGAGAGATGCTGTTAGAGGTGCTATCTGAAACAATTTTAAATCCTCTGCAAAATCATCAAATATTGGGGCAATGTGACTGTTAAAATATGTTAAGGAAAGCTCATTTTTGCCTGAACTTCTATGGATGCAGATGAGTAAGTAGGAAAAAAATAGAAAACTGCTTTAAATAATAAATTACACCACTCGCATATGTTCATCACTTGCTAGCTGTTCTCTTGTCTGTGATGCCAGTTTGTAACATTTACATTAACTCTATTGTTATGGAGAATTTGGATCTGCACATCCTCAAGTTTCAGTATATAATTTATTAATATTTATGCTAGAGACGACAAATAAATGCAACTGTTACTATGTTGGACTTTTTTAATCTCTTTGCAAGTTGTTGTTGTGGAGTATTGGGGTTGATTAAAATTAGTAGAGTGAAGCTGATCTTAATACTTGCCCATATCTTGACATATGAAGACTCTTGTATTGGTAGGGTATTACTTTGTCAGTTGTTAATGCAGGGGACTAAAATACGCTTTACATAGCTTACTTATTTTTGTGGGAAAGTATATGCTGGTATTGCTGCTGTCTTTGGTGAGTGAATTTCTTACTCTTACTAGCCCTCATTTGAATTCGAAAACCTAAACCATGAATGAGTAAATAAAAAAATACTCAGATTCCCAATAAATTTCCTTTTGGCATTTATATTTAGATTTCTTCATAGGTATGCTATTGTTATTCATTAAAACATTTGTCGTATAATAAAAGTCCTTCATATATATGCCAAAAGCACAGTATGTATTACTAACTTGTGGAAGAAAAGACGATATATAAAATAACATGAAAAACAGTTACAAAAGGTGTTCATGGTTATCTCCTCTCTGGAGAATAGATTACTGAGTGCTATTTATATACCTAAACAAGCAACATCTGAACAATTCATGTCAGTGAACTATTGTAGCTGTCCATGATATTTATCTACAGACTAATTCTTTTTTTTTTTTTTTTTTAAAGCTTGCTGATATTAGAGGTCACAATAGGAAGTGAGGTGAAATGGGGACCTTGGAGTGTTGCCATTAATTTGCTTAGTGACCTTAAGAAAACTACTTAGTTTCTTATGCTCATTTTAGGAATGTGTTACAATAGGGCTAACTCTTAATGACTTGAAATGGTGTAGACTTCATTGGTTCGTTTAGGATGCTTTGGAAAGGTTTTTGAACATTATTAGAGCTGAAAGCTCTTCAGATTGTTTCATTATTCCAAATCATTCGGAGAAAGCAGTGTGTCTTCTCCAGCTGGTTTCTATTCTCAGTTGGGATTTTGTTGAGTTTGCTGGGGGTTATTTTGTTTTTTATTTTATTTTGTTTTTATTCGTCCATCATTGATGTGAAATGGTAACCTGGCACAAAATGCTGGCTTTTCTTAGCTTAGTTTCAAGACTAACAGAAATGTACTGCATGCAGTTCGTTTTTGGTTTTTTTTTTTTAACTATGATTTCCTACAAAAAGAAATTTTCTTTGCAAAAAATATGTATTTCCTCAAGCTAAAAGCCTTTTTCCGATTTTCAGTATTTTCAGAATAAAACTTTGTCCTACTAATCTTTTTTGTAAATATAAGTTGCGTTCTTATATTGCAGTTAGTCCCAACTGCATGCAGCTGTGAAACAATACTTTAAATAGCCTTATCTTAAGGTTATACAGATCGTTTTAGCCTATTCAACTTGAACATTTGTGCATCCAGTAAGTGAAAGACATGAAGAAAAAAAAAAAATCACTGATTCAGACTACTTTGGATTTAAATGTCAAGTTGATGATGTGGAATTACATGAAAGTAATTCAGTTGTTCAAATGAAGTAGGTAGTCTTTGCTACTGGTAAAGTTTCCAAGTTTTTCACTTTGGTCAACTGGTAGATATTATTAAAGCAGTAGTATTTTGCTTCTAATTACACCTTGGGTGATGATGAGAGACACTAGAATTAGACTTAATGGTAGTTTTCTAATCCGTTTGGGTTTTATTAATAAATATAGCAGGGTCTTGAGTTTATTTCTACTTCAACAAACAAATAAAAGAAGTATAAAGCTATTAAAGGGGGAAAATGTGGAACCTTAGCTTGGTTTAGCAGTAATGCATGCAAGCTGCGCTTGTAGTTTGGTTTATTTTCACTAACATGATTCTGCATGATCTAGAATAAATAAGTGGAAAACCAAAGATAAAGTAGAAATTGGAAGAAAGGTTTTCTGTAGAAGTGTTGTGTAACGGCACTGACAGACCTGGGGCTTCTACCTGTATCGCTGAGTACTGCAGTGTTTGAAGTTTCTTCAGTGTGTTCCCTCAAGCTGTGGTACAGTGTCATCTGTGTATGATGGACTTAACGTTGATGTGAGATTGGATCCTCTGGTCCAAATGCAAACTGTTATATATTAACAGCTATTTATCTTTCTTCCTTTTTGAGGAGTGGCATATCCGAAAAGTGGATGTTCAGGATAACATGTCCAATGTGTCAGAAGAGAGAAGCACTAGACAACAGGACATTAAGAAAGGACTCCAGTTTATAGAGTATGATTTTGTGGTTTTATTCTTGTATGTTTACACATGTATATATATGAGATGGATAGCTCTGGGAAAGTCCTTTTAATATAGCACCAGCGGAGGAAGGAGGAGGACCTGTGTTTCTCCTCAGAGTATTTGCTAACATGGACATGGAAATGGAGAGCAGTCTTAAAGAAAAGACGGGAACCCCTCTTTGTTCCCAAACAGAGCAGATTGAAGATGGGAGGGTATTCCTTTTCTGCCTTTGCAGCATTGAATTTTTTTGATGGGTGGAAAACGTCGATAGCCTGAAAATCCACCTTATACTTATGGACCGCTACACATAAGACTAGGTTGCTACTGAAAAGGATGGGTTTGCTCACCACTACCTAAGTGTTTCAGCTCTCTGGAGCTAAAATTTAACCTAATAAAAAAATCGTCTTTCTAGTTAATTTTCATTTGGATCAATGCCAAATTCTTCTCTAGAACATCCTGGCTAGCTTAAAATCATTGTGAAATTTCACACTAGTTCACTGCTCACATGAGGCACTCTATAAAGAAAAAAAAAAAAAGAAAACTGCCCTTTTAAAAATTATGTAGAAACAGATTCTCAGATAACCTGTATGGGGAGGCAAAGGGTTCCTATTTTTCTTCCTGAAAAGTTAGAAGTAAATACCTCTGTTCCATGCTAGAGAATATCTCTGTTGTGTGTCATATGGAAGAGCTCTTAAAATTCCTGTAGTGTCATTGGTATGACTTAATTAAAATTGATGTTTTCTTTTGACAGATAATTTGTCATTTTATAATACTTACAAGAAGATTGCAGTTCTCCTCGTGTGTAATCTGTTTCTGCACAGTGGAGGAGAGGAAGGAAATTGTTTTTAAACAAACAACATTGAGGTTTTAAACTCAAGGCATTCAAAACCTTAATACGTTTTGAACAGCAGAGTTAAGATTGGCTATGTAACTTCAAATGAAAATCATAGAATCATAGAATAGTTTGGATTGGAAGGGATCTTTAAAGGTCATCTAGTCCAACCCTCCTGCCGCAGGCAGGGGCACCTTCAACTAGACCAGACATCTTCAACAAAATGAGTCATTACTAATAAGAAAACACAGTTGTTTAATCAAAACCAATCTACAGCACTCCCGCCTTGTTCAGTGCAGGCAGTAGACAGTATCTAGAGATTTGCCTGTTGCAGCAAGCGAGACTGCTTTTAGTAAGAACTGGTATTCTCCAATGTGATCATCTTTTAAGCAATATGTATAATAATTAAATTTTGTAATTTCTTTTTCTAGATCTACTTTGCCCTATCCAGGGACGCAAGAACAATATGAGGTAATGAAATTACTTCTGCATTTCCAGAAGAGTTTTTAACATGGGCCTATCTTATTATATTTGTTCTTGTTTTTAATCATTATTTAATGATGTAGTATGACTGGTAATTTACAATGTCTCTATTGGAAGTGGAGGACTACTTACATTGTGA
Organism: Pelecanoides urinatrix; assembly: GCA_013400755.1. NCBI lineage: Eukaryota > Metazoa > Chordata > Aves > Procellariiformes > Procellariidae > Pelecanoides > Pelecanoides urinatrix. The sequence continues at coordinate 8,063 of VZTQ01009347.1, forward strand.
TACAGGTATTCAGATATTCAGATGCCTGGAATTCACTCATATAGCAGTTCAGATTAACTCTTTCTCTACTGGTGTTAGGGATGAATTTGAGGCATTCATTGGATAAAACAATGAACTATTCTAGTAAAGTTTAGACTAGCACAGCAGAAGTGAGATAAAAGGACCTCAGTCTTCATAACATACTTTGTTTCTGTGCATGTTGTTACTTTGCATAATTTTTGACTTTTATTTTCAGACTCATCTTTTTAGCATTTTTGTCCAGTGGTAGGTGGTTTCATTGGATTTGAGAAGATATTAGATAAAAATGCAATTGTTCACATTTTAGATTAAAGTCTTTTGCTCTGCAAAAGCAGCCTTTGTGTACTACTCGTTTGCCAGTTGCTATGGCTGCTGCTTGCTAAAAAAATATAGGGAACATATATATATATATATATGTCTTTTTTAACTTATACAAAGTAATTCTTTTATCAGTAGTTCAGCCTCTCTTTTATTTACATGTATTGTGGTGTTGAATATTAGAGATTGTCCTGGAAAAATGTCAGAAAAAAAATACTAACATAGACAAAAGTTTTGCATTTCATTTTGATTCTGTGACGTTACAAGCATAAATTTTCTGTTTAAAAATGTATTTGGAAATATGGAAGATAAACAACAAATACTGCTGTTGATGAGTGTTCCTTTTCTTTGTTCCAGTTATTTATACGAGAGCTTGTTAGAAATCTTTTTAATGAAGGGAACGACGTCTATCGAGAAGGTGATTGGAGAGGTTCACTGAGTCACTATACAGAAGCTATAAATATAGCTGATTATGCTAATTCTGAAGAAATCCATGTTTCTGATGATATTTTAGAGAAGCTGCACGTGAACAGGATAGCATGTTTTTCAAATATGGTAAGCTTCTGTTTAAACTGTATGATTTCTCAAGAACAGTGTGCTAACAGAGTATGAAGACATGGAAAGTTTCCTAGTGAGTGTAAAGCTCTTGGTGTTGGTTTGAGGATTGGCATGTTTCAAATCATCATTTTGGCATATTCTTTAATCTGTTCTTTTTACAAGTATGATCATCGATATATTTTTAGTTACTAATACTAGAATATTAACATGAAAGAATCATAGTGGGCTTGGAAGTTGATGGAACAGTATTTTTGTCCATTTATATTGCTGATTGCACCTGAGTCTGCTGCTGTCTCTGTGGAATGAGATGAGCCTTGTGAAAGAGCTAAATTGTCTTCATAACTATTGCTGGATTTTACGTGAATGACGGCCCTACTTCTTTTTAGTTGCATAAGTTGGTCACTTAGCAAAACTCATACACGCAGTGTGCAGCGGCCTTGGTGAATGCTTTATCGTGTTTCAATACCTTCATCTAAAATAGTTTGAATTCAGTATTTCAATGATAATAGTTCTGATTAGTGCCTTTTTTTCTTTTTTTTCTCCTTGTAGGGATTGCATGAAAAAGTTCTAGAAGACTGTGAGATAGCATTAAGATTGAATGAAAACAATTTCAGAGCTCTCTATAGGAAAGCAAAAGCTTTGAATGAACTGGGAAGGTATAAGAAGGCTTATGATGCTGTTGCAAAATGTTCTCTTGCAGTGCCGCAGGTAGGTAAATTATATATTGATGATTATTTTGAAAGATTTAATACAGAAAACATATATTTACATCAAGACCATGAAAGGTTTTTTGGTTGGTTTGGGTTTTTTTAATGCAGTAAAATATTTTTTATTCCTCTAAGAATTATTTTTTGNGCATAGATTTACCTCTTGAAATAGAAAAGGTTTCAGTTGTGTTGCCAAAGACACAGCAGTTTATCTGAATGTGTAACTTTGGACTTTGGATCCTCACTTTGCACCTCCAGATCTGAATGTTTTCACTTAAGGTTTATATGCCTCTATATAAGCTTTATAAATAGCTTTTTCTAGCTGTAGGACACGTTCTGAAAACTAAATCTTAAAATAATTTAAATAGATAGTTATTATAACTATAGGACAGAGTGAAATAAGACCAGGTTTTTAACTCAGCTTTTCTAGTTGTATGATGCAATTACTGCCAAAATATGGAGTTCTTATTAAATATTCAGCAGTGTTACATAGTAGCTGACATTATGGTAACCAGAAATGTGGCCCTCAATTTGTGTAAAAACAAAACAACAAAATACCCCATCCCCTCAAAAGCCAAACACTCTCCCCAAATAAGCAAACAAAAAATACCCACCCACAAAAAACCCTCACTTCTCTGAACTTCTCTGGTTTTGGAAAAATCTTTAAGTTATTTTAAATTCAAATAAATGTATGAGAAGGATATTGTCTATTTTCTGGCTTTTCTTAAAATTCCAAATATTGCAGTAATTTTGCTCGAGGGTGGCTGTATTTTTCAGCGTTAACTTGCAGTCCCATATGTTTGTGAAAGGATAAAGATGCTTTATGAGACATTCTGCATATAGGGATCTTGCAGAATATAGGCTGAGATGTAAACAGATGTCTTGACTACATGACAGTACATGTAAATGATGAAATTTTATTTATGTCTTTTAGGATGAAAGTGTGATTAAGCTTACCCAAGAACTAGCTCAAAAACTAGGGTTAAAAATAAGGAAAGCATATGTAAGAGCAAAGGTAAGATTTTATTTTAACATTTTACATTGAAGTTTCCCTCTCTTGATACCAATTTTGTATTTAATGAAGGTATCTTTTCATTGCAGCCACCCTCCTCAAATTCAGTTTCTAGCGATGTATCAACTCGGGTAAGGTTTTACATGTTCCAAGTGCAAGCTGAATTTAAACTACAGGGAATAATTGTTTCATAATTTCATGATGATGAAGTAAAAATTGTGCAACTGACATTTTCTATAAGATGCTGTTATTTTGGACTTTAAGATTTTGTCGATTTTTGTGTTCGGTTTTGCTATGTGTTTATGGCAGACTAGGACATAAGATTATCATTCATGTTATCTTTGTAGAATAAATGTTAGCTAAGACATTAAATCCAGTGCAATGAATATGTTTACTTTTAATGTCTTGAGGCGAGGGCATAGTTAATGTGCTTATTTATTTTTTAATTTTATTTTATTTTGTTGACAATTATCAAAGTGAACAGTGCTGGGATAAAATCCCTTTTAATTTATGCATTTGTCCAAATTCGACCTTCACTAGCAGCCGAATTTGCATTTGTCTTGCTATTTGTAATGTCTCTGAATAGCAGTAATGAAGAGGAGTTCATCTTTATCTTACAGGCTGTTTTCACAGGAATATAGACTCAACTTACCTGTAAATGAATGAGGAAATGTAGGAACAGCTCATTTAAGATACTGTTTAGACTCTTTCATTCCCTGAAGTATCACTCTCACTTTTGTTGGTTGGTTGCAGGTTTTTAGTTGATACTGTGAGTGGATTTCAGTCTGCAAATGGATGCTTTATCTAAAAAATTATTTGACCTTTAAATTCTATTAGACTTAAAAAATTTCAAATTTTATAAAACCTAAATTTTGGGACTTACATTCTTAGTCTGCAAATATGTATTTGAAAATTTTTAATGGCTCTTGTGCAAAGTGCTGAGAGGTATTTTTTTCTTACTTACAGAATTCTTCTTCTGTAGAAGATATTGAGTTAGGTGAGTCTTGTGGTGTTACAGTATTAATGCTAGGAAGCTAGATATGCCATGCATATTGTATTTGTTATGAAATTTCTTAAGAAAATTCATCTTGTCATTTGAAAGATCTATGGTAAAAAGTCTGATCTGTTTATCTCTAAAACTACTTATTTAAGTGGCTGAGCAAATTTCCTTTCCGTCTCCTCAGCCTGATATGTTTGTAACTNTAGGGATTGCATGAAAAAGTTCTAGAAGACTGTGAGATAGCATTAAGATTGAATGAAAACAATTTCAGAGCTCTCTATAGGAAAGCAAAAGCTTTGAATGAACTGGGAAGGTATAAGAAGGCTTATGATGCTGTTGCAAAATGTTCTCTTGCAGTGCCGCAGGTAGGTAAATTATATATTGATGATTATTTTGAAAGATTTAATACAGAAAACATATATTTACATCAAGACCATGAAAGGTTTTTTGGTTGGTTTGGGTTTTTTTAATGCAGTAAAATATTTTTTATTCCTCTAAGAATTATTTTTTGTTGTGGAAGTGAAGACTGATAGCAGAGATTACAGTCCCCAAGCTCAGTTTGTTGTGTTAACTTTCATCAAAAGAAATAGTCAATTTGCAGTGGAAGTCAACTGCAATAAACGTTTGCAATAAACACTAGAACTGCTGAATTAATTGTTTAAAATTCTCTACAGTCAGAAGTATACTCATGACATAAATACCACTCATAATTATAACATACAATATTGATTCTTTTGATAACTGTATTTTAGCTTTCCAGGCATTTACTAACATTCTTATCTGTGCATTGTCCTCCACTTGAATAACTTACGATGCACGTCTAATGTTAGGCTATATCTATATTAGCAAGCAGTGTGTGGTATAATAGGAGAGGATCTATAGACTGAAATGCTGGTCCTGAGGATCTGATTTCCATGGTCGTTTGTGGGTTTTTTGTTGTTTGGGTTTTTTTTTTGGGGGGTGGGGTGGGGTGTTGTTGTTTTGGTTTTTTTTTTTTTTTTTAAGAAATTTCAATTTAGTTTCATCCAAAATGAATCTAATTTGGCTCTCTGAGACACTTCGTAATGCAAACTAAAATGCCGTGAGAAGATGATTAAGAGATACACTTCAGAAATGCATTCCTGATTTGAATTAAAATGCTGATGGAAACTTTACATGCTTTGCTCAAAATAGACTGATCACAGGACAGAACACCGAGTTGCATTTTTTTCACCTTTCTGCATCAAAATTACAGTGAAATGGCTAGACAAACTGTTGAGCATAGATTTACCTCTTGAAATAGAAAAGGTTTCAGTTGTGTTGCCAAAGACACAGCAGTTTATCTGAATGTGTAACTTTGGACTTTGGATCCTCACTTTGCACCTCCAGATCTGAATGTTTTCACTTAAGGTTTATATGCCTCTATATAAGCTTTATAAATAGCTTTTTCTAGCTGTAGGACACGTTCTGAAAACTAAATCTTAAAATAATTTAAATAGATAGTTATTATAACTATAGGACAGAGTGAAATAAGACCAGGTTTTTAACTCAGCTTTTCTAGTTGTATGATGCAATTACTGCCAAAATATGGAGTTCTTATTAAATATTCAGCAGTGTTACATAGTAGCTGACATTATGGTAACCAGAAATGTGGCCCTCAATTTGTGTAAAAACAAAACAACAAAATACCCCATCCCCTCAAAAGCCAAACACTCTCCCCAAATAAGCAAACAAAAAATACCCACCCACAAAAAACCCTCACTTCTCTGAACTTCTCTGGTTTTGGAAAAATCTTTAAGTTATTTTAAATTCAAATAAATGTATGAGAAGGATATTGTCTATTTTCTGGCTTTTCTTAAAATTCCAAATATTGCAGTAATTTTGCTCGAGGGTGGCTGTATTTTTCAGCGTTAACTTGCAGTCCCATATGTTTGTGAAAGGATAAAGATGCTTTATGAGACATTCTGCATATAGGGATCTTGCAGAATATAGGCTGAGATGTAAACAGATGTCTTGACTACATGACAGTACATGTAAATGATGAAATTTTATTTATGTCTTTTAGGATGAAAGTGTGATTAAGCTTACCCAAGAACTAGCTCAAAAACTAGGGTTAAAAATAAGGAAAGCATATGTAAGAGCAAAGGTAAGATTTTATTTTAACATTTTACATTGAAGTTTCCCTCTCTTGATACCAATTTTGTATTTAATGAAGGTATCTTTTCATTGCAGCCACCCTCCTCAAATTCAGTTTCTAGCGATGTATCAACTCGGGTAAGGTTTTACATGTTCCAAGTGCAAGCTGAATTTAAACTACAGGGAATAATTGTTTCATAATTTCATGATGATGAAGTAAAAATTGTGCAACTGACATTTTCTATAAGATGCTGTTATTTTGGACTTTAAGATTTTGTCGATTTTTGTGTTCGGTTTTGCTATGTGTTTATGGCAGACTAGGACATAAGATTATCATTCATGTTATCTTTGTAGAATAAATGTTAGCTAAGACATTAAATCCAGTGCAATGAATATGTTTACTTTTAATGTCTTGAGGCGAGGGCATAGTTAATGTGCTTATTTATTTTTTAATTTTATTTTATTTTGTTGACAATTATCAAAGTGAACAGTGCTGGGATAAAATCCCTTTTAATTTATGCATTTGTCCAAATTCGACCTTCACTAGCAGCCGAATTTGCATTTATCTTGCTATTTGTAATGTCTCTGAATAGCAGTAATGAAGAGGAGTTCATCTTTATCTTACAGGCTGTTTTCACAGGAATATAGACTCAACTTACCTGTAAATGAATGAGGAAATGTAGGAACAGCTCATTTAAGATACTGTTTAGACTCTTTCATTCCCTGAAGTATCACTCTCACTTTTGTTGGTTGGTTGCAGGTTTTTAGTTGATACTGTGAGTGGATTTCAGTCTGCAAATGGATGCTTTATCTAAAAAATTATTTGCCCTTTAAATTCTATTAGACTTAAAAAATTTCAAATTTTATAAAACCTAAATTTTGGGACTTACATTCTTAGTCTGCAAATATGTATTTGAAAATTTTTAATGGCTCTTGTGCAAAGTGCTGAGAGGTATTTTTTTCTTACTTACAGAATTCTTCTTCTGTAGAAGATATTGAGTTAGGTGAGTCTTGTGGTGTTACAGTATTAATGCTAGGAAGCTAGATATGCCATGCATATTGTATTTGTTATGAAATTTCTTAAGAAAATTCATCTTGTCATTTGAAAGATCTATGGTAAAAAGTCTGATCTGTTTATCTCTAAAACTACTTATTTAAGTGGCTGAGCAAATTTCCTTTCCGTCTCCTCAGCCTGATATGTTTGTAACTGCTGCTATAGTGATTGTCTCATACTGTTCTCTTTAACTTGGAAAAATAAGGAGGGGTAAATATGCTAAAGATTTAGTAAAGTGTCAGGTCTGTAACTTTTCCTGTCTTTTTGTAGTTTGAACAATATATAAACACTGAGATGTAAGTACACATGAATCAGAAGTTAGTGGAAGCTGAAAACATTTAATATGGTTTTGCTTAAACATTCTTCATGTTTCTCCACTCCCTCACCCCCAACATTGTCAGGGTAAAAGCTATGCAAGATATTTTTACATCTTTGAACAAAAGTTCCAGTTATGCCCATCTTACCTGTTTTCAGATTTATCTGACCGGAAGCAAGAGATGGTTTCTGCTCCTTCGTCATCAAACTTTGTGTCTGAAGTGTCTAAAGTGTCATCAGTACCTATACCATCTTTATCTTCTGTTATGCCTCTTCAAGTGGAAAAGGTTTCTTTGCCTTCTGCAGTGTTGGCAAATGGAGGGAATGTTTCTTTCTCTGTTCCCGAAGCGTGTTTAGATTGTGGTGATGGAGATATAATTATTGGGGAAGAACTTGATGAGTTACTTGATTCTGTGCCTGATCCAGATGAAAGTGTAATGGTAAGACTTTTTTATTTGTTTTCTTTCTCAAAAGACTGTCCTTATGAGTCGGATCTTGTATTTTTATCAGGTGGGCTAGTAGTGAAATGTGAATTAACTTTCCTAGTTACGTTGAGCTGTATTTGTGCATGGCTGGGTTGATTTTCTTAGGTGCAGATTCTTGCAAATGTGGCTGTAAAGATACCAGGACCCAGCAGAGCTCTAAGGACAATTATATTGGGTTTGCGTGTTGGAAAAGCTGAGCGAGGTTGCTGGGGGAGAGATACTACTTCAGGAATACTGCTATACTACTACCAATGCTACCACAGTAGGAGGGTTACTGCTTCCAGGAAGTACTATGAGTAGTGAAGTAGACAATTGAAGTCTGGGCTGGTGGGGGTTTTTTTGGTGCAAATAAACCTTCTCAGAACCTGAGTGTTGGAGTGTCTACACTGTGGCAGTAGAAACTATAGTTAAAACTTAAGCTAATAGCTTTGCAGGACAGTAGTACTTGCACTGTGCTCTTCCAGTGCATTTAGTAGTGTCTCTGCAGTCAGAGATTTGTCCAGATCCACCTCCTGGATAACCAGAAATAGTTAGACCGTCATGAGTCTAACTTTTTATATTTTTTAGAAGAGATTATTAGAGAAATTTAGGCACACGAAGAGTTGTTCTTAATTATATCGTCATTCCAGAACTAGAACAGACGGTGAAGCATACAGAGTTCCTCAACTGTTAGTCAAAATGGAAGCTGTGATTGATGAGCAGAAATGTCTGAACTTATTAACAAGGTTACTGACTCTCTGCTGTGGCCCTGCCAGTCATTTGGAGCCTTTAGTATTGAAAGGTTAAATGAGACCGTGGCATATTTAGTTCTTCAATTACTTGTGATTTTAATTCCTCATTCAGCTGTGGACGCAGTTGTAAATCTTTCAATCAAAAAATGCTTTGGCTTCTAATTTTCTGTTTTATGCACTTTATTTTGTAAAATGTAGTTTGGAAATGCAGAAAGTAATTATTTTTAAGAGATCCTAGGAAGTTCCCTTAATTGGTCAGGGAGTTGCAGTTGCACTAGATGACCATTGTAGGTCCTTTCCAACTGAAATAGTCTATTCTGTTCTATTCTGAGTTTGCCATAGTGATAGCCAGGAGGAAATATGATCTTCCAGGATAGACTGCAGTCTCGTGTAGTGTAGAATCTTGAGTGAGTTGTAGGCTAACAACTGTAGGGGAACAGCGGGAGTTTCACGTTGGCCAAACTCTGTGCAGACCAATTTGGTCAGCCTCCAGACAAGGGGGGAGCTGGGGACAGGGAGGAGGGAGGGAAACTCCCCCACTTGGTAATGTCCTTGACAAAGGTGTGCAGAAGGATATGTTATTTTCCATGGGGGGGAAAAAGGTGATCTGGCCTTTGCAGAACATGGTGTCATTTGTTTGTATCTGAGGATCTATTTCAAAGCTAACTCTTAACTCTTTACTGTACTGCAATTTGAATTATGTTCTATTTATTTAGAAAAAATCATTGTAGATTTCTGACTCTTGCTACTCTTCCCTATTGTCTTATGTTTTAACATAATTTGGAAATTCAGCTCTGATCTGATTCATAAAAAAAATCCAAATCTGTTAATAAGTTAATAAACTTCAGCTGACTGAACCTTTAAAGTGGTGGATTCATGGATAATTCCTTGCATTAGGGCATTATTTAGGGTTTGATTACTGTAGTTCTCTAAGTGTACTGTAGTACCGTAGTGTCCTTTTATTGTTGTTTCTTAGTAGGTATATAAAAACTTTACTACAAGAAATACTATTGCACATTGTGTCCTTGAGAGCTTTTTTTGCTGTTTGTGAACGTTCTTCTTAAATTTCCCTTTTTTCCAGCAAACTACAGGAGCCAGAGGACCTATTCCTGCAGGAAGTGTAGCTCCTAGTGTACCTTTCTCTGCCTCTTTGTTGGGGACGCTGCCAGTTAGTGCAGGGTTTGTTCCTTCACCTTCTCTTTCAGAAATCTTTTCACAGCCTTTGGCTTCTTCACTGGAAAATTTTTGTTCACCATTAAGCACCTTTTCAATCAGTGACCCAAAAAGAGGTAAGAAATGAGTCTTAATATTTAACCTTTTATGATGAGAGAGAGTTGTGCATGAGCCAACTGGCTTCTCTTTTTAACAAATGAGTTTTCACAACTCATATGTAATCTGTTACACTTACATAACATTTGATCTGTGCTGACAATTTTTGAGATTGTTGATAATTGGCGTTGGTTGTACACAAGAATTCATAAATAAAGCTTTTGTTTACTTGGGCTCTGAATAAGCATGCTGCAAGCTCCATCTGTTTGTTTTTCTGCATTTATTGTCTAGGTTGTTTCAGGTGAGTAAGTATAAAGAAGGAACCATGTTCCTTCAAACATTTTTTTTTTTTTTTTTTAAAAACAAAGGTGTTCTTACAGCTTAAAGCATTTCTGATGTTTTGGCAATAAACAAGAATCCTAAAAGGCTGGTGTAACTATGTACTCTGAAAAGATACCAGTATTACATGTTTGAATTCAAACTCTAGGGACTGTAATTATATAGTGAAATCAGGTGTGTGAAATAACAAGATATAAATAGCTAGTGAACTAGAAAAGATAAAGTTTTGTCTCTACCAGTGTTACAGGAGCATGCTCTCTTAAGAAGGAAGCCAAATTTACAAAATAAAATGAAAAATAGAAGAATCCTCTTAAACCTCTTTCATCTACTCATTTTTTGATAGTCAGGTATTGCTTATCTAGCTACCCTTTTTGTACTCCACAAGTATCTTTGTGTTGCTTCAACATAGGCCTGTGAAGCTACTGCTAATGTTAATGACATTGTTATATTGAAGATGATTACCTAGTAATTTTTGAGCCCAGATGTTTACAAGGGGCTTTTACATAATTGGAAAAAATAATCATAGCAAACAAAAAAAACTTTGTTGTATGTCAAAAAAAACAAACCTTTGATGCTTCTACTTCTCAGGAATGATAAATAATTTTTTGCATAGGGTGTTTTGGGAAACTGCAATAATTAAAACTTCTTTTTATTCCTTTAGACCTCTCAAGTTCAGCTTCTAGGGATGGAACACCAACACTTAGCAGCAGTAATTCCCCACTGTTTGTAAGTATTTTTCATGTTTTCTTTCACATGACTTCAAATGTTAACACCTTGAAGGCTTAACATAGATCTTAATATTTCCAGTAGAAATTTCTATTTTTGAAAAATGGCACTTTAACCATTAAAACATGGTTCTGGCTTGGAAAACAGTTGTACAGCAAATGTTGCTTTATATATGCAAACTGCCACTGTCATAGCCACTTCTCCATTCTGAGGAACTTGTAAAATACTGTGGAAGTGTAAAATAACTAACCCAAGAGAGAGAAAATCTCTTATGATCTGAATGACAAATGTTAGGAATCTTGGAGAACTGTCCTAGTATAGGAACAGAGCAGAGATCGCCTCGTGTCTGAGAATCTATCTGGTCTCTGTGTTCTAGTCATGCTGTATATTTTCAATCATGCTGCTGGCCATGGATTATGAGGGGAAAGGGTGGCATGAAGGATTGCATCCTCATGAGCCAGCATGGAGTAATAATTAGCCTGGCAAGTGCTGTTGTTCTCCTGTACCTGGTTGGATCTTGTTATATGTTTAGTCTGTGCTGGGTATACGGCTTTTGTAAAATCTCTGTCCCCTTCTTAGATATGTGGTTAAGTTTGTATTATGAATTTTTTGTGTGTAGTCTTTCTTATGCTTTGAAGAATAAATTCAGTAGGTTAAATTTTAATTGTAGATAAATTTAATTATATGGATCGAGTAAAATATACTTTCTTCCGACAGATAAATGGCCCTAGTAGTTTGTTTGGGTCCGAAAATTACATGGGAATTGCAGGCCAAACTAGAAATGACTTTTCAAATGTTTTTAGCAGTACAACTGCTAATATACCTGTGTCTTCAGCGCTTGCGGGAAGAAACCCATTAGAAGGCACACATGAGCTGAGACAGGCCTGCCAGTTATGTTTTGTCAAAAAAGGTAAGGGGCTTTTGGACTCAACTGGGTTGATTTTTAAAAAATTAAAAAGCATACATTTTAAATTTTAGTGTTCATAAGTTAAAATACTGTTGGCTTCCAAAGAGGGTAATCCTGACTTGTTCTTTGCAGATGTAGTATGATCTTATGATTAAGGAACTGGTAAAATGTTTCAACAACTATTTCATCTTCTTTCTTCTTGTCTTTATTTCTTGTCCTAATAGATTCTTGATTCCTAAAACCACCACAAATCACCACATGCTTTCCCCAACCTGTAGGTTTACTATGTAAGGTCGTTCACATTCTGTATTCGCTTTCCTCCCAACCCCCAGGGTACTGTGAAGAATGACACCTTTGCTCAAGACTTAAAAAAACTTGCAGTACTCTCTCTGATTGGCCATGGGGAATTGAACCGCAGTTCAAAGTACCTGGTAACCTTCACATCCCATCTGTTTTATTGTTCTTTCAAACTAATTCTACATCATAATCCTGAGGCTTCCAGACCTAAGTAATAATTAACTCCACTGTATTGACTCAAAGGATCTTAACCAGTATTGGGCTTTAATATAACTAATCTTTTAGGCCTGAGCTGTTGCTATTAAACAGAGCCGTATTCTAGAGGTAATAACTTCTATTAAGACTAATCTTGAAAATAAGCATTGTCTTTCAAGTCATAGGTGTCATTGATATTGATAATACTAATAAAGTGCAGCATAGTAACAGATCTTACAAAGAATTGTATCAAGACATTCAGGGGATGACTAATGTATAGTTTTAAGAACTTTTATATTAGTTTAAAAGTATTTTTACAAGTAAAATCCATGAAGTGATGTTTGAAAAACATAGAACACCGTCTGTTAAAAGCAGGAGCTATAAAATGTTGGTGGAAGTACTTAGCACGTTCCTATCTTGACTTCTTGTATCAAAGCATCCATTTCTTCTGTTTCTTTGCATCTCTGTCAAAGCCTTTAAGTGTCTCCTGCTTTTACTACCTACTTGTTGAAATGCTACTGTTCCATGAGCTTCTTGTCCAGGGAAACTGGGTCACAGTCTTGGTTTTGTAGTTCCTTAAATAGCAAAATTCATTGATCATTGCTCGTCTTCAGACTCTCTCCCTGATTTCTTCATTTTAGTGGTAATGTAATCTTCACTTGAGTATCATTCTAAAGACAGAATTTAAAGCTAGGCATATTTTCCCAAAATCACAAAGTTCTAGGATTGGCATTTATATTTTTGGCACGTGTGTACTTCTTACCTAGCGTGTTTTGTCTGTGAACATAGTAACTGTTCTGATACAATAAGTTGAAGGTTAAGAGACCCATTTACTGATCCTTGGAATTCATCTGCATTGACTTATTATAAATAAGCAATTTAAGTTTTAAATTAGTGTTATGGAAACGTATACTTTGGAATTTGAAAAAAGGCAGCAATTTGTTGCTGTCCCAAAGTAATCTTCAGGTTGTAACACAGCATCCCTCCCCAAATAACTTGTGAGGTTTTTTTTGTGCCAAGACTGGTCCTTTTGTAAGTATTCAGTTTTTTTCTATTCTGCTCGACATGGCTGTTAATGACTTTTGGTTCTTCAGAGTTGCTGGTGCAAGTAGGAATTGTATACAGTATATTCGTGTACTTTGCTTTTGGGCTTATGTGCTAGTCTGTGTATGGAAATGTTAAAAATACACTGCAATTTATGCAAATATAAGCAATTTTCTGTGATTGTTTCAGGTCCTAAATTATTGGATTACGCTTACCATCCCAGTTTAGAACATAAATGTAAGAAGGATATTCTAATTGGCAGAATAAAAAACTCTGAAGATAAATCATGGAAAAAAATACGTCCAAGACCAACAAAGACACAGTATGTGGGACCATATTATATATGTAAAGGTACGTGTTATAGATAGTAAAATGTTAATGCCTACACTCAAAGTAATATATTTTAGCTTTTCACAGTGAAGTACAGAATGAGTTTTTATTCTTGCTCGTGGGAAGTGGAGAAGGAAGTTCACTGGGTTGTGTATATTTCAAAGGCTGTAAGGAGAGTGATATTTTGACGATTAATGTGATTATTTAGAGAACATGCACTGTACTTCTGTACTGTTCTTCATCATGTATAACTTTGCTTCTGAGTGCTGGGCTATTACTATTCAAAACAACAAAAAAAAGCATTCTTGTTAGACTTTTGCAGTATGGACCTCTACTTATGATGTAAGCAAGATGATTCATGGATTAATTAACAGCTATATCTGACTGTATTTAAGCAAAGGATATTCTGGGTTCTCAGCATTGTTGCCTTAAACTAGAAAAGGATAGTTGATGGAGATGTGCATTAGCCTTTCTGAGGAGTTTTACATTTTCAGCAAGTCATTCAGCATAACGTTTTGCTTCTGTCTGCTAGACTTAAGTGACCCATTTACAACAGATGGAGCTTCTTTATGAAATGGAGATAGTGGAAGTTTTAAGATTAATTTCCATTAAAAGCTGTGTAAAAGCAATGTCATATTCAATGTTATCATTTTAGATGTTGCTGCTGAAGAGGAATGCAGATATCCAGGTCATTGCACATTTGCGTATTGCCAAGAGGAGATAGACGTGTGGACACTGGAGCGCAAAGGAGCTTTTAGTCGAGAAGCTCTTTTTGGAGGAAATGGAAAGATCAACTTGACTGTGTCCCGACTTCTTCAAGAACATCATGGATTATTTATGTTTCTTTGTGAGGTGATGCTTTATATCTAATGACACATAAAAATAATAATAGATAATAAAATTACTTGGAAAGAAATGCTTTGGTTCATGCATGACTATTTTGTAAATTTTCAAATGCGTGTTCAGTAATAATCTGGCTAGTTTTAGATTAGAGACTAGTTGAAGTCTCTGTTAAAATCTTTAAGGTAAGGTATATTTTTAAATGTATAAAATACATACTCTATAATTACCTGGTTTTGTATTCCAGAAATGTTTTGATCACAAACCCAGAATAATAAGCAAAAGGAACAAGGATAACTCATCTTCTTGTTCTCACCCTGCTATGCATGACTTTGAAGATAACAAGTATGTGTGAAATACCATCTCTTTAAGTTTCATATTAAAAGCAAAGGTTTCAGGGCATTTTTTTAATATTGACTTTCATTTCTTACCTGTTGATTAATTTCTCTTCCTTGCTAACTGACTTGATACACTTTGGCGATATTGATAAGACAAACTTACTGAACAAGGCTGGTCTCATGTAACTAAATTGAAAGTGAACTATTTCTTTATCAATGCGTTCAAAATTAGTGGTATCCACCTTCATGTTTGAATCTTGCTGGTTTTAGTGTCAGTTTGTTAATAGCTTATTTACCTGGTGAGCTGCATTGATGTAAATAGATGTGTGATGTTAAAATAATATAGGAATTCATAAGTTTGCTCTTCCTTCGGTCTGTTTTGCTTATTTTGCTGTAGTTTTAACTCAGTCAGTTAAGAACAGGTTTACCTTAATTACAGCATCTGAAATAGACCATAGTCCTTATTAATTCAGTTGATAAAAAATAGTGTGAGGAAAGTATCTTTAATTATTCTTTGAAAGTTAACAAAGACTTCATAGTGAGTGTTAAATAAGTTTTGGAGAATTAATAGACTTACATTTTTATGTGATGGAAACGTAAGTGGGAGCATTTTAAATGCCTTGTTTGTACTCCACTTCCCTATATTGAGGAAACACTACAGTTACAAGAGCTAGGCTGTTACTGTGATGCATCAACTCTTTCTTTAATGGTGCTTTACAAAAGATTAAGTACTTGTGTTTGTAATTAGATCAGGATATATACTTGAAATGGACATGATATGCTTTCACTCTTGGAAACCAGTGATCTGGTTGGATTGAATTCAGTAATGCTTTGCAGAAGAGGGACCTCTGGATTTCACAAGAGTACTGTTCCATGATGTTCGTTTACTCGGCCTAGAAATAATAATTAGATGCTACTTCCTTCTGGAAACTTTTTTGGCTTTCTGATTTCAAGTAAAAAGTGTTAAAAAGCCATTTGAATAAGCTGTGATGAGGGATGGTTATTTGACGTGTTTTTCCACACATGAACAAAGGCCTTAAAGAATATCTAAAATTGATTGTTTGCAAAACAGGTGCCTTGTCCACATTTTGCGAGAAACTATGGTGAAATATTCCAAAATCCGCCCCTTTCAAGTTCGATGTCAGCTTGACCTGTGCAGACATGAGGTGCATTATGGCTGCTTACGAGAGGATAAATGCTTTTATGCTCACAGTCTGGTAGAGCTTAAAGTCTGGATAATGCAAAAGGAAACAGGTATGCTTGATGAAATGCTCACTTTACTCTTCATTGTAATGCCACTTCTTCCTTGTCTCAACTCCCTTCTGAAATTAGCAACTTCACGCATTCACTTACAGTTTGCTGGAATCTTCAATAAACAGTAATGTAAATATGATAAAAAGTGTTGAATAGGCTACTAGCTATGCAAAATTACAAGTTTTTGATAATAAAAACTGCCAAAACTTATTATAATCAGATCTTTTTTTTTCTTGAAATAAAACTAGAAATCTTGAGCAGATACTAAATCCAAGTCAAACCAGATTTGTTTTTTGTTTTAAACCTTCAAAGTTTGGAAGATCTTGATCAAATTTCTTTTCCACAGAGCACTGAAAGAAAAGCTTGAAATATATATGCCATTGTTTCCCTTCATCCCCAATACAAGAATTGAGTTTTTCCACAGTTAAACCTTTCTTTTAGCTTGCTGCCATTCTGCTATTCTTATATAGTGAACCAGAATAAATCTTTCCAGTTCACTACTCTGTCTCTCATTAGTGTATGTGTTGATAAAACTTAACTATTTTTCTGTTCTTGCTTACACAGGACATTTTGGCTGCTTTTTGTTGATCTGGCTTGTTTTTGTTGTCTTATTTGAGGATAACAAATTTTACTACTTAATTTCTAGCTGATAGCTTTTGAACGACATGTCTCTGTACTTACAGCCCATTCCTTGGTCAGGAGTTCCAAACTCTCCATGACTTGTGTTGTTTTGGTTTCCTCCCCCCCCTTTTATTTTTTTTAAAAAAGCAATTGAACTGTTAGTAATAAATAATTTGTACCACATAACAGTTGCTCATTCTTCCTACCTTGCTCTGTATGACAACAGAACTTCAATGTTAAGTAATCATGTTGGATCATTGAGATGCACGGAGGAAAAAGGGAAATGTGGCAATCCCAATGTGTTACAGTGTTTCTGGCATTTTTGCCCCTTTATGTCTGTGATTTATCCTCACCTCTCCCTGCTTTGAAGAAGAGGCTCCTTGTTGCTTCAGCTTTCTATCTAAATTCTTGTACAGGCATACTGACACGAGATGTCATACTGACCTGAAAATTTTGGAGGAAGTCAAATAGAGACTTCTTTGCTGATTTCCTGTTCTCTCTCCTGGGACGAGCCTTTAGAAGTTTCTGTGTGAAAGTAAAGCTGTTATTTTCTTACCAGCTGCCCCTACAAATTCAAGGATAGCAAATACTCTGTGATTTCTATTTTGAAGTAAGGGTTGGGTTCTCCAAGAAACTTGACTTGCCACAGAAGGCATGTTTTTTATTTTATGATGTGTTCATGCTGCCCTCGTGCTTTGCCAAATTCAGCTAAAGCTCAGTCTTTGCTCTTTGAATGAGGTTCCTCTTCTGAATGCAAGGTGTGGGAAGTAAAGGAATGCTACCTCAGGAAAGAAACATTTTACCAATCCTCAAATCTGAACACAGATGACAGTGTTTATGTGGAATTAGAGCAGTAAATGTTACAGTATGTGTGAACACTGTATAGCTCCCATAGGAATCTTAGCCAAAGTATTTATAAGAATGTTTTTTTTTCTGAAACAAAGCCTAATTAGCAGGGCTTGTTTAAAATCTTTGTAAAGAAGGCAGGGGCAATCTACTGTTTGTCAGCTTGCATTTTCGATAGTTTTTCTGTGGTCTGTAATACAATGTAGCTTTTCTAAGTAGATTGTCATTAGAGGTTTAGTACATTATGTTTAAATAAATACTCAAAGATGCACCTTAACTTATTTGAGCAATCTGTAATTTAAAAAACCTTTATGTTTGCTTTTCAATGTGATAATATAGACAATATTTCTGTTTTAGAGGCCCTCATGTGGTTCATAAGTGTGTATATATGTGTGTGTGTATGGATGTAAATGTATATCCACACCCACACATGAGTGTGTGTATATGCGTACAATATTTAAAAATAATAGATAAAAGTTTTGGGGCTTCAGTAGCATTCCAGTTGGAGCATGTCTGTAATTCTACACATAAGTGCTCAAGAACTTTTTTTCTTTCCTTTACAGGTATTTCACATGATACTATTGTTCAAGAATCAAAGAAATACTGGCAGAACATGGAAGCTAGTGCACATGGATCACAGGTATTTTTGTTTTTCCATTAAAGTAATTCTACAGTGACTTTGGTGATAATTCTTTATCTATGTCTGTGTATAATGTAGCTTATTTCAGAAATTACTTTTTTAATGCTCTCTTCAAGTAATCTCTTCCACTGTAGGCTTTCTTCAGCTTGCTCCACTTAGGCTAAAATGCTTGCTTTGCTTCTATGCAGTTCCTTTTCTGCTTTGCTTATTCTGTCATAGGTGGAACATAAAAGCTGAATATAATTCCAGAGTCAGCTGCCATGGGCCATTAATTATCTTTTCAATATTTGGGACTTTCATGTGTTTAGTTTGTATATATTATCACAACTTCTGGGTAGATACACCTAAATCAGAAATAAGTTAAATAAAACTGCATTTGTTAAGAAATGTCTAGTTTGAAATTACAAGCTGAACTATTACAAGGCATGCAGTGTAACATCTGCTTCTGGACATGCATTGTAAACTTATATCGTAGGGGGTAATTCATAATTATGTATGGAATTCTTTGCAGATACAAAATACCTTTTATTGTTGTTGTTATTTTTTTGGCTTAAGATCCTTGGGAACCAAGTGAAATATGGATCACTTAATTTGAAGATGAAGTTTGTTTGTGGTCAGTGCTGGAGAAATGGTCAAGTTAATGAGCCAGACAGAAACAAAAAATACTGTAGTGCAAAGGCAAGACACCCGTAAGTAAGACCAAACAGTGAGAATTTTAGCTTTTTGTCATCCATTTAAAAACTCTTTTGGGAAACTTTGTTACTGCTTAGGAAAGAGTCACAGAAGGAATTAAAAAAACCATATTGAAGCAGAACACAGTCATCTCTTTGTAGTATGTTAATAGTTGGTAATGAGAAACACTTTGGTGGCTGTTTGGTTTGGTTTTTTTTTAATTACCAGTTATGGTAAAGTTTCAGTAGATTTTAGGAGAACCTCAAATACATTGTGAACATAAAGAACCTTTCTGGGCTTTCCTGGTTCTGCTTCTGTGTACACAATGTGTCTTTTTTTAATAGCATTTTCTTTCATTGAATGCATCTGGTTTTTAGATGGACCAAAGATCGCCGTGTGGTGCTAGTAATGTCTAATGAACGTAAGAAGTGGATGACCATTCGTCCTCTTCCCGCAAAGAAGCAAGTGCCTCTGCAATTTGATGTATGTTAACCTAAAACTAATGTTTTAGTTAAGAAAATAGGGTAACTGGAAAATACTAGTAATTGGGCTGATTTCATCAGTTCTGCAGAAATTCCCATGGGAGTTGGTGGGAATACGTTTATAGTGTTTCTACAGAATTCAGCCTTAGAAAAGCACTGATGTCGCATGTTATTACTGAAGCCCTTTCTCATCAGTGGAAGTTAGTAACTTTTTAAGTGATTTAACTAAGTTCTTACTATTTCCAGTAAATATTTCAGAAATAGTTTAAACATATCTGTGTTCTGGTAATCTGATAGGAGGCAAAAAGCAGTCATAGTATTTCCTTCCAGCAGTTTGCTTTTTCTAACTACAATATATGAGTTTTTTGTAAAATATACATGGTTTTATTTTTCATGTGATATAAATGTCTGTTTGGGAGGGGAAACACTAGTCAAGACTGAAAAAAAATTTTTTTCTACTATCATCCATTTAACTTTACATTCATAAGGATTTTTTTTTTTAATTCATGTTCTAGTTGTGCAATCATATTGCTTCAGGCAAGAAATGTCAGTATGATGGAAACTGCTCATTTGCTCACAGTCCTGAGGAAAGAGAGATGTGGACTTATATGAAGGAGAACAGCAGTAAGTAGAAGCGTAAATCTAACATGTTGTAAATCTAACTGTTCTGGTTTTCATTCTTGTTCCTCAACTGCTTTTTAATCCACTTTCTTTCACTGTCTTTTGTAGTAAACCTTGCAAGTGCCTTTTTTCTTAATTTGAATAAGCCCAGACTGGGTATTCAAAACCAGTATTAAATAAAAATAGCTATATTATATATTTGTTGCTTGATGTGGTTTTTAACAATGAAGTAGTTTGTATCAATTTTTTTAGATGCCTTAGAAACAGTATATTGATCCATGCAGCAATATTGTTTGGTGTTTATACTCCCTGTTGTCATGTGCACACACTAGGATTCTGTTGATAATGTATGGGGGCAAGCTATTTGCGGAAGAATTCCTCCTGCCCACCAAGTGTATTTACTGGGAATTACTTTTCATTTTCTGTTGTTGACTTGTTATCCCATTAGAGTGTCACTGGGGAGAAATAATTGAAAATCGGAAGTAATAAATGACATAAATGATAGTATCATGGTCTGCAACAAAGCACACTAAATTTACCAAGAACTGTAGCACACTTTAATATTAGTACTTCAAAAGTCAGATTTGATACACAGCGGCACAGTTGTTATCTAGTGGCACAGTTGTTACCTGTGCTTTGGGTGTCTGTTCAGAAACATGTAACATCTTACTTTCCCCTAGATAGTCAGAAATGGGTCTTGGTAAGTAGCCAGAGATTCATATTGCTCTTGGCTCTTATCTCTTATCTCTGTAACTGTCTCCATTATGTCCTTCCTTTTTTCTTCTTACAATAGGTGGGGACTGAATTATGCTTGCAAACTCAGTCATTTATCTAGTATTCTCAAACTCTTGCCTTAATTGCTAATTACTTATTTTAGCTTCTGCTCTCATTAGTTCAAGACTTGGAGCAGTTGTATGACATATGGCTAAAAAGTCAAAAACCAGAAAAAGGAGATGATACAGCTGCTCAGGCAAACAAAGAAAATGGGAAGCAAATTCACATGCCAACTGACTATGCTGAAGTTACAGTAAGTAATCATAGGTATAATTCTAAATTCAAACGTGTTTGTTGTTGTTGTTTTTTTTCCCAGTCAGTAGCATACGTTGTTGTCCTTATTTTCTTGGTGCTTCCTTAGATCATAGCTAGCTACACTAAATGCAAACTTTAACTGACACTGTAAAGCAGTTCTTCTGAATCCTTTTAAAGCCAGTGGAGATCATAAACTTCAGCTGATTGTTTAAATAACTAAATCTGTTTAGGTAAACAACAATTTACAGGCCAACATAAAGAAAACATTCAAAATGTATTAGGAGCAGTTCTTGTGCTTACAGTATTGAATTCTCTATGTTTTGTTTTCAAATTCCCTGTAAAACAGGTGGATTTTCATTGTTGGATGTGTGGGAAGAATTGTAATAGTGAGAAGCAATGGCAGGGTCACATTTCTTCTGAAAAGCATAAAGAGAAGGTTTTCCACACTGAGGACGATCAAAACTGCTGGCAGTATCGCTTTCCAACCGGATATTTTAGCATTTGTGATAGGTATGTGGTTTTTAAGATGTCAAAAATGCTGAAAAATGACAGTTCATAGTGTAAATAATTAAGGTGGTTATTAGTTTCAACAGACACTGTTTCTAGTATTTCTTGCTTTGCATACATCTTTCAACAAGAAATTAAGTAATTAACAGTATTTTAACACGTACTGTTAGAACTCAGGGAGTGACAAGGTGCCTAATTGTGGAACCAAATAAATTGCTTGCGTGATGTTAATAAAGGGTTGCAAGTTTATTGCACCTGTGTGAAATATTGTTGGTATTATTACAAGTTTACTTACACATCTACATATTAATTACCTGTGGAACACAAGAACAGTACCTAGCTGGACAGTGATAGTGAAGCTTTAAGGCAAGTAGAAATGTTGTTAGCATAAAAACAACTTTGTTAAAGTGAGTATTTGTTACTGGACGTCGTTTATGAACATGTGGAAGAGAACTTCCAAGACCTGTTG
Organism: Pelecanoides urinatrix; assembly: GCA_013400755.1. Lineage (NCBI taxonomy): Eukaryota > Metazoa > Chordata > Aves > Procellariiformes > Procellariidae > Pelecanoides > Pelecanoides urinatrix. Next base: position 29,802 of record VZTQ01009347.1, read on the forward strand.
GTTTTCCCCAGCACTGGTTATATGTTTTGCTGCTCCCTTTAGTTATTAAATGCAGCCTGTTTACCTGACTGCAGTAGATTTTTTGTAAATCTGTTGAAAGTTCTTTCCACTGTTGGAATGTTTTTGGAAGGCTAAAAACTTTGGAATCTACATTCTGAACTTAAAGATTCAATGCACTGGTACGGATACGTTTGTTACTCCATTTCAAGTTAAAAGATTTTGAATGCCTTAGATGCTGAGAAATTGCACAGCATATAAAGCAAGTTGGTTTTTGTTTGCAGTCTTTGCATGGAAGCTTACATGCCCACTTTACTAAATTTTTAAGTAAATCCTAAATGTATTTGATGTTTTGAACACTAACAGACCTCGGATATGCAGTATAAAGTGAATACAAACCGGCATGCTTACAACTTAATACAAAAATACTAGGATAAAGTAGATTCTTAAGTCATACTGAGTACTTAAAAACCAAATTTAGTTAGCAAGGGTAATTAGTTGGATTTTTTAACAATAGTAATTCTTTAGCTCAGTGAGTTAAATGATAAGGTATTCATTCCCCTGATAATTTGACCTGATGAAATTAAAGGTTTCAAGTATTAAATAACTCAGTACTAAGTAAGAGCATGAAGAACAGAAAGAAAAGAGCCATCTCTTGTCCTTTATAAATACTTGACAGCTGGGAAAGAAAAATACCATCAAATGCTAAACAGAATTAGTATCATCTTACTTAAAAAGTAGTGTCTCCCAATTTTTTTTTTTGTCCTTAATATTTTAGTGTTTTTGAAAAACATGACCAGAAGAAAATACCTAGATTCAATAGTGATCATGATAATTCTATGAAAACACTATTTGAAATCTGTCTTAACAGATATATGGCTGGTACTTGCACTGAAGGAAACAACTGTAAATTTGCCCACGGAAATGCTGAACTCCATGAGTGGGAAGAACGAAGACAAGTTTTAAGAATGAAGCTCAGCAAAGCAAGAAAAGACCACTTGATTGCTCCCAGTGATAATGACTTTGGAAAATATAGTTTTTTGTTTAAAGATTTAAACTAATACTGAGATGACACATAAATGTTATCAGCTGGAAGCATAAACCAGAAAATTTGACAATAATCAAAAGCATGTGACAGAAAAGCTGCAGGTTTTCTGCTTTTATTGGCATATATTGTTCCTCCTGAACAGCAAAATATAGTAGATTTAGGGGGATTGAGCAGACCTGTCTATGCTCTCATGAAACAGAGTGGTGATTAAAAAAATCTGAAGTATTACGTGCTTACTCACCTTCTGTTGGACAGAAAGTTAGGAAATAGAAGGGGGGGGAAGAGAGGTTATAATATCTAGGAAGCCCCCTAGTATCAGTCCTTCAGTTGAAAAACTTTAAGGTATCAAGGTATTACAAAACAGAGTGTTACGAGCTAAGAAGAAAATGATGGATGAAAATTCTTCAGATCTTTTAATGGAGAGGATTTGTTTAAAACAAAGTTTGCTACTTATCTATATGTAGGTTGCTAAAAAGGATTTTCTTATTAAAGATTTTAAACAAAATAACCATTTAACTACAATATATGTTGAATGGGTATTTTTTCTCTATTTGTATGTTTCATTATAATTTACTGAAAAAGGATCTTGGGAGGAAAAAACGTATTAATTTTTGAAAATGAAGTAGTTAAAATTCTGTTTCTTGGTCTTTGCTGTTTAAATGATGATTTTGAAAGATTACACTTGTATGTCAGTATTGTGTATTATTGTATGGACTAATGTTGCCTGTAATAAAGAGAACTTTACACAAAGCTGTTTTCTGCATGTAGCCTCTCAGGATTGAGATTTTGTAAAAACAAACAAACAATGATTTGCCTATTAGCAAAAGCTTGAGCACCTGTAGCTAAAAATTTAGAAGTTGGTATTTGTATCTCCAGCTGCTTGTTTGCAGTTTTCTGTATTGTCATTAGCTCATTGCATCACTAAAATAACAAAAATGGCCAACTAACTTGCAAAGTAGACAAGCATTTTGGAGCTCTGCGGTGCTGGGACGTGTTTTCAGCCTTTTGACTTGGGCATGAATTATCCCCTCAGCTGCAAGGTGGATGGTACTTCAAACGGCATTTCCTGCAGACTGCAGGAAATGGAAAACCATTCATGGGCTGAGGTGACATCTGACTGATGAGCCTTTTGGCTTTACAGTCGCTGGAGCTTCTGTTGCGTTTTGGCTTCTCTGCAGATCGTGCTTTCAGCTTTCTTTGTGTGTTGACTTAATTCCTTTTTTTTTGTTTGTTTGTTTGTTTTGTTTTTGTTTTTTTTTTTTAAACTAAGTCTCTTTCAGTCATTCATTCAAAATAGGTACAGCTAGGGCATTTTTTTTTTTTCTCCCATGACTTGCTTCTCCCTCCTCTCGAGAGTATTTTTGTCTGTTATTGCCTGATCTTATATAATTAGAAGAGCTTTAAGAATGACTTCAGTAGTTTGAATGTAGTCATTGGCCATATATTGTGTATGTAAAAAGTGTTGAACCAAAGTTTGGTGATACCCATACACATGACAAGCCTGGATGCTGTGTCCCTTTGACTTCACAAAAAAAAAAGCACAACGAATACTAAAAGACGACCTTATGCTTCAGCCATAGCTAGGGGAACTGGCGAAGTAACTGTTCCTTACAGGCTGGGCTGAAGCACGTTTGGATACGATGTACAGTATGCATTCGAATTTAGCTTGGTGCTTGAAATACCACCTGCTGCAATGCTAATTTTTTACATGGTTTGTAATAAACTGAGCTTGAAATAGAGTACTATGGACACTTACTTCTGTGACAAAACCTGATTGTATCGTGTGCCTTTCTGAATTGTTTTCTCAATTTTATGCTTTCATTGTTTAATGTAAGTGCTCTGTAAATTACTGGAAGTAATTCTAGACAAAACTAAACATGAAATCCTTGTTCTGTAAGAACGGTGTGAAATCTTTACTGACTGCAGTGTGGGGGCTGTTGGGGAATACCTGCCGCAGGGGGTCGGTCCTCGCAGAAACGGAGAGTTACTGGGCATTATTTCCTCACTGATCCCGGATGTCCTGCACCGGTAGCAGGAGGCGAACAAAATAATCGTGAACGTTTTTCCCGAGTCCGCGGGCAGGACGGGGAGCGAGCGAGGGCCGCCAGCCTCACGGCGCTCCCCGCCCCGGCGCGGCCTCTCCCGCCTCCCAGCCCGTCCCCCCGGCAGGACCCGCTCCGCCTTCGCCTCAGCGCAGGTCCCCTCTGCCGCCGGGGGCCGTGCCCCGGCCGGCCCCGACCGCCTGTGCGCCTGCTCGGGGCGGCGTGACGTGGCGGCAGCGGGTTCGCCGGCAGAGGGGGCCGCCCCGCCCGCCCCGGCGCGGCTGACAGGCGGGCGGTAGGAGACGTGTGCGAGCGGGAGCGGCCCGGTGGCTCGCACCCCTCCCCGCCTCGGCCGGGGTGATGTCGTTATGCGGCGGCTCCGGCCCCGCGGCTGCCCCTCGGCTGCGGCCTCGCGCCGCCCAGATGGCGCGGCGGCCCGAGCTGCTGTGCGGCGCTGCCATCGTGCTGGGCTGCGCCTTCCTCGTCGCCCTCAAAGTCACCTGCAGGTGATGGCGGGGGGGCGGCTTCGGGGGAGCGGGCGGGGGCCTGGCGGACCCGGGGCACGCGGGGCCCGGCCGGAGGAAGCGGCCGCCGGCCGCTCTTCCTGGAGGCGGTGCGTGCCCTGGAGGCCTGGGGCAGAACCGCCTGCGGGCGCGCCGGGACGGGCGGCCGGGGGGCCCTCCCGGGGCGCGACTCCTCGTGCCCCCTCTGGCCGCGCGCCTCCCTGCGCTCTATGGTCGGGCTCCGTGAGGCGCCGCGCGGGGCCGGGTCGTGTCAGGAACGGCCCCTCCCGGGGTAGGTGACAGACATTTTCCTCCGGGCCCGACGACATGTCATCCCCATGGCAACGACGGCCGTTCCCGTGTCGTGGGGGAACACCGTCGCCGGCTCAGCGGCGTGGCGGCGGGGGGACACGCGGCCCAGTGACCCGCGCCGGGCAGGGGCTGGCGGGTCAGGGGCAGGCCCCCGCTCCCCGCATTAATACACAGGTGAGGAAGAAGCGACGGTATTTTTAAGACACATATGGCTTCACCCGGGGGCGTCAGGGTGTGGCGGTAGGTACGCGGATGCACACCGCCTGAGGGACAGGCGCTTTGTTGAGAAAACTGTTTCCCCTCATCTCCAGAGAATGACTCGTACCTGGCGTTGCCGCAGCAGGACTGAGGGGGCACAGGGTGAAGCCCTTTCCTCAGCGCACTTGGCCGGCTGCATCGGCGTCGGGGAACAAAGTGGAGGGAAACAGGTCTCTTCTGGCTCATGCGTTAGTGTCGACCCCCCCATTACCTGCACCTGCTTCAGACAGAAAGATGCTTTGCATTTTTTCCCCCCAGTCTGGTGGTGCTCCTCTTGGGAGCTGGAACTTTCTTCATTGCAAAAGTCTCTTTGGTTCCTGTTTGCCAAGAGCCTGGTATACGTGGGGTCTGGAACCAGAGGATATTTGCAGCTGGAAGCGCAGGGAGAGTTGGGTGATGTGCAGTAGGCACGTAAATGCGGTGCGGCTGGGCAGCTCGTTTCTGGAGCCTAAACTGGGATCTGAATGTTCTGGATGGGTTTTAGGTCAAGGTGACTGTTAGGTGTTTCAAGTCATACTATATTAACTTAAGAACATCTACTGCATCTGAGGTTTAATTTTGGGAGTGGGAGAAGGCTACAAGGATGTGATTACTTCCCTATTCTGCAGAATCTGACAAATTCTTATTCCAAGAAACACTAGATTCACAGAAAAATACTGAGGCCTTCTTTTCTCACCTGTCCACAGAGGATGTATTATTTGAATCGGAGTGAATTTTAAATCAGTGAATGAGTTGCTCTGTGAGCAGCAGTGCCTCTGTTCCAGGAGTCTGTATCTCACAGTGACCAGATAATTTAGATGAAAGTGTAAAACTCTTGCCATATTCCAGAATGTATGGTGAAGGATTTCTGAACTTAATCACGTCCCTGTTTTACTGTCCATTTCTAAAAAAATAATTTTTTTTCACACTTAAAATGATGCATCTGTCTTTTTCCTGCTCTCCTTTATTTAAAACCTGCATGTTCCTTTCATTTTAGTGCTAGCTGTGTTTGAAAGCTCGCAGATGGAATGTGCTTGGAATGTGCTTCTTGCCACCCTGTACTCTGCACAGGAAGACAGGAAGTTTGATCAGAGGGATTTGGCTTTTCAGATTGTAGTTAAATAGACAAACTAATATCAGAAAAGTATTCCCTGTTCTATTGCTGTCAGAAACATGGAATATTCAAGTGTAAAAATTCCACGTGCAATTTGGAGGATGGTGAATTGCACATGTTGACTATGACTACAGTACATAGTTTCTCACCACAAATCAGTACGGTTTGTAAACAAGGCTCAGCACCAGAGTGCAGTTACTACCACTACGCTTACAACATGTAACTTTTGAGAGCAATGGATAAAAAGTATGGAAAGGGAAAATTCCTATACTACAAGGCAATCCGCTAGTGGGGTTTGAGGTATTGCAGGTTTATAGTGGCTCAAGGAATAGCCAAATGAAGCCTGATGTAACATGTATTATTATAGAAAGCCTGTGGTTGAGAACCTGAATTATTTCTGGCACTATGCAAATGTCTTTTGAGACAAGGCCACTCTAGGGACCTTTCAGTCAAAGGGGCTGGTCCTACAGGCACTTGCATGTGCTTTCCTTTATTACCAGGTTGTTCTGTTGAAATGAATTTAAGTTTTTATAGGCTCTGTGCAGCAGGTAGGTAACACAATCAGTTTTTTAATAAACAGTATGCAATTATTATGTTTGTATAATCGTTTATTATGTAATCCTCAGTTTACACTTGTATAATTTCTAGGGGTTCAGAGCACTGTTCTCTTTGTAAACCTGGGAATTGTGTAAAAGTACTCTGTTATGCATTTGGTATTGCAGAGGGAGACACTACTGAGCAAATCAGCTGAAGCTGGTAGCTATTGATTTATTGTGTTTTGGTTTTTAATAATTACTGGAGGTTTTTTTTTCATATTTAAAGGTAGCAATGTAGTTCCTGACTCATTCATGTCATGGGACTTCTGTTGATCTGGTTTACACTTTTTTGCAATTTGGAGCCTATTTCATATCTCATTTTTAAGGCTTACGCTGTAACTCTTGAAGCAATTGTCCACTTTCAGTTTAATTCAGTAGAGGAAGCAGAGGTTTTAAACATACTTAGGTTGTCCATTGTCATTAAACTAGTTAAAGAGGAGAAATTCTAGTTAACATCTCTGAAGAAGTATGTGTGAGATCAACACTTAGCTGCCGTGTTTCACTTTCAGCAGCTAATCAGCGGGTGCGTGCTGACCTGTGAGTTAGAGCTGTAGCGCATCAGTGTTGTGTCTGTCCAGCTGACAGTTAGAAATCACGGGAAGAAGCCAGCAGTTTGGATAAGCGCCGGGTGCAGGGATGGAAGGGAACCAGAGGTGTCGGTTGTGAGGCCCAAGGGTGAGGGAAGGAGGTGCTGGGTTACTGACTGGGGGAGAAGGGAAGGACCAAAGGTAGAAGTCCACAAAAGAAACTAGATTTTTAGCCATCTGTGTGAAAACATAATTTTGTGAGTCGTGGAATTAATGAACTGTAAACACGAGGAAACAGTTAATATTTTCAAAATTCTGGATTTTGAAGCAAATATTGTCCCCGACATATGAATTAAGAATTTCCATAATTTTGAGAAAATATCCTGGAGTTATTCTTAAATGTTCAACTTTAAGTGTATGCTTTGTAACCTGGAAAGGAGAGAAGAGCTGTGGCTTTTCTGGGTCTGTATTGTAAAAACGAAGGTACTTCTTACAAACCAGAACAATTGTAATGTTTAAAAATGCGGCAGCATTGTTAGGAGGTTGCTTAACGTATAAGTTTGACAGTGTTTGGGGCTCAATAATTTTATCACAATTACTAGAATTGTAACCTGAGAAGGATCAAATATCAGGTAAAAAGATTTTTGTATTAGCTTTTTATTGTGATACAAGGTAAAGGAATGCACAGTCTTTCCTAAAACTTCCTGTCACATAAGGAACCATGGCAAAATTGAGCATTACAGTAGTGCGGTCCAGTTTTTAATCTGACTTGCTCTAGTGTAAATATAACTAGTGCAAAATTTTGGAGTTAAGAGAATATAAATAGAGAATACAATCATTCACTTACATTTAAGGCAGTTTATACCATAACAACTTCTGAACATCTTGGAAGTGCTGAGTTCTGGATTGTTTGATTGCTGACTTGATAGAAAATGGTTTCCTGAGTATTTGGTTTACATTCTTGGTATTACTGGTCAAACTAATTTCTCTTAAGAAACTTAATCTGTCATAATCTCTTTAAATTGAGACACTCTTTTTGTTGATATTGGCTTTACATTGAAGAGGAAACGTGCCCTGAACCAGTTTGCAGTCCCTACACTAATCAGTAAAATAAACTGACACGTGTTTACATATTTTTTCCTAATACAGTATAAAAGAATAGAAGTGTAAATACTTTAAAGCAAAGCATAAGGCAGGGTAATAGTCTCTGTTTATATAAACATCACATCATAAAACTTTATGACCAGTGTCTCTTCTCTTATCAGGGTGCTGTTACCTAAAGTACAAGTGTTAAAAGAGGATGAGGCCAGGGAAGAAATCCAAAGAAATCACTCTACCTGGTAATTTTATGCTGTATAGCAACCAGCAATAAGAGTGCGAGCTAACATACCCATGAACATAGTGCATGGTATCACAGCGTGACTTCCTAAAGCTTGTTAAGGGTGATCTTTAGATTTTGATGGTATTTCATGAAACTAACTCAGATAATGTAAGTTGTAGTCATCTGCATCAATTTCTAAAGTTTTGTCATTGCATGACCTTTGCTAAGATTAAAAATTAGGCCTTTGGGCACACTTTTTTAACAACTGCTGTACAGCCTCAACAACCACTCTTAATTTCTTTCCTGCAGCCGAGCAAAAGATGTAACAATGCCAGCGAAGCTTCCAGTGAATTTTTTCTCCACGAGATCTCCAGTCATTGATCTTTTTCGGGGACAATTAGACTATGCAGATCACCTTCGTCAGGATTCAGACATTGTGCTGTATTTCTTCTATGCGCCATGGTGTGGCCAGTCCATTGCAGCAAGAGAAGAAATAGAACATGTGGCCAGCAGATTGTCAGACCAGGTAACTCCAGAGAAGATACGAATCTTAAATATGACCTGATAGCTTTTTCATCTCCAAGCTGATGCTAATTTCTGTCATCCCATGGGAACCAGTAGGACCTGAATGCTCACATTTTAGGGTAATTCAGCCAGCCGTCTTAATTTTCACTTCACATACAGAGTGCTAGAATAAATGGAGAAAACTTGTGATTCCTGCTCAGTTGTCTGTTAGTTCTGCTTCTGAATGGGGAACTCTACAAGTTTCTTCTTGTAAAGTGTTCTCAGATTTATTCACCTGCCTTCAGACAGAAATTACAGGGAGTTTGCTTCCAGTTCCAGGATCCTTGGAGACACTGGTAATCATGGAAGATGCAGCCATAGCACTGCCTGCTAGCAGTTGGTTACCTGTGAACACTTCACAGGTACAGCTGTCCTAAACCTCCGCTTGTTGAGCTCCTTTCTGCAGAAGAAGTAATTAATATGGATTATGACTAAGTTAGTAAATTTGAAGGATTTAGATTAAAAAGCTTAAAAATGAAAAAGAAAAGTGACCAAAAGGATTGCTGTTCCAGAATGACAACAACAACAAAAAAATTAAAATAATAATAATTTTTTAAAAAAGTCTTGTGTGATAGGATTAAGAGGAGCAGATATGGAATACTGAGTTGAAAAGACACTGAAAATAGCAGATGGAATGGATTGGAAAAAATACATGCTAGATAAAGAAGGTCACAGTAATGTACTTTGTTAGCTGTGAATTTTTACCTGCTTTGCAGGTGCTGTTTGTGGCTGTAAATTGCTGGTGGAACCAGGGGAAATGCAGGAAGCAGAAGCATTTCTTTTATTTTCCTGTGATACACTTGTACCACCGGAGGTAAGATTTCATACATACAGTCTGGGGTTTTTATTGTTGTTTTGGGAAACAGATATTATATAAAATGTTGCATTTGGAAAATGTTATATTTATGGCTACAGCAAATAGCTGTAGAGGAGGAGATTCTGGGTGAAACTCGTCCTGTGTGCTACTTAGGTGTCAAGAAGGGCTGTAAATGTCAGTTAAATGACATGCCGTGCAATTCTTCATCCTTAAGGAAATTTTCTTTTGCCTGTGCATCTATCTCCTGGAAGTTCTGCCTCCAATGAAAAGTAAAGAATTCAGATTTATATATTAATTTCAGTTGTCTGCTTGCTCTGTAGCTGGATTATACCAACTGGTCTCAATTTGTAACAGCAATAAAATACGTACTTAAGAGCCATTGAAGTTAGTGGAATTTAAGTGCATATTTAAATGGCACTATGTACTGAAGACTTTCTTCTAAATTTGAACTTTACAGTCACTTTTAAATGCTCCAAATGTTGAGATATCATTGTATAAAATTTTATATAATCTCACTTTTATTTTTTAATATTTGTATGTATTATCCTTTTTTTTTTCCCCCCTCTTTGTGTGGAGCAGAAGATAAGGAAACACACTTTCTAATGCTAGGTACAATAGAGCTGGATGCTGTGTAGTTTATCACTTGCATTTTACTTGTGTACTCTATCTTGAACTGCAGCTCTCTTCCATTACAGAGGCTGATTTTGTGTTGGGGGGGGGATTTATGTGTTGAGGAGGAACAATTCTGATCTTGGCAGCTGGACTTGGAAAAGACAGATGGCACTGGCATAATTCAAACTGTAATAAAAAACCCCAACAATCCCACTTGGATATACATTGACTTAAACTTATTTGACCTTGAAATTATAACACAATAGATGGATATACTTGGTTATTATCAGTATTCTTAAATGGAGTTGCAACAAGATGAGATGTAAATTCATATTGATACTTCGTAAGAACCCCAAAGGTCGATGCACTCCTCATGCCTGAGATACTAAACCTTGAATGTTGCGTACTGGGCATGTCACATGTTCAAGCAGTGTATGTGCTGTTAAGACAAAGGTTTGTAATAAACCGGTGTAGGATGTTGAATAACCTAGAGAGCACTAGGAAACCAAAGCATCTGAATATAGGTATCTCGGTGTGAGTTTGATTTTTTTCAGAGTGTCTCTGTGTATAAACTATATTAAAAAAATGCATCACATTGAATTCTTCAGTGGGAATGGACTAATTCCTCATGCTTCTTGTGTTTGATTTCATTTTGGACTGTGATGCTTTGTCCAACCTAATGGTAATAAATCAGATGCAGGATTTCAAGGGGATGAAGGAGAAGCTCTGAAAATCATAGCCACAAGGCCCGGCCCGCCTTCTGTTTCAGCACTACCTAAGGTGGTGTGAGCTGTTTTATCAGATGGCTGGGGGAGAAACTGTAGACTCGCATCAGCAGTGCGACTAGATTCATCCCTGCTTTATTGAGAGCTACTTGTAAAGTCTGCGTAAAAACATTGCACCTTTTCAGATTGATACTCTTTGTACTTCATAAAGATTTTTAAAAATCAAGTTAAAATAGTGACATTTTTCAGATCTGTATTTTTAAGTCTCATGTATTTACTTCGGACAAAGCAGAAAGATATGTATATGATCATATAATTCATACCTGCAATCTACTAACTTCTTTAAAGGCACTCAGAGGTGGTCTCCATCCCTTCATCCCCACCAACACACTGCACCTACCCATAGACACTGCGTTAGAGTCCCTGCAATTTCTGTGCTGTACTTCAAGTCTGGTAACTCAACTCCTCTATCAGTTACAGAAGCCACTGTTAATTAACACAGAGAGCAATTCCCTAGAGGCTGAGCATGCTGTCTATGTAACTCCTATCTCTGCCACCCCCAGGAGGGACACTCTCTCTATTGTTAATTTAAGTCTTAATGTTTTATTATTTTTTTTGGTACTAGTTTTGGACCAATTGAATACAAAGGCCCTATGAGTGCTGTTTATATTGAAAAGTTTGTTCGCCGGGTGATGACACCACTACTCTACATCTCGTCTCGATCAAAATTACTAGATTTCCTCTCAAATTATGAGGTACTTGTCTCTCTTCTCTAGCTTTACCAATGTGGTTCAGAAAGAGTTTGACTTGTTTCACAATTAAATTTGATCTGCTCCAAAGTACTAGTTTATTTTCAGGATCCTGAGATCAGTGCCCTGTAAATTTGTTAAAATCATAAAAATATGAAATGACAAATTCATAATGTTGGTTCCCTGTATAGTGACTCTTATGATTTAGTGATGCTCTTAATTTACAGTACTTCAGTATGTAGAGACAACAATCAGGTATTGCCTCACCAAAAAGTTACATATGAACAAGAAAGAAGGGAGAAATCTTTTCGGAAAAATCTTGCAGTCTAAGTTGGGAAAGCATTTGAGAAATATATAATCATTGCTTTAATTTTTAAAGGAGTATTAAACCTTTCTAAAAAGATAAGTCTGTTAAGTAAAAACAAATGTGAAACCAGTTGAAATAACAGCTCCTTACCACTTTGTATGCTGTAACTTCATGATTTTAATCCACTGGTGCATTGTGTTTTATTAATTTTCAGTCTGTTGTGTTCAGAGATGCCAAGATTGGTAGCAATACTAGTGGATTAATAACTTGCAATTAGACAAAATGCGCTTACCACAGAACCATTTATAATCCCTTTATAACTGTTCATTTCTCTAGCGCACAATGGAGAAATACCATAATGTTACTAAACCCCAAGCTATTAGAGCAGAATGGAAAACCTGATCAACAAATTGATACTGTCATAGTGGCCAAAACATGCAAGGGGCTTTCCAGTGTTTGAGAATGAAGCAGAGTTCCTCTTTGGATTAGAGTATGTCCTAATGACTGGTTCTGCGGCAGGAGAGAGCACGACCTGTGCTGTTAAATGAAAGCTGCCACAGCATAAGGGGATGCAGACAGGTAGTTACCATGGGTAGGTGCTGTGCTGTTCACACTTCAGTTTATCCCTCAGGAGCTATTCATGGGTTTAATTTTCCAGTGTTTTAAGCAGAGTAGTGAGGAGTAAAGAGTTGTGTGTCTGTCTCTGATGCTGATACTTTCTGTGATCACAAGCAATTTTGTTGTGCTTTCACTGCTTCAGTGTTGCCATTCTAAAACTCTGGGGTTTTTTGCCTCCTATAGAGATGTGAAAACAGCCATGCTTGGTTTTTGGTCTATGTTATGTGAATTATTTCTTGGTAGTCTGCAAAATGTAACTAATAAGCATAGTGTCATTAAGCTTAAATTTGCTTTACAGTAGGAGGTGCACTTCCATTAGAAAAAGACTAAGATAAAAGACAAATCTAGGGGGGAACCACAAAATATTTTTTTTAAATACTGCTTAGTAATTGAACAGATATTTTTATTTCTATGTTCAGACTTCCTCCCCTTCCTGTACTTCAAATTCTGTGGCTCCAAATGCCCAATCTCTGTTTATGTTCAGTGTTTGTTGGTTCTTTTTTCTGAAATGGGCTAAGAATAGAGTCTGATCTGTCATGCTGCCCTGCAGTCATTTAAGGCTGAGGTTATTTCCCAGGCCGTGGTACTAGGTGCTCAGTGTCTTGCTTCTGTAAAGTTAAGCAAGAGGGGGAGAAGGGGATACAAAAATAACAGCCGACTCATGCAGTAAGATCCATTCAGGGAACAGGACATTGGTGAGTGCAATAAGAAAAGCAAATGCTGAGTGTTCAGGAGCTGGGATACAGAGAAGACTTAAGAAATAGAGAATTGTATATGCATATGGATGGAGAGGGAAATATAGTCAGGCACAGAGGAAAAGTTGGTTTTAAACCAGAAATAAACACATTGTTTTATAATTATAAACAGTTAGAAATGTGAACATTTGCTAATATTTTTCATGCAAGTTGAGGAACTTTATACATTTTGTAGGAGAAGATACAATCCAGGAGGTGACTCCTGTGTTCAGGTGTGAGAAGGTTTGAGGAGTAGAGTAGGTTACAGAAGAGCATGTATGCTACAAACTAATTCCTATTTTGAGAGACTTGGCTAGTGTCTTCCTGTGATTTTTGATCTTTTATATAGTAAAAATGTTAATTTTTAGCAGAAGGGAAAGGAGAGGAGACTAAAGGATAGATCATTGGGCATTTTGAGCACTGTCTGCTGCCTGATCAGGCTTTTGTGATTTCTTCATTGAAAAGCTAATTAATTTGAAGCTCCAAATATTTTCTGAAAGATTTGTCATCAGTATCTAAGTTTCAGTTCTGTGTTCTGCTAGGGAGTGGGTTCTGCAAACTTAGGTTAGGGGTATTTAATTTTGACTTGAAAATTTCCATTGAAAAGAACCTCCTTGTAGCTGATCCCCAGACTGCACTTAGGCAGTGCACATTCTGTTCCTTGGCTGTTTCATTCTACTTTGGTATTAAGGTCTCCAATATTAAGGAAGCAGTTGCCTGTCACTCACTTTTGGTCCCCATTGTTTTGTTTCTCTGTCCAAGGATAGCACTATGTATAATCTGGAGTATGCAACAAATTGGTAAGTTATGAGTAGATGAGTGATTCATTTGCAGGGCATCACGTCGAGCTGAAGTTCTGCTCAGCATGTATTTTCACACTTAAAAGAGCTACTGCACCCTTCTTTCCTTGTTTCAAGGGCGTTTTGTTGTTGCTTGTCAATTTACTGGTAGCCAGGACTTCAAACCCATGGTTCTCCTTTTCCATCTAATCTGTGAAGCTTTTGGTGCTTTAACCTTGTGTTCAAATTCCAGTAGCCAGCTTTTGGTGGGAAAAGCATCTAGCAAAGACAACCAGGAGCTCTACCCACGCTCAATTGAATATCGAAATCCATTAAAGATGTTAGTATGCTTGAACTAACAAGTACTGTAAAGGTACCAAGGTATTCAAAGCATTTTTTTTGTAAGTTGAAGCACACCGAGAGATACTGAAATCTAGCAGTATTTTATCTTGTATTCAAATGTTCATTAGCATGTTTTTATTTCCAAGAAGTACTGATGGGAAGAATCCAGCTAAATGTAAGAGCAAGTGGTATTAGTTACATGGTGTTACGTCCATTTCTCAACCCAATGAATATCATGAGAAGCTGTATTGATCTCAGAAGAGGGCGCTCAAACCGCGTGAAAAAAATTCTGGTTGAAGACTTGCAAGTTAAGATTCTGCATTTTCTGATAGTATTTAAGGGTTTTTTGTGGTTATGGAATGATACTAGTGCAAAACTAGAACTTGATAAGAATTAGAATTTAATTTTTGAGAGCAAGGAAAAAAATCCCATTTGGAAAGCAGATAAAATCTTGGAATGCATAGGAAGATCTGTTACATCAGGAGAAAGATATACAGTTCCTACCATAACTCCAGGTACATGTAAGTACCTCTAATCAGACTTCTTTTGTTTTCTTAACTGCAGAGCTGTAACAGTTTCATTTTAATCCAAACTGGCATGTCTCGTTCCTCATCCGGCTAACCCAGCTGCTAGAAATGGCCTCATCCTTCTGAGGCACAGAGGAAGAAAATATGCTGCTTCTGTAGTTAGACAAAAAGCTTCATTCACTTACGAAAATTAAATGTGCCCAGGGAGCTCATAATTTTCTGGCTTCGGGAGAGGTGGGGGAGGAGTTGGTCTCTCTGGGGGGTAGCTGGCATATGTCTTAACATGGTGTCAGCTTTCTTCTTTGCTCTATGTGTGTAGAAATGCTTCCTGAGCGTTATCCAGCTGCGTAGGATCTGACCCAGAAGTGGATTTGGCTTAATAGCTTGCTCTTGTGTGGAGTACTGTGGTGCCTATGTTAAATGGTGATGTGAGAATTTACTTCCATTCTGGATACACAGTGTTTTTAACATCGTTAGAAAATGAACAGACTTTTACGTGTAAATTTAATTAATCTAATATAAATCAACAGTTTCTTCTTTGCATTTCTACAGTATAGAATTAGTGGTGCGTAATATTTGTTCTTCTGTTCTGCAGATATAACACATTCTTGCTGTTTTCTTTCCTGTGTTCACAGGTAAAATGAGGCAGGAATTGCCTGCCTGCAAAAGTCTGAGATTCTGAAAAAGAAATCTCCCTTACTTCAATGCAATATAGCCAAAACATAAAAACAAATAAATACAAATAGGGATAGAAATAACTCAATTGAGTAGTAAAAGCATTTATCTAATTGTAAAAGCTAATCAGTAGCTGTGGGTTTTTTTCTCTTCCAGTTACTTCGCATATATTGGCCTTTAAATTTCAGAGCTCTTTCATCACATAGTCATTTAATACTGTGTTTCTGCAAATCTTCTGAGTCAGCTGTAGCTTCAGTGATTCCTAATAACCTTTGCAAACTTTGTTCCTCATCCTTCTCTCCCTTTTGCAAAGTGTTCATAGAACTTATAGAACTGTATGAGCATCAGTACACATCCTGGCTGGCTGTCTTTGACTGTGGAAGAACAATAACTTCTACCTGTAGTTTTCTATCTTCTTTACTAATCTAGAAAAAAACCTTCCGTATTATTCCTTATCACCTTAGTTTCTTCCAGTGTGTTTGGTAACTTGTAGGCTTTTGGGGAATTACAGTATGCTGCATTGAGTAGATCAGTCATCTACAAGCTTGCTCATTCCTTCAAAGAACTGTGATAGACTTGAGGCATGGTTCAGTAATAAAACCATGCTGGCTGTTCTCCAATAAAAATTACTCACCTGAAGATCTCTGTTAATTCTTAAAGTTTCTATAAACTTGCGGTTCTGTAATTGTTGAGATTCTTGTCAAGTCCGTTACTTGTTTGATTTAATTGGCATCACACATCACTTCCCATTCCTCTGGTGTTGAGACCAAGCAAGAAATAGACTACACTACAATTAATGATTTTGTATTTCCATATATGAGTTTTATTACGAGATGGTACTAATGACTCTGAGGACTATTGATGTCCTCAGGTTTGTTCCAAAACCTTTCCTACAGACACTCGGTTTGAGACAGGTGCTGAAAATTGTTTCATGGAAAGAAAAGCTCCAGTAAGCTCCACTCTAGTAATGCCAATGCTCCTAATGCGGTATCTTTGAGCTATCCCTATGTCACATTCCAGTACTTTATCCTCCAACTTTATATAGCAGTAAGTCATATCCTGTTCAACTGATTATTCTTAACTGCCTGCATGAAGATAGTTAACCATAACTCCACATAGATGGTTGCTTGGAAGCAGCTGATCATCAATAACAGCTTTTATGTAGATGTCCACATAAACAGTATGCAGGTAGCTGTTGCTACACCAGTTATTGTTTTGGAGGTTCTTACATGAAAGGAAGTGGGAATTGCTGCCATCAAGCTCCTCTTAGCATACTTTTATTCAAAACTAGGAACCTCTTATTTACATCGAGATCTCTCTTCTCTAAGACTTGAATTTCACTTGTATGGAGCAAGATTCCTTGTTAGTTGCACCTTTAAGTGTTCAATTTTGTTAAAATGAACGGAGTAGTTGAATCTCTTTATTCTGACAGAAGAACAGGAAAATTTGCATGGTACTTGAGAAGAAATACAGCATTTTAGACTCTTTCCTCATGTATAATTGCAGCCTGTAACAGGGAGGATCATTAAAAGGACATTAATTAACCAGTTTACTGATTAGGCATATAGTATCAGTATATATTCTCCCACTACAGCTTTTTCTTATTGAAAAAACACTTTACAAAAATGCCTCATGGAAACATCTTATTCTTTACAATCTGGAAGTCTTAAGCTGCTATTAGTGTACAACAGAACTGGCAGTCAGAATCAGAACATCACCTTTTTTAATAACTTTATAAATATTTTTAGATCTGACTTTTGGCTTCTTGTCATATTTTACTGTCACTTTTGACTCTTCTTTCATTCATTATTTGGTGCCATAAGTTTGCTTCATACAGTAATGGTTTTCAAAAACGGTCCTAGGAAATGGGAAACTAAAATTTTGATCATCTTATCTGTCTCCTTATTTTGGTTCACTTGAATGCTTTAAAGGTTTTTTATAAGGGATTGTTTCTTTTTACTGTCTTAATTTGGTAGTAGGAGAAAAAGATGAACAGTAACCTGTTTATTGTTTAAAAAAGAAGTAGTGCTATTATTTTGCCGTATTTTTTCACTTCTATTTTATTTATTTTTATTTCCTTCTTGACAATTGTTATTACAGAAATGTCACTAATTGCGTGTATCTCATTTTTATTATTGATAACTTTCTTGGGGTACCTCCTAAGAAATCTTTATGAACAAGGGTCTTGTGTTAGCATTCATTCATGAAAGATAATTCCTGCCTAAAAAGAGCAGGTTGTTAGTTGGAATAGGCAGTATTGTTATTGGTGAACATCCTGAGATCGCTAATTCATACTGAATTAGCTCAATTCGTATGGCTGGTATGAATAACTGCATTCATATCACTAATGACAGTAACAGGTAAAATATATGTTCATGTTTTAAAACGAAATTAAAAATTCTATATGTAAAGCTCAACAAAAAAATAAAGCAGCCTCTGAAATACCATATGAAAATACTTATGTGGGAATATATTTGCCACACAAATGGGTGATCAGAAGTCTGGAATGTTTTGTTCCACAGCAATCCCTAGAGTGCTCTCTCTTTGTGTATCAAATGCTCTTCCTGTGTGCGCTGGTGGAACTGGGAAACAAACAACACAAAATAACCAAATTTCATCACTTACTCCATCCTGAAAGTTTATTAAGCCAATTTGAGTGATGCGTTAAAAAACATAAATAATAGTAATTTTTAATCGCTTATATTTTGCAAAATTTAAAACCAAAGCTTAATTGAATTTTTGGAACAAGAGAAGTCTAAAGACTACGCACCGCTCTTTTTCAAGTCAGCTTCTCCCAGATTCTCTTCCTGAATTTAATAGGGATCCATTCACGCTTCATACCTGGCAAAGTCAGTAGGCCTATTAGGGATGAGTCTTTTAAATTTTGAATTGTCTGTTTGGCAATTTGAAGAACTTTATGGATACGCAGGTGGGATATGGGGCTCTTGCGTTATTTTTGTGCAGCTGGTCTCTCACTGATTCCTATGGGATATACTGAAAGAATTTACAATGACTGATAGCTTAGCGATGGGATGATAAGTTGGCTTAGCAGTTCAAGTATTCACGTACGAAATGTGTGAATTCATATGTATTTGCTCATTATGTGCAACATAGTGAACAAGTAAAGTGTTACCGTTTAAGTTGTTTATACTCTGAAAAATCTCATTTGATATTCCAATTCTAAAAGAAGTCTCTATGATGCTTATGGTTCTTATGTTGGTGCTGGAACTGACTCATAAAATAGTTGCAAAGCAAATATTAATTGTTTTTAGTGAACTTTTAATAGCTAATGTGGGGAAATATGTGGAAATATTGAAACTTATGCATCTACAGCCATAAAAATCCTCTCTCATACATACCTTTTGAATGACAATTTTAGAACTGATTTTCATTCAGTCTTTTAATATTAAAATTTTTCTTGCAGCATAAAGTGTTCTTCAGTTAACATTGTTGTCTTTTTAAAATTTGTTGTGTTTTACTGTAGGCAAATAATTGCTGTGCCCCATATATTTATACTTGAAAATAGCTTAACTAATTCTAATTCTTATTATTTCAGCCTGGAGTTCTAGGATATTTTGAGTTCAATGCTTCACCTCAACCGCCTGGTTATTTAACATTCTTCACATCAGCATTACATTCATTAAAGAAAGGTAAAAGCTCCATTTTCATAATTTAAGGCATCTGTGAATGAGTTATGTATGTGGGCTTCAGTAGTTTTTTTGCAATATTTTGTAACTTGGGAATTAATCCCTTTTGAGTGTTTCTTGATGTTGATCTAATTATGACTGTTTTTTATTACAGTATGAGGATTGCTTACATAAAAGGCCTGTTATGTGATTGGCCATCATGGAATAAAGTATATGACAGGCTGCTATTCAAGGATACATTAAGATACAGTTTCCTCAAAAACCTAAACATGTAGCTGCAACCCATATAGAGCCGTAATCAGACTAGCACTCATTGAAGTTAAATCCAAGCTTGATTGTCTCGTGCAACATTTGAAATGTCCGGTTCAGAGGCATTAGGATGAACTTGACTTTGTCAGTACTTAGTAACTGAATTCAATGAAGTGCTTTCCTGGATGGTGTTACAGAGCTGGTACAAGGTAGCATGATGAGAAGGGCTTTCTCCCCCTGTTGTTTTGCATTAATAATCTAAAATACAAAACCTCTTGTGTTTAAATATGCAAACTTTTATATGATTAATACCTTTTTTTTTTGATCATAAATTCTGAATAGAACTTGCTTGAAGTTAAGATTAGCGCATTTTATGGATATTTCTTCCTGTCAGCAAATGAAGGAAATTGATACCATTATTCTGATTTTTACTGTGCCACTGACTTGGTATATGATCTAGAGCCTGTTCTCCTATATTTTGTTCTATAATTCCCCATTTATATGTTGGGATAGTTCTTTGCAATGTAAAGATGAGAAGCATTCTATCCTTGTGTGTACATATTTATAAATATAGAAAGACTATAATACATATTTAAACTATATATTTACTGTAAATGTACATCATCTAAATGGTCAATGTTCATACATTTTCCTTATATGTATATCTCATCTTGGCTTCTGAGGTGCTGTAACATGCAGCAAGGTGCATCTATGATACCAGATTCTATATTTAATAAGCAAATCAAGAAATTGGACAATTCAGGTTAACATTCGCCATACATTGAGTGCAGAAGAGGAACATGTTTGTTCCTGTGGCCTGCTCTTGTCATCTTTCTTCTACCTCACTTAATCACCAATATTGGCAGCTGCTATTCAGTAAGATTTCTGTGCCTTTACACAGCAATGTTCTGTGTTTTGGTTTGAAGGTGTTCTTCGAAGGCTTTCAGGAGAGAAGTTCGGTGTGTATAATTGTATTTAAAAACTGAAAATTTGCCCTTTTAGATTACCTTGGAACAATTCGCTTTGGAGTGATCACAGATAAACGTGTTGCAGAGGAGATCTCATTGGTGCATTCAGGCAGTGTGTATTTGCACAGACATGTCAACACATCTCTCGTGAGTGTTGTATTTATGTTGTAGTGACTCTGAGACGGTACATGGAGATTGAAGCTCTGTCAGTAGACCATGAAGAAGTGTTTCACAGAGCTTTAGGATACAGGATGTTTAAGAATGATATTTTTGTACAGTAATACACAATTTCATTCTACCAGTCAGCAGCTGTTCTAAACAGTAGCTAAGACCCAAGTTGATAGTCTCTATCGAAATAAAACCCCCAAAACCCAAGCACCTCAGAAATGACTACTCAGAGACTTTTTCCTAAAGTTTCTACCTCTTTCAGTGGGTCAGAATTAGAAGGCTACTTGAATGAGGATATGGACAAAGAGATTTTGTGGAGACATAGTAAGAATAGTGAAAACTTGCATTTTGATTTAAAGGTGTGACATTACACTGATTAGAAAAATCATGCAAATTAATTTAATTGAAAATTTATAGTAACTCTTAATCCATGTGCCTGATTTTTGGAAGACTGAGACTGAAAATACTAACTTTCAGATTTGCTATTTGGCATAGAGACCTTATCTATCCACACTGCTACCGTGAGTGGAAACTCTGTGAAGATAAATATTGTAACGTGTATTTTATTCAGTTGAGTCTAGGGAAAACATGGGTTTTTCAGGTTAAATTACTGGTAAATAACATAAAACTACCTTTGTCTGTGCAAATGATTTGAGATAAACTTGCCTTAATTTATTAAAATGACCCTAGAATTGTGACCGTTTTTTATCATGCATTTCTTTTCCCCGCATTCAGTAATAAGAAATACCAGTTTTAAATGCAGTCTTCATGTTGGGGTCTTAAAAGATTAATTTAAAATGAGTTAATGTGGTGAACGAGTTGTGGGAAAAAGTTTTCTAATATGCCGTAAATCAAGATATGTGATGATACCAACTTAGAGACTGAGCTCTTTCACTTATAAAGAAAATTTATACTAGTGAGAAAAGTAAAGATTATAAAGATGTAGTAAAAGAAAGAGGAGCTTCCCTGGTAGAATACTTTTTGCCTGAAAGATTGTGTGTGTTACTATGATCTGATGAGCATTTGGAAAGATTTCCCAAAGGGAAAGGGTATATGAAACTGGGAAGAGAGTTTTAGGCATTACAGTAACAAAGCATGCCATATTTGAGAACTGCATTCATTACTAAACCAAGTGAGGACAAATAATTATTTTTTCCCCCCTTCAAGATCTATCCAAATAACATCATGAACTATACTGCTGAGAATATTTGCAAGTGGGCTCTAGAAAATCGAGAGATGCTTATACGCTGGCTGACACCACATGGTGGAAAAAGCCTTCTTCTAAACAATGAGCTGAAGAAAGGACCAGCACTTCTCATATTTATACCTTACGATCCCCTAGCAGAAATTCATCCTCTTTTAGATGAAGTAAGTGAAATAATTATTTTTTTACTTCAGAAATACTAGAACTTGAGAACTCTAGTCAGGGTTCTGAGCTTAATTGTGACAGGTATTTTATTTCATTGTTCCAAGTATTCAGTTTTGTTTGAAAACACGTTTTCTCAAGCCATATTATCACAACTCACTCACGCTGGTTTGCATCCCACACAACATGCCTTTGTCTCATGTCAACAATTGTTTAGAACAAGCACCTAACTCTGTTCCTTGACTTCCTTCTTTTTGTGGTGAGTACTGTGTGAGATGCAGACCTTTGGTCTTCTGTTCCAGCTGACGTAGCTCAAACGAAAGAGCAAGAATGTATTGAGTATTGCAGGACTTGTGTTTTGTTCACTCCATTCTCTCTCTCCTCTCCTTCCGTCTTTCCAGAGGTGGTTACATAAGGAAGAATGGACCTTTTATTAAACCAGACAGTGTTATTTGAAATATAGCCCAATTGAAAAATTGCTCAGAATTAATCTGATTTTTATATCCTGTGTGTTCCTTAGTTGTCTTCCAATTTTCTCTTCCTGTGTCATATTTCCATTTCTGAACTGCCTAGGACAGGAGTTTGTGTAGGTGTGCAGTAAATGAGATAGGGAAACTAACTTGGCTGAAAAATACTTTTTTGTCCCTGGGCTATTTTTCAGCTGGAACCCATTGTCCCGTTTAGTGTATGACACAGCTGCACATCACAGTGATGATTGCATAGCACTAAGGACAGTGTGGAACAAGAAAAAAGCATCTGTGGAAGATGAAAAGCAGGGCTAAGTTTTGGTGGCAATGCTGACTTATATACATGGCATCTATGTCCTGGAATGTGTGGTTTCCACAAGGAGGCCTAATTAATATTGCAGTGTCTGAATGAGGAAAAAAATGAAGATAACTTATGATACAATATTTAGCCAAACTAGAAATAGACAATAATAAAAGCTAGGCTGCTACAAGATAAGGTTGGGGAAATCTTTGAGGAAAGACTGGAAAAGAACTGCAATTATTCTTTTACTAACCTGTCTTATTTTTGGCAGACTTAGTTCAGTGATGCTTGTCATAGATTAAACATTCTAGTAACAGGTACCACTTAGATCAAATCAGTGCAACTTAAGATGTTCCATTTCTGATTTCATTCTACTAAATAACAGTATTTATCAAAATGTGAAATGAGATACAAAATACTCCAGTTGACCCTGTATAGCTTCACTTTGATAGAGAGATATTATGCAACTTGTTTACCATAGGAATCGATGTTTGCTGCAGCTGTCCTATGGGTTTCATCAAGCAATGACACTCGACTGTAAGGCACTTGCAAAGAACAAGGCTGTCAAGTTGTATGTTGAAAGCTCTCAGAGCAATTTTTTTTTTCTGATAGTAGCTCACTGAAATGAGATTTCTTACCACAAATCTGGTTTTCTGTTCATAATTTCTTCTCAGGTTTCTCTATGTAGGTAGTCAAAATTTTCAGGTTAGATTATAGTATGAGGGGTCAAGTTTCTTTTGAATATTTAATTGAGCGTTTTCAGGATGAAAACATCTAACAATGAATTCTTAAAGACTGTAACAAACTTGCTATAGATAACATCTTAATACTGATGGTCATGTGACACAGCACCCCTTCTAGATGTTATGCTTCAACATCCCTTTGATAATTATAATGATTCCTATCAAAGTGTTTTTGTGTAAGCAATGTGTGTATTTTGATTACGTTTAATGGGATAGATGAGGATAAAGGGAAACTTCCTCTTTCGTTTTCATTTCTTGTATGTTCTGTTATTTATCTCCTAAAAAGGGAATTCCTTCTATGATCCATACACCTGCCTTTTTCGCTGCTTGTTTCCCCTTGGTTACAAAAAACAAAATGGTGATGCAGCACAGGAATGTCTGCACTGAGAGGCAGGCTTTTTTCTTTTTTTCCTTTTTTTGTTCTTCTCCCAATAAGTTATGCATTACTATATGCAAAGTACACCTGCAGTATTACAACTATATGCCCGTGGCTGAGAGAATGCTAACATTGCTTCAGCACTGCTAGTGATTGTTAGAAAATTTGTGCACCACCTATATGAGGAAAAAAATCTTTATTCCCTTTTCATATGGGAATGCTTTTATTTATTTTCTCCTCATATTGGAAAATAAGGAAATTCAGGAATGTGAACTGATTAATGCTTCTTGTAGAGGGATTTAACCTTTTTTTGTAGTGTTAATGCACTGTGATGAATATGATGCAAAGAGGACCTTAAGATCAGCGTAGTGGACTGAAAAAATTTTGAAGTGGCTTTTTATTGTTCTGTACATTTAATTCTTAGATGCTGAAATATCTGAAAATTTAACTTTGTTATCAAGTCAGAGCTTCCTATAATTTTCTGTAAGAATGAAGAAGAGTAGTCAACTTCATGTTTCTGAAATTCCATCTCTAATTGCGTATATGTTGTTAAGCCTGCAACAGATAATTGCATTTGAGTGAACTATGTACAGTTAATTTCTTTTTTTTTTTTTTTTTCCCCCCCGTAGATTACCAAAGTAGCCTTGGAATACCACAACTGTAATAAAAGCCAGGCAGCTGAGCTAGATCTTCAACACTTAGGAGGCACGGATTCACCAGCTTTTTATTCCTCTGTACCAGATGCACATACGAAATTATCAGAAACATTTTCAATAACCAAGTACCCATGCTGTAATACAGTGGTGCTTCCACAGTGGCATTCAATATCTAGAACTCACAATGTCTGTGAGCTTTGCATTAACCAGACACTTGGTGTCAAACCAAATAAAGTCCACATGCCACACTGTAACTTTTTAGAGATAGAAGCAGCTTTGGACTCTTTCTACCTCCAGGAACATACCTTTTTTCAAGTTATATCAAATACCATAGAATGCAGCAATTTCTTAAGTTTCTATAGTCCCTTTAGCTATTACACTGCATGTTGCAGGACGGTAAACAGGAATTTTTTAAGTTTCATTGGTTCCGAGAAGACCATCTTTCAGACCCCCAAAGTAGCATTTTCTTCCCATGGGAAGAAAGATAACACCCGACAGTCTATTCCTCATATTGAGGATAGGAATTTTTTTATTCCTGACCTTCATATTAGTGGCACTAACATTACTGGTCTGAGCTGCAGGACCAACAAAACCTTGAATCTTTATCTACTGGATTCAAATCTTTTTTGGATATACGCAGAGAGACTAGGAGCATCAAGATCTACTCATCTTAAAGAATTTGCTGCCATTGTTGACCTGAAAGAAGAAATACACTATGTCCTGGATCAAAATCAGTCACTTGTTGGATCTACCCTGGGTATGGTATCTGCTATACAAATGCTTAAAATAGGAAAATTAAGTTTGCTAGTAAGCTTATGCATGCAAAACTTAATGCCATTTTGAAAAGTGAGACTATAGTCAACATTGTGAGTCGTAATTTACTCTATTCTAATTTATTTAGTAGTTCACCAAGCAGTAGAATTAGTCAGTTCTAGATGACGTAAGAACTAAGTTTCATGTACCAGAAGTAATTTGCTTTAAAAGAAGTGAACTTCAAAATGTGTGATTCTTGACTGCCTGATGCATTGAAGGAATTGGTAAAAACTAAACTAATTTGCTTGTGGAAAAAAAAAAAGACTATGCATTTAACACCTTTGATATTACAGAAGACATTTGTATATTAATGGTGGTGGTGGTGTTTGCTCAGCTGTTCTGTGTACTAAAATACCTCAGAGTTTTGTGCGATACTGCCCATTTACCAGCAGAGGCTAGCCCTTCCTCTTGTCCTCTGAAATCAACTTATAAATTGTTTAAATTTATTTTGAAAAGTATGTGTGTTTTCAAGGTAGAGCTCTGAAGTGGTTTTGGCCAAATTTGTCAATACTCTAGTTCCTGGCTGAATTGGAGGAGAAAAACAAACAAACAAAAAAACCCCCCCCAAAAAAACAAAAGCAAAAAACCAACCAACCCAACGATCACAATTCTGATTTATTTACAGGTTATTGAATAAGACACAACATGCCTAGCCACATGCATTTACCTGTCATGATGATGTGCAAAACTGAGTTCACCTTCATAAAATGCAGGGTTTTTTAATGTTAGCAGTGTAAGTAAACA
Source organism: Pelecanoides urinatrix (assembly GCA_013400755.1). NCBI lineage: Eukaryota > Metazoa > Chordata > Aves > Procellariiformes > Procellariidae > Pelecanoides > Pelecanoides urinatrix. Next base: position 55,446 of record VZTQ01009347.1, read on the forward strand.
TGGAAGTAAATTCAGATAAACATAGTATTAAATTGTTCAAGAAGGTATATCAATGTAGCATTAATTAGATTTCCATTTTGCCATAATCATAAGTACAGAAGTACGCACAACATAGAACAAATAGCCCTGTTGTTAAGGATCCCATCCAGCCCTGTATCCTGTCTTCATCCAACCCCCCAGAAGAACACTCTGGAAAAACAAACAAAAAAAGGATGCTTAGGAAAAATTAAAATCAGAGTGAGGAGATATAAATTTCCTTCCCCTTTCTGCTCCCCAGTACTTTCTGTCTCTTCAGGTCACAGGATTTCCTGAGCATGATGAGGGTTTCTCTGCTAAGGAGCACTCAGTATATTTCTATTCCAAGTCATTTGAACTTCTGGAAAATGTTTGTTTCTACATATTTTGTCAAGGACTGACTGTGATTTATATTGGGTTTTGTGTTTTGGTTTTGTTTTTTTTAATTTTATTTTACTTCCTTAAGCCTCTCAACTTTTCAAATTTTAAAATAACAAAGCAGATTTTTGTTTAATACCTTTAACAAATTTCAGTTTTTACAGATGGTTTCTAAAAATTCAGGAGTATGTCTTCTAATTAGCCCCCTCCTTTCAGTTATTACTTAATCATGCATAGATATTCCAAACCTGGAGATCTAGAAAGAAAAAAAATGTTTTGGTCTGGTGTAAGAATTTAATGAAATGCTGAATAGTAAATATAAAATTAAATATACTGCTCTTTGCATTTCAGAGATAAACTTGATGATCTGGTATTTTGTATGTATGTACAAAAGTGCCAGTTGTATTTGGGCCTAGTTTTTGGATTGGAAATACAAGCACAAGATGTTTGTTTGATCAAATAATTATTTTTTATGTGTTTGATATTATATCTTTTGTTTTGATTATTGAATACTCTTATTTTATAATGCGTAGAATAATATTTCTCTATCTAAATTGAAAAGAAGGGTACAGTCAATATCTTGCAGCAATTTAGAGAACATGGTCTCGGCTCAGAGTAGTGTAGCTGAAGGTAGTTTGAGGGCTTTGGGGCTTGTTTTAAATTTTTACCACTGGCCAGCTACTTGTTAAATCTCTTAAAACTAAGGAGACAGTTGAATGAAGGGGAGAGTGATCACTGGTAAACAAAAGGTAGCTGGTCATACTGGCACAGGAATAGCACGGTCTTTAAAGGTCTAAAGCAAAAGGAGAATTACAGGGGAAATAATTAAAAATTAAAGAAAAAATGCAAATAAATGTGGAATTAAGTGGAGCCTTCAAGATAAGGGCCAAATATTTCAGTGCTATGTAGAAAGTGGAAAATGGTGAGAGGATAGTATTTATGACCTACCAGGTGTATGGTTAGATTAGGAGAGTAGAGAATTATTACAATGAATAGGAATAGAAGCAAGATTAGAGAGCAGTGTGGCAAGTGAAAAGAAGACTGCAATGAGCAAACCAAAAAGAGAAATTTTTCTTTTTTTCACATCAGTGCTAGTTACTGAGGAGTTGATACCAAACTGTCAAAAATTAATGACATGAAACCAGGTTTGAATTTGTATTTTCTCTATAAGTTCTTCTGAATTCCAAAGTAAAAACTGCCAAAATTACATATTTGTGAAACTGAAATAACTTTGTTATGTATCAATTTCATTTCAGAGAACTTCATTAAAAATTTCAGTATTCTCTACAGTCCCTTGAAAAGGCATCTTGTTGATGACTCTTCAGTCCATTTGCATGAACAGCGTGTAATCACTGAAGTGACTACTAATACATTTCATGATTCTGTGTTTTTGAGTGAAAAGGTACACCTCATTACTGAAAAAGTTTCTTGCAAATCATTGCTGAGTCTTTTGAGGAGGGGGTCTCATTCTTTTTTTTACCTTTATGTGCTTTGCTTATTTGTAACGTAAAATATGTTATTTTGTAACAATTCAAAAATTTTTTTTTTTTAAAAAGGCAATTCAGAATAGTGTGGTCTTAAGTATATCTGCAAAACATCATCTTCTGGTGTTAAAATAATCAAAAAGTCAGTGTAACTGATTCCCTGACAGGTTTCTGGCACAGTTCAAGGTTTGTTGAGTTTTTGGGGGTTGTTTTTTGTTGTGGTGGTTTGTTTTTTTTTTTCCTCCACCAGGAGGAAGTGTTGTTTTTTCCCCTGTGTGTTTGATATATAGT